>JAGKRU010000062.1:39486-197209 GCA_022884055.1 Russula griseocarnosa | reverse complement strand
CCTAAACCCTAAACCCTAAACCCTAAACCCTAAACCCTAAACCCTAAACCCTAAACCCTAAACCCTAAACCCTAAACCTAAACCCTAAACCCTAAACCCTAAACCCTAAACCCTAAACCCTAAACCCTAACCCACAGCAATCTGTTGGGGCGTGGCACCAAGGTGGTTGAGAAATGTGCCTCATGCACAAAATCGCAGACTCGCAAAGATGCAGAGCGGCGTGTTGCACTTTTAGAGGCAACAGGGCAGAACGACATTGCAACTACACAAGACATGGCCATCGCGGGCTCCAAGATCGAATCCACTCCAGATGATGAGTGGTGCTGCATGCACCGCGTCCTCACGTTGCAAGAAGATTTTCGGTCAGAGAAGCCCCTCATCCAGTCAATCATTGAAGATGCAGGGCATGTATGCTTGTTCCTGCCACAATTTCATTGTGAATTGAACCCGATTGAGATGCTCTGGGGCTATGGAAAGTATCGTATGTAGCTCTCTCTCTTGTGTGCATAATACTCGTTTTACCTCAGCTTTCAGGTTATCGCAATCAATCTGATGGACAATTTGTAACCGCGAAAACCCTCGTCCCAAATTGCCTCGATGCATGCGAGCCCATGGTGATCAGGAAGTTCTTTCGGAAGACTTGGAGATATATCGATGCGTACAAGAAAGGTCTCAACACTCGTCAAGCAGCCGTGGCCACTAAGAAATACAAATCCCATAGAAAGATAGGCCTTCCAGACAATGACCATCCCACAAATGATGTTTGAAGAACTTTGATTCACTGACAATGTGTGCAGTAGACGAGCGTATGTGCAATGTGGGGTAACCGCGTAGATAACGGCTGATGGCCGGGACATCTAAATAAGGAAGTAGCTCATACACTGTATACCTTCATAGCTTTTCCCTGCCCCACTTTCCTGCGCACCCTTTAATCCTCAATATAAGCCAATGTTTTGTATTAGGCAGTCGTTAACATCAGTTTTATGCTTATTCTGAGCCCGCACAGGGTTTCTGAGCGTGGAAAAACAGTTTTATTTGAATTTGTTTCAATTTGCAATCGGAAAGGTGGGCGCTTAATACTTTTTTTTTTAAAAATCTACATGCTTTTATCTATATTACAATGCGATCTCAATGCAGTAATTTTTATTGAATTTGGATGTGTTTTGAGGGAGCAGTCGAGGCGGCAATTTTGGGGTTGCTCAGATGCCGGAAAAGTCCGCTTCGAACTATAGCCATATTGAACTTACAATGTGTATCAGTTATTATAACTTCATATACACTTCTGCTCAATGATCAACTCTAAAGTGCAAAAGAAAAGAAGAATGGCAGAGCAGTTTATGGGCTATAGGGCCTTAACTTTCTAAAAACTTTCAGCTCATCTTCCTATAGCAGAAGATCATAAGAGCTAAAGCCTTTCAAGAGTAGGTTCTCTCTTGCCAATGATAAGCATGTAATCTTTATCTAACTCTTCTTTTATTCTTTTCCTCCTTCTCCTTCTCCCTCTCTTTTCCTTAGGCTAATGGTCAGCCCTTTAGGTAACCATGTTAAAATGATCTTTATAAATAAATTTCATGATCTGTATGCTTCTCATTCAAAGTGTAAGCAAGTCTGAAAAGACATCTATCATGCTATCTCTCAAATGATAAAGCAGCAAGCCTTTATGAGCATAACCTATCCACCTTACTTATATAAGGTCTTTCTCAGCAAGGCTAACAATAACCTATCAGATCCTTTCATTTATGCCATCAACTGAAAGCATCCACAGATAGGTCAGAGCTTGGTTACTATATTCTCAGCCTCTGTCACTTTTACAAGTTAATGAAAGATTAGGAAGAAACACTCTAATCATCAACAATCAATCTTATGGAATGTCTTATGAAACTTCTGGCAGCTGATAAATAGATTCTTGTCTTTTTTTAGACATGTGATCAAGCTAACAGGTTTTCACTTGCTATTTACTATGTTGCATTTCACAGCAAGCTGTTAGACATTAGAAAGAACAAAAAGGCATATAACCTAGATCTTTGAAACAGTGGCAATTCATTAATCATGGTAGCAACCATAGCAGCAGGTCAAGACATTAATCAATTATATGTCAAATTCATTCTCATTTATAGGCAAACCTTCAGAATGGCACCTTACACTTAGTAGAAAGGGCATAAGGGTCATAAGGGTTATCCCTTATATATAATCCTTCTTAAAGACTTAGGCCCTCATAACAGCCATGACTATCCTCTTCAAAGTTTTCAAACCCCTCCTTATAACTTAAAAAAAGATATAACTCATCAGCCTGTTTTTAAACTATGTAGCCAATAAGGGTATATGCTAAAGAAAGCAGTTGCTAGCCATTATAGACAAAGAAGAGAATTCATTTGACTGCCTAAAGAAGCCTAGATGCAATCCTTACAACATATGTAACCCCAACAGCAATATATTGAAGACTGTCTAAGCCACTATTATGATAACAGATAAAAAGAGTGTAAGACCTGCACCTGTTAGTAAGCCTAAGCTTAGTGACATTGATAGTGTAAGACATTCAGGCTGCTATCCAACAAGCCATCCAAGTTTATCTATTATTACAACATCATTCTAAGCATCATTAGCATTATTTAGCAGGAAAAGTGATAGATTGGAATCAGATCAATTATTAGACCGTGAGATTTATGACCCTCATTGGCCTCACCTCCTTACACCTCCTTCTTTAGCTTCTCTCACTCTTTCTTTTAAGTTAAGGTCATTAAGCATTCAACCTAAAGTCATTATAGCATTATAAGCCAGGGCTAAGCTGAATAAAAAGAAGGAAAGGAATGGCAATATCATTGCTTCTTAGCCATCTAAGGGTAGCAGGCCCTAGCCTTAGAGAAATAGTCTCTCAATGTTATTCAAGCTATTTATACTTATGCCATTCATAGAAGGATGAAAGGAAAAGGTAAGACTTTTAATCTAATAGAGCTATTCCATATGAGCCTTTGCTTTTTTTTTTTTACTGATTACTAATTGTTAATTATCAATAATGCATTGCAAAAATCCATCATATAAGCAGGCTCAACTGCTGACAGTCTATTTCACAGCCCATCTTATTGTTATCATCATTATCTTTATCATTCTCATCAATCTTATCCTTATTATCATTATCACAGATAGCACCTTACCCTATAAGCTAAGTCTTATTCTTTTGACCTCAATCTCACTCTCAGCCTCAGCTACCCTTGGGTATGAACCATATGAACCATCATATAGTATAAGAGCATAACTTAGAAAAGTTAGTTACTTAGGCAAGGCTTGCCAAAGAACAGATATCACTTTATCTAAAGAGGTCAGAGCAACTGAGCAGGTATCTGAACATTGTTAGAGATCACTGTTCCATTTATCTCATAACTTCTCATTGTCTTAAGGTTCATAAGCCTCAGGGTTAGGATGATGATAACAACAAGAATAAAAAGGGTTCAGTCAGCTTATATCAGCTAAAGCTAAATAGCACTATTAGAAAGATCACCTTTCTGTTTAAGGAGTTCTTAAGCTTCAAGTATAGGTTTCATAATGAATCTTATATCTACTGCCACTTTTATGGGTTGCCTCAGAATTATCAGAGAAATAAAAAGGCCATAGATGCTTATAGGCTTGCTTATTTCAATGATTTCCCCTGTTTCTGATTCAATTTTCCCTATGTAGTCATTTTCTTAATCTGGCATACAACCAAAGCTAGAGAAGAAATAATGGCACACTTTCAGTTAGAATGGGCCATATCTTATGATAGATTTATGGCTTAATGTAAAAAGATAAAGAAAGGAAAGGATAGATATACCAAGATGCTAGAGATGTTCTTATAGCATTGTAAGAAGCTATTTGATTAAATAGTTAGTTAATTAGTTGATTGGTTAATTATTCAGTTGTTTATTACTGCCTTTAAGGCTATTTTCTAGTTTAGAATGATAGCATCTAACCTATATCTTACTACTTGAGGGTCTGACACCTGCTAATGAGCTGAAAAGCTGGTCTGTTGAGAACAATCACCCAAATCAAACCACACTCTCTCTCTTAGCCAGTAAGTTCTAGGGGGTGAGAAGCACTATCTGATATCACACAGGTGTTTACAAAAGGTCAAACTTTACAGAAAGGACCATCTTGATCCTAAGGCCTTAGAATTAGCTCCACTAAGGATGCAGACATATGTAGCAGTTCTAAAAGTGGTGGGACTGTTTCAGAAAGAGGTAGAGTGCAGCCTACTATGCACATCTGCACAAACTTTAATACTTCACACCTAAGGCCACACTAGACCTTCAAAGGGCTCTTAAGTTTGCTAAGGCTACAGATGCATGTGGCATACTTAGAAATACAAAGAAGAGTGAACTATGCTCTTTAAAGGAACTCTGCACTAAGAGTATAAGGGGGAAACTCCTAGGCTTCTATTCTTATATCTATAGATAGTTACAGGGTTTATATATTAAAGGTGACAGATCTAGGCACTATAGTAAGGGAAAGAGGGGACTGAGATGCTATAAACTATAAACTATCTATAAGGGAATATGTCACTAAAGTGCAGAAAAGCAGTAGGAAAGCAGGCTAAAACTCTAAAAATGTGTGCAAAGTGTGTAGAAGAGTATGAGGGACAATAGAGAGAGGGTTTTAATGCTCTAAGGAGCCTTGATACTCACTTTTATATAAGCAGCCTATGCTATATTATATTACCACTCTTAATGCTAGTTGGTTTGCTATACATCAAAAGGTAATAAAGATTGATAGTTTCCAATGCTCAATAAATAAGAGGTATATTAGAAAGAGAAAAAAGAAAAAAAAGGAAAGGAAAATTACATATTAGTGTATTAACCAGTCTCTCCCATTATAAACCCCCTTAGCATAATTTTTTATCATAAGAAATAGGCCATTGTTATTAAATTAATTTGACACAGCCACTAAATTATTACATAATAAAATAGAGTTGAAGTTGAGAATAATAAATGTGTTACAATTCTAAGATCCCATATCTCACATTATCCTTATATTATCCTTATTTTTTATATGTTATCTTATTCTTACATCTGAACTAATAACTTATGTATGATTACTAATGGCTCAACCCTAGACCCTACTACCTCATTTTACTATGCTATGCTTATTAACCACACTGTTTTATTATGCTATGCTCTCTTATATATATACTGTAAGTTTAAACTAGCACTAGCATCATTTAACAGATTAATAGTTTATCAAGGTATAAGTGATAAGTGTAAGAAACTCACTACTGGTTACACGTAGGGTAGTGGTCCTTACACAGGAGAATTAAGGGGATACTAAAGGTAGTGCATAAAGTGTAAGATAACAAGGGCAATGAAGAGCAAGAGGGCAATAGAGTTAATCATCAATACAAATTGTGATATTAAGGCTCCAACGGTGCAGTCAATCACTGTTGAGTCCAATGACTAAGTACAATGTGAGTGTCAATATCCTATACAATGCTAGGAGTAAACTCATACTATAAGGGAAAAGTCACAAGAGAACAGTTTGGAAACTGTTCAGTCTATTCTACGCAGTATATATACTAAATGACAGTGTTTGGTTCTATTTACTAAAGGTCTGTGCACAAGGTCTATGCATCATGGTCTGTGTGCAATTATTATGTCTAGATGATAGATTATTGGTTCGTGCATAGGTAGGTATTAATATCATCCAATGGCATATCACTCTCTTAAGGGATATTAGCTAGCAATCAATGGTTGGGACTGCTACACAATATGTCCTCTTTGGGTTATTCCCTCTTTTAGAGAGTTACCATATGTGGGTAGTTCCATGTAAGAAGTGGGTAGAGATATCTTAGAGGGTAGGAGTATAGAATCTTAGTCAGATTCCACCCAGACTATATATAGCCTTTATCACACTAATCACATGACTTGTAACTTATCACTAGTTCCCATGGTTATATGACTAGGGTTATCCTGATAGATCATATGACTTATCATATGATTATATAGCTTTACCACAATAAGGACTTGAAGAGAGACAATGTTCTACATGATACATTTTCCAATCACTAATTCAATTTGCCCTTGAAATCTTTCACCAGATCTAATATGGTTTATGCTGATTATCACTTCTGCCAGTATCTCACCCCCAATGTTGCCCATAATAAAAGATGATATATACTGTATGCTTTGATTAGATTCATAGTTGATATTCATGATTTGTAATCTGACAGTTGAGACAACAGGTGGCCTAATCACCTCGTAAACCAATGTAAGTTTTGGAACTGGCCTTGTTATACTATAACTCTCATATGATACATTAGATAACTAGATAGTTCTCAGCTATCTTACTGTAAGCTAGCAGGCTACCCAGCTAGGATATCTGTGTGGAGTGTCTCATTATTCGTGCATGTTTGCTTAGTGGTTTGCTAACTCATTTAATGACTCATTTCTAATACCGCTACTAGTAGTATTAGGGTTGTTTGTACAGTATATAAAAAGCACTTTGATCACTCTGTAATGGTAAGTTGAGTCTCCTATCTCAATTCACAGTTGTTCTACCATTCTAGTCTTATAGAGGGGCCTCCTAAAGTAACTGAAGTGTGGATACTCTCTACTCTAAGGCATCTAAGTTGCTTAAAACTTAGCTCATCTCTAATTCATCTTAAAGTCTTGTTGCCCCAAAGTATTGACAGTAATAAGACCATTATGGGGCAAGCAGTTTCTGATCCCCTAAGGAATATACATTAAAACAGTCAGAAGATCAATATTAGAAGTGTTGGAAAAACAGTGATATGTGTAGGAAACAAGTAAGATTCAAGTGGGATGTGGGCAAACATGCAAGGGTGCCCAAGTGTAAATACATGCACTTTATAGTACCTAAATGTATGTATGTTAGCACAGATAAATGGAAAACATACTAGGGTAACATTAAAATGCTGCTAATGCTAAGGAGACATGAGCCACATAAGCTCAAATTCTGACAAAGAGGGCAATAGGCCACCCTTTAATGATCTTGTATCATACCAGCTATTGTTTACCATTTACCATCTTTTTAATCACATGCATATTCCTGCCTATTCAGGTTTTTAAAAAAATATAATATAATGCTAAAGCTCATCATAATCAAGGGCTGATTTTAATAGGATGTGGTACATTGACACAAATGATGAAGTATAAGAGATGTCAGATCTCTAAACATGAAATGATCATAAGAAGTCATAAGTGTGAAAATGTGGAGTTATCCCCAATACTGTACAATTTCAAATAGATCATCATCCACATGTGACTATAACACATTTAACAAAATTTTTGCTTCATTAGTTGATAGATGACCTATAACAATACAACAATCCATGTAGCACCATTATAATGTTGTACATATAATCCACATCGCAATGTAATAACGTCCGCCCTTGTTTCCAAGCATATCACAGAGCACCTAGAGTTATAACACTACATTATAATGTACAGTTAACCCAGGCCTTGGCACCATGTGGCATTATAATGTCCAACTGTGGTCTTTTTCTCATCTGTGTTATAATGTCATGATATCCAACACAGCCTCTGCCGCTGATATGGCAGGAAGCACAGACTGTGGGAATGCTATTTCCAAATCTATTAGAACTTGATGTGCGAATAGGAGGGGGGTGTAAAGCATCGCTGATGATTGTGCAGGCCTCCACGGGATACATAAACCGCAAGGGGTATTCTTCTAAATAGAATACATATGAATCTTGCACCACTAAGGGTGCGCACTCGTACAGCAGTGTCAGGAATAGGAACAAGTGGCTGCACTGAGCCAGAGAGATTGCAGACACTCGGTATCACGCATGCTTGCACGCACTTTGATACTTCTTCAGTATGGCCGCATAAAGCTACTACATGCTTCTTGTGATTTTCATATTTCGCAAACACATGCAGCACTCTCTGGAATTCGGAGAGCTCCACTAGGCTCTGGAGCTGACAAAGCACTCCAGAAAAGTAGGCCAAGAGGTGCAGGTGTGGGAAAGTACAGAAATGGGAAGCCTATGACAGAAACACAGTGCTCCAATGGGTGCTCTGGTTTCGCTGATCCGATTTGCTCCACTCTGGCCTGCCAATCATAAATCGAATAAAATGGCCTCCTCTTGTTATAAAAATAACTGAGTAAGACAGCATTTTGAGGATGGCAGAGGTCATGGATTGGATTCTGGCCAGTCTGCCTATCTGATACATATCCTAATTTTCTGGAAATACCAAGTAGGTATTATTGTGATTCGAAAACTGTCATTGCACGGCTTTTGCAAGAACGTTGCAACTTGGTATGTTACATATGTAGCTAGACCACACTCTTTCATGTCTTGCCCTTCTCAATCAACGTTCCTCCCTCTTACTTGCAGTCATGGACATGCAATAACAATCATTGCCATGCTCTAGATTGCCTTTATATTCAATATATTGTGGCCAGCAAAGCATCAGCATAATTACACAGTACAAAACCAGAAGACACAATACAAGTACCAAGAACACATGCATCTTGCACCTGCAGCACAAATGCGTATGCACCAGCGGATTCAAAACAAGATCGTGGCCATATTATTTAGCTCTGAGTATGTTTCCAAGACCTGCAGACAAGTGCAAGACACCTGCGAGGCCACCATAGCTAGAGAGGAAGCCGATCATCCCCACACCTTCCTGCACCTCCGGTCCACTTCTCCGGCACCTCTAGTGCTTTGTCAGCTCCCTTTAGAACCTAGTGCAGCAATCCTTCACATTTCAAAGAGTTCTGCACACATTTGTGGGCTAAGCAAATTCAAATTAATGTGTAATAGGCTAGTGCAGCCCCAATTGCAAAGTAGCAAAGTCCACACAAACATGCATGATACCGAGTGTCTACGATCTTTCCAACTCATTGTACCTGTTCGTAACACTGCAGCACTTGCATGCACCCTGTGGTGCAAGTTCCATGTTTATCCTATCTATATGAACACCCCTTCCAGTTTGCACATCCCGTGGAGGACTACACAGCCATCAGCAACGCTTCACACACCCCCCCCACTCACACACCACATCCTGGGAGATTTGGGAACATGTTTCCACAGTCTGTAAAGCACAGTTATAACGTGCATTATAATGTTTTGTGGTGGGTTATGTCCTTGCTATTGTAGTGGCACATTATTACGTGTTATTCTGTGTTAAACAGGCTACATTACAAAGGTGCTACATGGACACCTTAACAATATGCAAATTTCATCATGTGTAATAAGCATGCTAAATAGAGTGACACTTTTTGCTGTTTCAGGACAATATAGCTGCCACATGGTTTCATCAGTGGTTTCATCAGTTTACTTTATGATCTATGATAAGACTCACATTTCATCTACATTAGATACCCTTATAACATATAACTAATGAATTATTCAAAATTATATAATATGCTAGAAAGCCTAAGCAGATTGTCTTCCAATGAGGCATTTCAGAAATTCTAGAAGGAAGGTAGTTGAGGTAAGTTAGTATGATTAGCAGCAAGGTCATGATAGGCTTAAAGATGCACTCAGTTGGCAGAGAGAAAGGGGGGCAGGGTGATAGGATAATATATACAACATACAAGTAGCAGCAGATGTGAGGAAAAGCATTAAGTAGAGGAGAGAAAAAAAAAAAAAGCTTGCTAACAGATAGTATAACTTATCAATAGGCCTTAGGCCTTGCTACCCCTGGCCAAACCCTAAACAACTTAAGCAGCATTCAGTTTAAGATGGAGAGTGATGCCAAAAAGAAGATTAGAGAAAAGTGAGTTAAGATGTTCAATAAAAGTGATGTAAAAAGAGTTAAAAATCATTTATCATATCATTTGACCAAGCAGTTGTAAAGGTATATCTAGTTTAATGTAGGATATCCATTGCAACAGTTTTTGCAGCAGTTTTGGAATAATTATAATATAATTATTACAATAATAGCCCAACTTTGAAATGGGTATATCTTCACAACCATTGGGTTAAATCATATAATCAAGATATCACTAGAAAGCCAATATCAAGTACTTTACTTAATCTCATTACAGCTAAGCATAATTCTTATGCTATCAGGCATTACATCACAACCATTCCGAAACTGCTGTAAAAACTGTTACAATAGATACCCTACATTAAACTGGGTATATCTCTACAACTGTTTGGTCAAATGATATGATTAAAACAGCTATAATTAAGTACTTTACTTTATACTCTGTCAAGTGCTACATTATACACTTTCAATATTTACATTTTTACAACAACTCAAAAACCATTGCAATATATACCCTAGATTAAACTTAGCATATCTCTACAACCACTCATTCAATTGATGTAATTAAAGGACCATTAGAAAGCCACAATCAAGTACTTTACTTGATCCCACTATTACTAAGCTCAATTCTCACACTGCCAGGCACTACATTGCAACCAGTCCAAAACTGCCAAACATTGCAACAGTTTTTAAGCCCACTATAAAAGCAGTGTCTAAATTTCTTCAAATAACACCTTAACAACAAAAACAACAAGAAAGGTATTATATCTAAACACATACACATGTACTGTACAAAATAGTACATGTAATACCAACCATACCAACCCTCCAATAAAAGAAATAATGTCCTTAAAAGCACCACTGAGCACACAAACTCGAGGCAGTCATGCACATTATGTTGAGGGGAATGAAGCATGATGCAAGGGTAGTAAAAAACAGGTTTGAAGTTGAAGTAGGGGCGGTCGGTACACAGCATATGAAAGAAACGCGATTATGGAGTGTGGGTAAGTGGATTTGTTGTGAGGCATTACATACATACACACATAGGAATTTGGTGGTGTCAATGGTAAGGACGGGGGTAAACATGCATTACAAAGAAATGGATGAGCGTGCACAGCTAGATCATAATCATCGGAACTCGATGGGAACGGGACGTCTTCGTTGCCTCACTCGCTCGCCTGCAAGCTTAGTTATTGAATTGAGAAGATCACCACGACGTAGAGGCTCTGCGACGGACATCCGTCAGTCACTGTGTACGACAGAATTAAAAACGGCGACATACTTGTGATGTGATCATCCTAATCGCATCGCCATCAAATATAACGGTAATTAGCATTCCTCCACCAAAAATAAAATAAAGGGACTCACCATGCCCGCATCAAGACATCGTTCTCTATCGCCAATCACTGGAAAATGGGAGAAAAAGCGTCATAAATACGATCAATACCTCAGCACAAAAGCAATACGCACTTGCGTGGGCAGTAAGGGCAATAATGGGTGTTGGTACAAGATTATTGTGCGTCTCATACGCGCGAATCAACTCGGTCGCCTCCATACCTCCCATGAAAGGCATAGATACATCCATCTGTTTAATACGAATGACGTCAGCGTATTCAAGGCAGACGGGTCCTACGCGTACGAGGATGATATCAAATGGCCGATTCCGTTGCACACGGGCTCTAAAAGCATCCACCGCAAGCGACCCATTCTCCGCGATCTCGACTGTGTGCCCGTACTTCTCGAGGATCTTGACGGCCAGCTTCTGGTTCACCAGGTTGTCCTCGGCAAGTAGGATGTCAAACACCACATCGTTCGTTGCTGACGCGGGACTGACAGTACTCGACTCGAGGGCGGAGATGAGCGCCGAAGCGAGGTCTTGGACGCTCACCGGTGTAGTTACTTCTGAGCTTATGCTGTTGTCCAAACACCATTTCACTACAGTATGGCAGCGCGAATAAACGGATCAGTTAGTCAACCACTACCAATGGACATCACGACGTACAATTCAAACGGGGTAGGTTCTACAATGACGGAAAAACCGCTATTAGAAGGTTTAGACAGAAGAAATCACACAAAATAGACGCACCGGTGCTAATAACACGATGGGGATGTATCGTAAATGTTCATATTCGCGAATAGTTTCAGTCTGTCGTGCAGAGTCCATGAGTCTGAACGTCGAGTAAACGCCATTAAAAACATACGACGCTGAGCGAATCAACGACGATGGTATCGATATGCGGAGATGTTGCCTTGTCTGCAACCTCGAGCGGGTCATGGATTACATATGGCCTGAGTCCCAGCTCCTGTACCCGATTCACCACTCCAGTGCAGTCGTAGCGCGTGTCAACAAATAAAATGTTCCGATTCCCAAATGGCATCATCTTGGACAGCGTCGCTTCCATGGACAGCTGACCAATTTGGGACGTGATTGTGAAGAAAAACTTGCTGCCCTTGCCGACTTCGCTTTCGACCCACATACTTCCACCCATAAGAGCAACGAGGCGCTTAGAAATGGACAACCCTAGACCCGTGCCTCCGTATTCCTTTAGAGGAAAGCGGTGGGTCAGTGGACGACATAGATGACAAAGCAGCACGCACCCTCGTCGTCGAACCGTCTGCCTGTGCAAAGGTATCAAAGATTAGGTTCAACTTGTCCTTGGCAATACCAATCCCAGTGTCCAGGACACAGAATTCAAGTGTTACACTGCAATCGTCGAGGGCAAGCAGACGACCACTAAGCGCGACGTGGCCCTTGTTGGAGACTTTGGACGGGGTAAACTTGATCGCGTTGCCCACAAGGTTTGTGATGACTTGCCGGAGACGAAGAGAATCACCGATGAGCTGGTCGGGGATGTCGGGGTCGACGTCGTAAGTGAGATCCAAATTGTTCTGCGATGCGCGAACGACCAGGGTTTTAAGAATCCCGAAGACGGTCTGCCGGAACGAGAAAGAGACTTGCTCCATGGTCATTCGACCGGCTTCGACTGATTGATCGGATATTTGGTCAAACGATTGCCCGGGATCGATTGTTGTACTTACTCTTCGAGATATCCAAGATGTCATCAATGATCAACAATAGGGATCGTGCGAGGCTGTGGACGAGTAACAAACTCTCCCGTTGTGACCGGTTCAGGTCGCTATCAAGGGTAAGCTCCGTCATACCAATAATGCCATTCATCGGGGTCCTGCAAAGTTCAGAGGATAAATGGGGGAAAGAGTGAATGGTTCCATCAGACTTACCTGATCTCGTGTGACATGTTGGCTAAGAATTCGGATTTGCTGCGGTTTGCAAGTTCAGCGGCTTCCCTGGCGGCAGTGTTCTTCTGGATGCTGTCTCGGAGATTGAACACCATCTGATTGATGTGCGTCTTCAAGCCGTCCATCTCACCGCTGGCCTCGACGGTGATGAAGCGTGTGAAATCACCGTCCATTGCGGCAGCCGATATCTGGGCGAAGCCACGGACTTGAGTAGTCAAATTGCTCGCCATGGTGTTCACGGACATTCTGCGGGAGTGACGTCATGTCAACATGACCCAACGACGCGGCGATGCGATGACGTACGTGATTTCTTGCCAGATTCCCTGGATAAAGCCAACTTCTGCTTGCACGCCTAATTTGCCTTCCGTGCCCACTTCACGTGCCACCTTCATCACCTCTGAAGCGAAAATTCCCAACTGGTCAATCATGTCGTTGATCGTGTTCACCAGGTGCAGGATTTCTCCGGACACAGGCACCCCCGTCACCTTTTGCGTAAGGTCTCCCCGCGCGACAGCCGTCTGTAAAGCATCGTTATCTTCCAACGATTTCCCAAAAGGACCGCTACATACAGTAGCCACAGCGATCGTCCGCACTTGTACTGTCAACTGCGCGCCCATTCAGAAAAAAAATCGTAATGTGCGCAGTGTGCAACTCACGTTTGCCGCCATCACATTAACACAATCCGTCAAATCCTGGGGAGAGAAAAAGGAACATGCTAGTCGAAAAGAAGTTTCTTGACATACACAAGGACGAACCTTCCATGTTCCACCAACATTCGTTACGTTAGCTTGACCGCCCAGGCGACCTTCCGTGCCGACCTCGCGTGCCACACGGGTCACTTCATCGGCAAAGACACTCAAGCTCTCCGTCATTCCATTGACAGTTTCCTTCAATTCAAGAATTTCACCGCGCACGTCAACTTCGACCCTCTTTGACAAATCCCCATTCGCCACGGCTTTGGTCACCTCGGCGATCGAACGCACTTGATTCGTTAGATTCATTGCCATCAGATTTACGTTGTCTGTCAACACCTGTGGATCCGATCAGCGTGTTGTTTGCGAGCCCGCGCGCAATCACCGGTACACACCTTCCACATACCCTGCACATCCGGAACGCTTGCCTGTCCGCCTAGAATACCCTCGGTTCCAACTTCCAGCGAAACACGTGTGACCTCATTAGCCAACGTGGACAGTTGGTTCACCATCGAATTAACCGTCATCTTTAAATCGAGCATCTCGCCCTGCACATTGACTTGGACTTGCTTGGATAAGTCACCCAGTGCGACGGCTTTGGTGACCTCCGAGATCGAGCGTACCTGATCCGTCAAGTTGTTCGCCATTTTCTACATTGGGAAACATCAAATCGTTCGGCACTTGCATCCAAGAAGGATAGTGAACCGGAGAAAGAGAAAAAAAAACTTACATTTACGTTCAGGGTCAGATCAGCCCAAGTACCCTGGACACCCTCCACGCGTGCTTGTCCGCCCAGAATGCCCTGCGTGCCGACCTCGAGGGCGACGCGGGTGACCTCTGACGCGAAGGCACTCAATTGGTCCACCATGGAATTCACAGTCGTCTTCAGCGTCGCCATTTCTCCCTCGACCTGAATCTCAATCTTGCGTGTCAGGTCGCCTTTAGCAACTGCCGTTGTGACCGTGGCGATAGACCGAACTTGGTCCGTCAAACTGGAACACATCCGATTCACCTGTCGCAAGGGAGTGCCAAGTATACAGTGTGAGGAAAATGCTCAAATAAAGGCACAAAGCGTAGCAGAAATGACGTACATTGCGCGTCAATTCAAGCCACACACCCTCAACATCGGGTACGTGTGCCTGCCCTCCCAGAATGCCTTGTGAACCGACCTCAAGTGTCACGCGGGTAACTTCGGCAGCTAGCAACCGCAGCCGGACCACCATGCCATTGACGGTATTCTTCAAGTCGAGGATCTCACCACGGGCATCGACATCGATCTGCTTGGACAAATCCCCGCGGGCAACGGCTTTGGTAACACGTGCAATATTTCGGACTTGGTTGGTCAAATTTGCGGCAAGCTTATTGACGACCCCAGTGAGCTCGCGCCACGTGCCTTCGACATCGAGTACCAGAGCTTGACCGCCAAGCTTACTGTGGCGCGAAAGAAGTGAGGGGCGATGAGAGCGAATTCATTGAGGATGAAACGTACCCTTCGGTGCCGACTTCCTGTGAGACACGAGTGACTTCCTTCGCAAACTGACCGAGTTTATCAACCATTCCATTAATGACATCCTTGAGCTGGACCATGACAACACCCTGGACGTGCACGGTGATCTTCTGGGACAAGTCACCACGGGCGACGGCATTACACACGCGGGCAACATCCTGGACCTGAGTCTTTAGGAGACGAAGCTCCTCAACTGCACTCATGCCAGATTCAAATGCAGCATTAACGAGGGGACCGGGAGGGACGACAAGGGGGGAACCGGATGAGACGGAAGATTTGAAGGCAGACGATATCCTGCTGGCGGAGATGCTGTCGCTAACAGCCCTACCGCATAGAGGGCAAGAGACCAAGTCGTGTGATGTGGGGGGAGCGGAATAGGATGGGCCATTGACGGTACGGTGCGAACCATTAGGGCGATCAATGGCAGACCGAAGACCATCGAGAGAGATCGTCATGGGGGAAAGGGCACGATCGGGAAGATGAGCGGCATGTGGGGATGGTTCTAGATCGGAGCTGCTCTCTGACATATTAACGTCCTGCTCAAAGTCAGCAGAAAGGGAAGCGAGGTTGTACGGAGGGTATGAAGAAGGAGATGATGAACTGTGGTGGATGGGGGTACCGGAAGAGGAGCGCACGGTGGTACTGGAATAACCCGATGTGGTGGAGCCATCGGAGGAGGGGAGGAGGGCGGAGGAGGAAGTCGGGGAAAGGTCGGCCTGAGACGAGTTAGCGGAGGGATTAGTAGTCGGCGGGGTATCGCCCACGCTACGGCGCTTCTTTGTATCGGGGCCGTTCTCCCAGTTTTCGGAGGCCTTGATACTGGCGAGAGTGTCCTCTGCGGTGTACATTCTGCGGGCCATTGTCTTGAGGGCGCGGAGAATATTGTCGGTCTGCCAAGTTGAAGGGCCATCATAGCGTGGAACGGGTGCGGGGAAAGGGCCGAGCTCGTAGATGGAAAGGACTAGGACGAGGTGAGCGAGAAAGGGATCAGAGAAGGAGTTGTGGTGCTCAGCGTCCATGATGAGCGGGGAGAAGAGGGAGACAAAGGCAGAGGCGAAAGAGGCGAAAGAGGCCGAGCGAGGTAGAGGCAGAGGTCGGAGCACGTGGGAAAACAATCCGCCAACCCCGCCAAGGGCCCAACCCCATGACCTGCCTCACCCCCACCAAGACGGCAGTTTCCGTGCTACTCCCAGATCACGTTATGTGAAGTTTATGATATTCTACAGAACTACTTATTCTATCCACGAATCCAAGATATGTATCTTCAAGAGGATGAGTTCGAAAAAGGTTGCCACAGTGATAAGGAGCATCCATAAACTTGAGGTGTAAGTGTGTTGTAGGATAAAATGGCTCAGCGTCGAACGGTTGAGGACGTTGAGGTCTATAGGAGCATCTTGTAAGTGGGAAGAGTAGAACGATCAATTGGACGTACTGTCACGGTACAGTACACTGGGTCAATAGCTTACTGTAAGTACAACACGTCAGATGTCGTTTCCTGGGCGAGCGTCATGATATCGTACCACAGACCACCTTCCGATGGTAACCTGAGACCGGGACCGAGCTGATTGCCCTATTCATATCAGAGTGCATCACAGCATGACGGACCAGCGTCCACGATGGAAACAAGAGAGTGACGATGCAAAGAGTGACAGAAAGAGGATATTCTCCAAGTCGACTCAATACTGTAGACTCACTGGCAGGCTGAGCCCTGCTACGCGGTCCTGATCGGAAATACTCAGCACGTCGAAAGGCATACCAAGGCTGGATATGTCGCGCAACATCACAGATAAGTGTTATCTGGTGATTGGAAGGCCCATGCGGTATAGCGAGTCACGAGTCCAAAGAAACAGTATGTTCGCCTTAATTTAACTCGAAGTCTACATCTATGTGAATCCTCGATGGATGTATGTCGTCCGAGCCTGTGGGGAGTAATTTTTCCCGTGATGATACCCTGTAGTTCCAGCCAGGATCTGAATACAGTACTACAGTGCCGTACTACTTTTATTTACAGTAGTAGTTCTGTAATCACAGACAAAGTCAGTTTGAACCTGAATGTCACAGTGGATGACTGCCGCCTTCTTGGGCACCTCCTCCGGTGGTGGCCCCACAGAGTCCCGCAATTGCTCCTCCCTTGTACTTGACGTCGTAGGAGATGGCTCCTTATGGAGTATTTTTATTCCCTTCGCTCATGAATTGTGGTTGACCGATGATACAGTGGTAGACGGGGCTGAAGGCACTTTGCGACAGTTCTCTCTGCAATCCTCAAAGAACGCAGGAAAGACTCTCAAATTATCTCAAGTAAACAAAATATTCGTAACCCATATGCACCGTGAGTGTGTCCTCAAATGGATGCTATCCGTTTCTTCTAACTGATACCCTACTCGTTGACTGCATCACAGCGGACCACGTCATGGGTCTTCCCACCCTCTTACGCAACATCCTGGGCTTTCCTCATCCTGAAATTATCTCGCCGCGCGGGACTCCTGTATGTGCACTTTCCATGCATCTGACGAGCCGATAAACTTCAATCGCATAACGTAGCCGAGGGTCAACCTATACGGGCCCGCAGGCCTTCGTTCCTTCGTCCGCATCACGCTTTCCCTGACTCGCACACAAACGGCAGACCGCTACGCGGTTCACGAGCTCCTCACCCGAACAGATCCACGTACGCCTTGCGAAGACGGAGCTCTCCATGATCACGAGGAGCCTGGACGAGACTTCATTTGCGACGAAGACGGATACTGGCGGGACTTTGCAGAAGGACGCAGTTTCAGAGGGGGCGTAAACGTGTGTGCTGGGCCGCTCGTCCATCGAGGTCGGTGTCTCCCAGCCCGGCCATAATACCGTCCGATTTAACGTTCGACCCACTTAAATGATGGCTGGCTTGTAGACCCTTGCATTGGCTTTATCATCCACGAACCTGCATCGCTCCCCGCTCCTCGAAAGTTGGCCATCCTTGGCGACACATCGTCCGCTGCCGGTCTCACCGCACTTGTTTCTTCTACGCCGGGGCGTCTGTCGCTCCTGGTACATGAAGCAACGGATGCGCACATGCCAGGGGACATAGATCCGCGCCTTGCGGCGCGCGGCCCGTTCGCAGTCATAGCAGCTAAAGCAAAGGAACGTGGACATTCGACCCCTCCAGAAGCTGGTGCATGTGCAGGAAAATGGGGTGCCAGGCAACTGATACTAAACCACATCGGCGTAAGGTGGGCCCATCTACTCCCCTCGTTGGCCGCGACAGTACATTATTCATTACTGGTATCTTTGACGGCGTTGTCATCTCCCCTTCCCTCCCAAAAATTATTGTTCCTTTGCGATGCAGGTTCTCCGCCCCGTTCCCGGGATCGAACTCCGGAAAAAGAGTCGCCGTGATTCGTGAGATCGAGCGACAGGCCAGTGAAGCATGGCGAGCTACTCCATGCGAGCTTCCTGTGGAATTGGGAGCGGAGGCAGCGACGATGCCGGGTGTGGCGAATGAAAATGAATGCAAAGCCGTGGCAGCATATGACTTTTTGACCGTGCAAATCCCGATCCAATCTCCTGCTAATAGTAATAGTAGTTATAATCAAGGGAGCGGAACAGGGAGTCAAGTCCCCAGAAAACGGCCGTCGCGTGGTTATGCACCGAAGCGGGAGAGAGGGTCTCATTCTGGTGGCACCCGTTGAATGAACTGTTTTCTGCTGTGCCAGGTGCTCCATACGGTTCAGTATGTTGGATACTATGTTTTTTGTATCTGTTACCGTCAGGCTTCTGGGACGCTCTGGGCCAACGTTTTCCTGACCTTCTCAAAAGACGCTCGTTTAATCGCATTTCACTATTGCATATGTGAAACCTTCCGCATAATAGAAAAGCATATCATCCAGCCCTTGATACACTAGAACTGAATATGCCAACGATCTGCAACCTTATCACTACTGTGCATACTCGAATCCATTGCACTACGGAAGGTTCCTAGTGATAGCACTGGCACTAGAATCGAAATGGCATACGGCTCGGAGAATGAACACTCCTCCTCTTGTACCACGACCGAGGCCACCACTATGGCACGTTGTCGATGCCTTTTGCTAGGGCCAGATAGTGGCGTTCCATTTAGAATGGGAGACAACCCCGCTGCACGCGTCTTGCAGTGTGCGGCATGGAAACGTACGTCGTACAAGAGCACGTCTAAACACGTCACGCAATTCTCAACTTTACGATGCTCGGTTAGATTTGATTCAAAATCAGCATATAACAGATTTATTGAACAAATTGAACAACGTGAGACGAAAGGGGAAATAATAATAGCCCACTTTCCCCTTAGCAGAAGCGAAGTTTGATACGCAAACGACGAATAATAAAAGCGACACATTGTTACGAACACACACATACTGTACTAGGTTATCCGTCGATTTCCACTGAACCAATTTTTTACACCACACGCACATGTTGCTATCGACGCTTCACGTAGCTTCAGGGGTTCCTTGGGAACCAGGTTAGCAAAAAGAAAGGAATCCAACGTGAACTTAGTATTTTTACCGAGGAGCGTAAGGGGTTCAAGCGCCAGCCACCCGCTTCGCAGGTGAAGTTGACCTACGCCTTGCCACGCCAGATCTTCTCCGCTGCAGCGTGAAGACACCGCGGAGTCCCTCCTGCACACGCGCCATACCATCAAGCGTCATTTGGACAAAGCGTGTAAGTTCTTCTTCTTCCTCGTCTTCCTCCAAGGCGGGGTCTGCACCCAGGAGGCTACTGTAGACACCACCGCCACTATTGTCCGCTGCCGTCACGGAGGACGAAGGTTCACCGTCGTCTGCTCCTGCGCCTCCTGTGGGACCCGCGATGGATGTGATCGGAGCCGCACTAGCACTGTTCAGCAGATTCTCGACAGCCACGTCATCCCTGTCGTCGGGTGCGTCCAACTCATCGTCTTTTCCCAGATCGCTTGACCCAGAGTCCGAATTCGAATGCGAGTCGACGGAAGAGAGCGGGCTACTGGAGCTACTCTCCGAGTCAGTTGTGCCTGAGTAAGAAACACGCATACAGAAATAAGAATACGCTACTCCACAGTCATTTCAAAGAAAAAGTAAAAACAACTACGCACTGAATCGAGCACGCGCGAAGGGCCTATTGCCTTTTCTCCGCGCCCCATCTTTTGCTCTTGTCGATGTCCGCAACGTTTGAGTAACCCTTTCAGGAACCCTTCGCAACCGAGATTTCGTCTTTGCGACGACCGGCGACGCTCGAGTGTCCTCTGCTGCTTCGGTCTCAGACTCAGACTCAGACTCAGTATCACTTTTTGTTAAAGGGAGCCGTCTCGATGTATTGCTATGCGAGCACCATTGTTTCCTGAAGCGACACCTGCCACATCGTTGACCGGGCAAGCCAGAGCAGGGTGCCTTATCCCTAGCGCAGCTGGAACAAGGTGTGGGCATCTTCAGCTGCTCTCCAGCGATGTACATGAGCCAGCCTGTTTGTGTCGCCCCAGCCTTGGCGTATGGTCCGGTCCGGACGAGGGGGGAAGGCTCTGATGGTGATGGGGCTCGGTCATTCCATGTACCCTTTGATCTTTTCGCTGGTGGGGCAGACGATGATTCTGTTGCGGCGGTCACTTTGGTGGAAGGCCGAGGACGCTTCCGATTAGAGAGGGAGGCGCAGATATTGCAGCGCGCTTGTCTCTCGCAGCGGGAGTTTGAGGTCTTTCCGCAGTGGCGGCGGCCCGCTCCTTGTTCAGTTTGCGAGCACCGAGAGAGCCTCGGTTCCCGGACACCTCGAGCCACTTGGCAACTGTATCCGCGGGACCCATTCTGGCTATATGGGCGTATTGGTGCTGAATGATAGATAGAGCCTTGATATTCGC
The DNA here is from genome assembly GCA_022884055.1 of Russula griseocarnosa. NCBI lineage: Eukaryota > Fungi > Basidiomycota > Agaricomycetes > Russulales > Russulaceae > Russula > Russula griseocarnosa. The sequence continues at coordinate 176,188 of JAGKRU010000062.1, read as the reverse complement.
CCAAGTGAACTCGTGACCGTTGAAGACGAGATAAAATCTGCGCTGTGCGTGGTCCGAGTTGAGGAAGGGATGTGTGCGTACCAAGGTACGGTCGGATAGTACGGTGGCGGCGTTACCCACCCAAGGGGACCAATCATTTCCGTCGCGGGCATAGCAGGCATAGACACGAGCCTTGCGATGACCTATTGGAAGCTGAATCCAGACGTCACCGGGACGGGCAACGTCTGGATCGGGCTGCTCTGGGGATTGAAATTCAAGCCATCCAATGGTATATCGAGGACCGCGGTTTCGGGGAGGTGATTGAGGGACCACGAAAGGAAAGGTGGACGGAATGGATGGAATTGAGCTGACGCGGATGATGGCTGGGTAGAGCTGAGCGCGCTCGGGCTCTGTAATGTAATGCATTTCAGGGAGGCGATGACGGGCCATGGCATAAGTTAAAATTTGATGCTGTGAAAAATTTCTGTTGTCGCAGTGTGGGGACGAACGAGAGGAAACAAGAGTCGACGTGACAGGATATTCCCCTGTCACACATGTGCCCTTTGGATGATTAATCTTTCCTCCTCTTGACACAAAAAATAAGGTCAAATCACAAATCAAACTTCTGCCAAATTCCCCCCAATTATAAACGGGCAACAATAATCTCGTACCGCCCACCATCTGCCCATTACTTATTGTACTTGTTCCCCACCGCCATTTTCCTCTTCTGAACTGCACGCCTCCGTTTCTGTATCGCAAACACACCCCGAAGACCATCCTGCACTTGCGCCATACCATTCAGTGTTATCTCCATGAACCGTACAACCTCTTCGTCCACAGACGTCCGAGATGCCCCATCAGCCATTTTCGGCGATGGTGGCGGTCGGAAAATAGTCGTCCGCCCTTGGGGTGGGATCGATAGCGTAGAAGCGTCCCCATTCTGCTGACAACCCGTTTGTGGATCCACATTACCACCCTCTAGTAACCCCCCAGATCCTAGGCCTGTGACTGGCACGAACCTGGGGAGGCTAGGCAATCCTCCTCCCGCTGCAGCGCCGTCTGCGGCACGCATGCACACTTCCTGGCTGCAGTCTGGAGCAGGATCGCCAGCGGAATCCGAGAACGGGCCGTCGTCAGTGTGCGTTGTGGAAGAGCTCCATCGTTCTGTGGAATTGTAGTGGCGACGCTGCTCGGGAGGGTCACTTGCACAGCTATTAATTGACGGGATATTCGATCCTTCAAGATCTTCCTCACCACTTTGCGGGAGGGTTTCATTTCTTGTGCCACCTTGACAATCTAGGGATCCAACAGCCGTCGTTGGGACCCGCATCAAAAGATCGATATCTGTGACCTTACACACAGATGTAATGGGAGTGTCCACGTGGATATCTCCAGGACTATCCTGTGGGCTGTCATCGTGTCTGGAGAAAGTGTGATCAGGTATCGCATCCTGGGAGATGACGAAAGCAGCGGGAGACCCCCGAGAGCCAACTATTGTAGATGCGCCGGTATCGACTTGTGTATCTGTGAAGCAGACTGTCTCGACGCCAATGTTTTCCTCCTCCCCAGCTTCACGATCCATGAGTTCCTCCACAACTTTGTCATCTTCATCTTGAGACTCGGCTAAAGAATCATTTGAGGCTCTGCTTGATGGTGTTTGGGGAAGGGGGGCTGGAGCGTTTTGCGACTCAGCTTCTTGTATCTGGTCACGTGTACGTGAAACAGAAAGAGGGCACATACCACTTGAGGTTTCAATGACACTACCAGGCATCACTTTCTCACTTTCCGGTCGTTTATTCGACTCTTCAAGCCTCTCGTCCTTCTTGGGACCACACGCAGACGCTGCCGCAGGCCCGTTCACAAAAGTAAAACTCGACACAGGAACCGCAAATCTTGCTCTAAGAGGAGGATCCGATTTGGACCTTGACGGTCGAGGTTGTGCATTATGCGAACAGGGCTTTCGGATAGCTCGACAACGCCCACATCGCTGGCCCTCGAGACCGGAGCAAATGGCACCAGCCCGTTTACACTTGTCACAAGGAAAGGGCATGAAAAGTTCCGTCTCCTGATATGTTTATATATCAGCACCGTTCACAAGGCAAACCTAACAGAGAGAAACGTGCCCCGACATAGAGTGACCATCCACGCTGTACCGCACCGGCCTTGGCGTATTTCCCACGCACCCCAGGGGCTGCATCCAAGGCTCCGACAGGCGCTCGACGACCGTCCGAAACGAGAGGAGCCGATATCGAGTTGGCCATCACTGCAGAAGTCGTCGAAAGATCTACAGATGAAGCAGGTGCAGAAGCTGAGCTGGCAGAGGCCGGGGGGCCCGCTGAGGCCGGCTGAGCGCCAGAGGGAATAACTCGCTTGCGCGGACGCTCGCCATATCGTGGGGGCGAAAGCGTTGGCGTGAAGCTGACATGAGGATACATTGTGGGTGGTGGTCTACCCTCGGTTTGTGGGTGTTGCAATTGGGGTACAGGCGATGGGGGGGTGGGAGGCGGATTGTCCGAAGGTGAGCTCTCATCGGCAGGTGAGGGTGAAAGAGCAAAAGTGGCAGGTCGAAGAACAAAATTTGACGAAGGGGGTGTCCTTGGTGAATCTATGGGTTCGTCAGATGCGTTAGATGAAGGAGGTGTAGACGGTCGAGGGAAAGAGGGTCGCATGACGGTCCAATGAGGGACGGTTGGCCAAGAAACGAAAGAATAAGGGTAAGATTTGGTTTCAGGATCGGGGGCGAGCGCAGGACGCCAATCTTGGGCTACTACTCCCGGGCTGGACGTCTCGTTCTCCGGTTTTCTCCTCTTTATATTAGGTAGTTCAGGAGTTGGCTCATTAGAGACACGTTTCCTATCCTTCTTTTTGACCTGAATGCCCGATGCGGTGAGAGTCTTGCGCTCTGCCCATGCCGCAATCGCCTCTGACGGAGGGAGAAAAGGGATACCATCTATGCTGTGTTTAGCGATGAGCTGTCTCATCCAATCCCCATGTAGCCTTCCCAGGCGCCATTGGCCGGCGATTACAGCAAGGCGCGTGCCGCTGACCCAAGTGAAGTCGCTGCCAGTGAAGGCGAGGTAGAATTGGGCGTCGCGCTCTGTGGTACCCCCCCACATGGCGGGTGAGGCGAGGGGGTGGACGCCGACGGGAGGATCATTGGTGTGGACGCGCTCATCGCCTTCCCACTCTGTCCACTGACGACCCTCCGCGCTATAGCATACGAAGAGACGACAGAGAGAGGCGGCGGAGGTGTCTGGGGAACCGGGCATCGGATCAAAGTGGAGCGGGATCTGGATCCAAACATCGCCCGGACGCGCAACTTCAGGGTCTGGCGGCTCGGGAGAGTGGAACTCAAGCCAGCCTAGCTCGAGCTTCTTGGAGTTCTTGGGGGAGGACCTGGCGCGGTACGGACAGCGCTCTGGAAGTGATGCGAGCACGGTGGTGCGCTTTGTGGCTGAATGACAGTTGAGACGATCTCGTTCGGACAAATAATGGAAACAAGGAAGGTCCGAAGGAGAATCTCCGACAGGGGAACTCATTTTGCGCCGCTTGGGCTGTGGGATTGGAGTATAAAAGGACGGTAAACGGAAGTGCAGAGATGAGTGAACTGAAATCAAAGCTAGATGTAAAGCCACACCATCTGCCAGTGAAAATCACCCGCACACGGCACTTGAACGACACGTGAGATTGATACTAGTTTTTGTGAAGGTGCTTGCTGCTTAGCTGGTGAGAGAGAGAAAATTTACTTAAAAGGACGCGTTTGAGGACTTTTGAGAGGGATGCTGTGCGATGTCATCTTTCCCACGGTATACCGTAGCACCGTAGCACTGATATCCTCTATTCGGTGGAGATGTCTCTTGTGCAGCCCACCCCGTCCCATGATACACTCAACCTTCGTATTCAGTGTTACTCTTTTGAGAGGTTGGTCCTTTTCACTCGAATTGTGTATTATACCCTTAACACTCCGATATTGGCAGGTCCAGGTCTGGATGCGCCGGCTACTCGAGCCAACCCGCTTATAAATGACTCAGATGACAGAATAGACCGACTCTGACTGTGAGACGATGAGACAGGACGGTGCAGCGGAGAGGGTTATTAACACTACAGTACCTATGCCGCGGCTCGCGTACAAGCGAGCCCGAAGGATGTCTGTGGTATTTATTAATAGACAGCGTTGTGGCACGAGCTTGAAGAGGGAAAGTTGACCAATCTGTTCGGTTGAAGAGAGTAACGTAAAATAAACGAGACGAGGCGGGTGTGAGTGACCGTTCCCTGCCTTTCTTCCCCACAGCGACGTATGACATCTACAGCCATACATCCAACTCCTGCAGGTGCGCGACAGTTTGAATGACCAGTTTCTTTCTTTCTTACCTTACCATCAGACTGGGACGACGACTTTGTTCTACAGCGAGCGAAGGACCTCTTCAACGCCCCGATCCCTGAATCCGATGACCCCGGTTGGCCACTGTCGACTTCCCAGCACTCGCCTCTCGATTCCCGTTCCATGCCCACCCTTTCTCAGCTTGACGGCCAGCTACCCACTGTGCGACTACAAGAGTGGGCCGAACCTGGTCCCTCCACCCCTCCACGACATGCCGTCGCCCATCCAGAAAATTGGGATGACGACTTTGAAGACAAAAATTCTCCCGCTCGCCAACCTCCCCCTCGATCGCACCACAAATCACCCAAGCTCCCAGATATTCCCGAACCAGAGAACTGGGATGACGACCTGGATGCAAACAAGTTTGTGTCCCCGCGAAAAGACCACACCTGGGATTCGTCTGATGACGACGACGGTATCGACGAGGAAGACAAGACCGTCACCGCCCGTCCTCGCAAAGGTCCCCTCGGCAAACACTCTCCTCCCCCTCCCGTGCCCTCTCTCCCGCTTCCGCTGGAATCTGTGGGAGAGACATTTCCTGGATCCCCCACCTTGTCCGTTTTCTCCATTCCTCCCTCAGGACGCGAGTCTGTCAACACGTATTCCTCACTTGCACATCTTCCTTTGCGCGGCGGGAACGCCTCCGCTCGTACCATGTTACACCCGAGCCCGCCCACGCAGAAAGGGCGCCGGCGCTTACGAAAGAAGTCGCGTCCACCTGACAACAACGTCTTCGAGTTGCTTGACAGGCGACGGGATATCGCTCCCTTACCATCGCCACCTCAACCCTCCTCTCCAAACCAGGCACCTATCGATCTTCCTCCTTCTGAAGCCTCCAACTCCTCCAGATCTTCCATCTTGTCACGTCTCGGGTCTGTCAAGAGGTGGGGCGTCCGTAAGAGATTTACCAGCCCTGGCCCCGCCGATCCTCCTGAGGGTGAACAGGCCGAAAGGGATGCGACGCCCCGTGCCGCTACCTCTCGCGCTCGATCACCATCCCGCACTCCAAGTTGGTTTTTTCGGTCTTCGGCGGGCACGCCTGATTCGACTCCAGGCGGCTCACCATTAGGATCTACTCCTCTCGAACTCAAGCATGAACGTAGCTTCAGGCAACTCAGGGCTTTTGTCACCGCTGTCGATTCTCCCACCAAGAAAGGAAAACTTCCTGGTTCCATCCTAGGGGAACGTTCTCGTGACTCTGGATCCCCTTCGACTCCAGATGGATCACCTCCCTCTTCCCCGCGCCGTCCACGCCGCCCAAAGTCGATGCAAGTTAATGCGATAGCTACCCCTTCACGTGCCCCGCGCCATGCCTCATACGGCTCGCGGTCGATCTCTCGTTCTAAATCTCACACCAGCACAGAAGACATCACCCGCGAAACTCGAAGCAGGGAAGAAAAGGAGAAGGAGAAAGACGGTCACCGCGGATTTATGAGCGGCGTGCGTCGGATCTCCCTCGTATCTGGAAGAAAGCACAAACGCACGAAGAGTACCACGACAGTTGCGGATGATACTAATAAAACACAATCGCCGTCGTCAATCCCACAAACTCCACCACCAGCGATGCCTACGGTCATGGTCCCCAGCATCTCGTCCCAGTTACTACCGCCCATCGAACTTCAACCCCCGTCGCCGCCTCGAGACCAAGGACCTGATGAGCCCCGGCGGTCAATGGCCTCGGAACGTTCGGTCATTTCCACGTCAGGGTCACTTGCTGCTGGAGTTGAGTCACTGTTTCTGCAGCCTTCGGTGGAGTCAATATCGATGTCATCACCCCCGCCGACCATCACTCCAAGACCGTCACCCTCAAAGAGTCCCGGTTCCCCCCAGGCGGCCTCACTTGGCCGCGCTACGCAGCCGCCCCCCGTTAGTGTGGCAACGTGCATTGTGCCAAGGAGGAATTCGCTGGGTGATCTGAAAATACCCGCGAGGATCAGTCAGGCACAGGTTGGATTGAAAAGAGACTTGGGCATGGTCCGAGAGTTCGCGGCCGAGGTTGAGAGTGAGTTTACGAATCGTCGTCTGATCATTGCAGGTGGTTGAAAGTTGTTGTCTCTACAGGTCTGAGAGAGCTTCAAAGCGTCTATCAGTTCCTCGCTGTGGAAGCCCAAACCGTTCTCCTCGAGCGTGACCGACATCATCCACCCCGTCCCACCTCTCCGACATTCTTCAATCTACCTCGTCCGCGTTCCCGAGCGCGGTCAAACACCAGCCCGAATCCTTCCCTCGAGCGCGCCGGTCCTCAAAGGCAATTCGCGGCGGCGTTCTTCCATCTGGACCATAAGTACAAGATCTCCTGGGAATGTGCTGATCTCCTCATCGAGCTTGGCGGTGGTCCACCGGCGCCCGCACCAGAGTCGAACACGTCTTTGTCGCCGGCCACGCAGCAGTCTATGCAATATGGTGACTCCATTAGTGGCCGAAGAAGTCGTGAGCGCGCCATAACCTTAGCAGGAGATGAAGCCGCACCTCCCTTCCCTATGGCGTTCTCTGGTTCCTCAGTGACTTCCCCGTCAGCGGAGTGGCGGGCGTCCACGGGTCGTAATGACCTGAGCCAGAGACAATTATGGCTCCTCCGCGATATGCTCAACAAGTCCGATTCATCCCCGACCATGCTTGCGAACTTGCAGATTCCTGAGGAAGGAACGGCGGTTAGCAGGAACTGGCGCTGGGGCGAAGCAACGAGCAGTACCATCACACTACCGTCCGAGGAGTCTGGCCGTAACTCATCCTCTGCGAAGAAGCGACGTTACAGCCGCATAGGAATGAGCGGTTTGCGCGATATGCTCCGATCGCTCACGCGTGGACAACAGCCACCCTCTCAGCCGCCCATACCTTTTCGCCCACCTTCATCCGCGTCGACGAGTGCATCGTCCACTTATGACGACCAGTCTGTCGGACATAGTCACAGTCAAGGTCCCCCCATGATCAGCAGTAGCACGGGCCAAGACCTTGAGGATACGCCACCCCCCGTCATCCGCGCAAGTTCGCCCTTTAGCACCAGCCCTTCGCTTACCCATAAATCACCCCGACGACCATCAATAGCGTCGATCTTCCGCTTCGCCCAGAAACCGAAACCCTCCTCACCTGCGAGGAGCGGGTCGAAGCCCCGCATCCTTCACTCGTATAGCAGTGGGTCCGACCTCGGCGGTAGTAGTAGTCGCAGTCGCAATGGTGGAGGGACTGTGAATGGGGATGGAGATGATGAGGATGAGGATGAGGACTGGGATCATATCGATTCGGCGAAGGATTTGGATTTGGACGTTGCTTCTGCAAGGGCCCTGGGATTGAAGGACTTGAATGGCTCTGCAATTGCGACCGTGCGTGGGCGTAGATCTAAGCAGCAACATCCATACCAGCCTGAGAAGAAGGGCACTGCTTCAAATGCTTCTCAGTCGTCGTCGTCGCTGTGGGCCGAATCTCCATCAACCGGGTCGCGTTCTCAAGTGTCTCTTACGGCCACGGCCACGACAACAGCAACAAGGTCTCCGCCTGTTGCTACACCCCCGTTGCCACAAACCAGTACTGTGACGCAATCGACGTACCTGCGCCCGACGCGTCTGTCGAATGTCGAAGAGATGGCTGAAGCGCAACTCGACAATGACTATGCACATGCACATGAGCAGTCTAGCCGAGCCGAGAGCAAGGATAAAGGGAAGAGCAAGAGCCCGCGGCGCACGTCCTCTCGACGCGGAAGGTTGACCGGTTCAGTACGCTCGGCACCTCCTCCAACTCCGGCTCCGGCTCCGTTACCACTGCAGGAGGGGGACAGGAGGAGTCTTGCTTTGTCTTTGACGCCCGAGACGATTAGGCCTTTGCTTGAGAATGCACGGGAGGTACACGCTAGGTGTACGGAGTGTGTGGATGAGCTTCGTGCTTTACTTGCCGCTCGCTCATGACTCGTGTCAGATTTGCTGGGTTTTTCTTGTTTTTGTTCTTTTTTCATTTTGGTCATTGCAAGCGTTGTGTTATCGTTATCTTCATCTTTGTAGTAAGTTACGCTCTCGCACAGCCGCATCGCTATACACACAAGCAGGACTTCTGAAATTTTTCTTGCATATCTTGTGCACTTACACGAGCACTGTCTGTCTGATGGCATTGTCAAATACTTATAATGTATCCCGCATTTCTACCAATCTCAGGCCAAATTGTTGTCTATCTGTGCTTACTCCTTGCGGACCATGTACGGCACACCGTCGCGCGTGAAGTGCTGGTGATACATGTTCTTATTGACAATTTTCTGGGAGACCCAATAATAGATGGCGTAAAGTGTGTATTAGATGCCATACACGTTGTGCGCGTTCGTCTTCCCAAGTTCTAGCACACGATCAACATCCCATCCTTCACCTGCGACTGCAGCCACAACTTCCGCCGTCCATGGTATCATAGCAGTGTGACACAACGGAAGCCGTCCCTTGACCGTCGGCAACGAGCCGTAGATATTCGCAGGAATCATGAACGGTGCATCCGTTTCGAGAATGACGCGCGGCGGGGACGATTGAGGAGTTGTGGCGAACATCCGGCGGACAAGGTGAGATGTGTTTTCGTTGGATGAGAACGTTATCACTCCTTGAAAAAAAAAACAGAGCATCAATCTTTTAATCCGGTGGGACTAGTTATGTTTATATGGAAAACGGAGCAGGGGAAAAAAATGAAAGTGTACCGGTAATGCCGATGTACAGATTGGGGAAGTGATCCAATAAGCGCTGTCCAAATTCTGGAGAGTCGGTGAAACAATGAATGTGTATCTGTGGGGTTGTCGACGACCCGTGGGCGCGAGATCTATGAGTTCGAGCCCCGTACGATACAACGGAAAGGAACCACTGCTGTACCTTGTGGTCCTTGGGAACTTCGGCCTTGAGTATGCTCTCCGTATCCTCGTCCGCCTCTCGAGTGTGCACCGTAATCGGCTTTCCCAGACGCACGGCATGTCGGAGCTGTCGCGTGAATACCTCTCTTTGAACCTCCCGCGGAGAATTGTCGTAGTGGTAATCGAGGCCGATCTCACCCCATCCTACGTTGCGGGGATGTGCCATGGATTCAAGACTGTCGTTGTCATTATTCACGCCGCGTGTTAAACAGAACATACACAGGCAGCGACGCGGGGCGAGAGGGGAGGAGAAAATGCATACATATCTTTCTCGATATCGCTGGTATAAGACTTGGCTTCATGTCTGTGGTCATAGTACACCATCAGAGCGCATTCTATAGGCTCGCAATGTCAGAATCTTACGGATGGACACCTGCGATCATGCGAGTAATTGTTAATTCGTCTGCAGCCACCGCGTTAATACGCACCCATAACGAACCAATATTCTAGTCCACGCCACTTATCCTTCCTGTCCTGTACGGAGATGGCTGAATCCGCTATCTCTTTCCACATCTTTTGTACCGGTGCTTCGCACCACACATCGACCAGGGTTGTCACTTTCTTCCCTCGATACAGACCATTCACAAAGTCGTATAGATTCTCGTATTTCCCTTCCTTGTATTTGTGCTTGTACGCGGCAAACGTGGACACAAGGTGCGTGTGCGTATCTACGATTGGCGCGATGGAGTGCCTTGGGTGGTCGGGAAGAATCAAGCTGTCCTCGGAGGGTCCCTTCTTATTGTTCTTTCCCATTCTGTAAGTAGAGCGGTGTTTTTTTGCGTATGAAGAGTATGAAGAAAATCGAATATTTTGAGGAAGGCGTCGAGGTACAAGTTGAATGTGCATCACCTTTCATCTAACTTATCTTGTCTTATCGTGAGACATGTGTCACCATGTGACAAACGCGCTGTGACACGTTATGTCACGCGTTTTAGTCCTCCGCGCGGCGCGTACAAGAATGAATTCACTCCCCACATACATCCTCAAGACATGCTGGAAGCAAAGCTGAATGAGGCAGCGACACTCAAGCGTCTTTTAGAAGGTATGAAAGTCTTCTAGTCTTGGCCAGACCAACTTGTGACGATGCGGACTGGCACCTAGCGGTCAAAGAACTCGTGCAGGATGCCAACTTTGAGTGCAATGAGGGTGGTATCGTGAGTAAATCATGCCTGTCTTTCTTACGAGGGCCACAAAGATGTGATAAACCGCCTCGCGCAGAATTTGCAAGCTATGGATAACTCCCATGTCGCTCTCGTCGCCGTCAAATTGCACGCCGACGGCTTTGCGCTCTACCGCTGCGACCGTCCAATCCCACTTGGCGTCAACCTTGGCTCGCTTACCAAGGTGCTCAAGTGTGCGAAGGATGATGACAGGTGTACGCTCAAGGCAAGTGATGATGCCGACGTTCTTAGCCTTCTGTACGAAGCACAACGTACGTCTACGTTGCAACTCTCAGGATAACATTCCTCTCTTGCTAATGTGTTGTTTTGTCACAGGCGGTGATCGCATTGCTGAGTATGACATGAAACTCATGGATATTGACGCCGACACGCTTGGCATCCCTGACACCGACTACGATGCGCGTGTCACTATGACATCCACAGAGTTGACTCGCATCGTACGCGACCTTTCTTCTCTCGGTGAATCTGTACGTATCCAGGTGTCCAAGGAAGGTGTTCGCTTTGCGAGTGACGGCGAAGCCGCTCAAGGGAACATCCTCCTTAAGCAAACCGACGCTGCACGTGAACGGTACGAGAATTATGGCAAGGAGGATGACGATGATGTGGTGGAAGTTAAGGAGGAAGATGTTGATGAGAAGCCAACGAAAGTAAAGAAAGAAAAAAAGGTAAAGAAGGAGGAAGGTGCGGAGGATGAGGATGAGGAGATGGCCAGCGGCGAGGATGAAGCAGAGTTCCATGCCAAGTCAGAAGACGAGGAAGAGGAACCAAGTGACAGCGAGAAAAAGAAGCGCAAGCGCCCTGCTACGTCATCGTCCGTGCGTTTCTTACTCTTTGTATCTTGTGAGCGTCTTGTCACGAATTGCACAGGACTCAAAAGCAAAAAAGAAAGCCAAGAAGGCAGCTGATGACTCGGGCGAAGGCGGTAGCGGCGGGGTGCACATCGAGATGACGCAACATGTCACCCTAACATTTTCGCTCAAATATCTAGTCAACTTCTCCAAGAGTGCAGCACTCTCAGACACCGTCCAGCTTATGCTCAAAAATGACGTGCCACTTCTTGTGCGTATCTTCTTTAGTATATGGGAATTTCGCTGACTTAATTCCCGATGCTACTGATTCTCCCAGGTGTCATATACATTTGGACAGGGCTATATTCGGTACTACCTAGCACCTAAGATTGGTGACGACTGAGCTTTAGGTGTTGTGTGTGTGTGCCTAGTCACCGGATATCTGGTTACACATCTTTCTCAGTGTTATCTTAAGCTTTAAGACATCGCCGTCATTTTTAGCCACACTTTGTATCTCTTTATTTGCTCTACACACTCACAGAATGATAGGCTACCTACGTTTAGCACTCTCAATCGTCGATGAATAGAGAAAGTCGCGACAGTCACCCATCGTTGTCCAAATTTCAGATACGTGATCTATGAGTTAGTACTACAGGTGCATTCTCGGCCTTCAAGGCCTCAAAACTTGTCCAACAATCATGCTGGTGACAAATTTGGGTCTACAAAGTCGACGCGGCCAGTGGGTAATGCCACGCGATCGATCGGATAAAAAACGTGGGCTGTATAGTTCCCCAACCAGGTTGGCCACTCGAACGGGTGACCGACAACTCCGTGTTTACAGAAGTTCTGATATAGCGCCAGGCCAGTTGGAGAACATGACAATTGAACTGCACTCTTGTCTGTCACACAATTAACTTGTCCAAGATGTCAGCAGCGCCTCTGGAGGCAACTGAAGTTGTCACCGCGACACCCTCACGCGTAACTAAAGAAGATCCCTAGATATCAGGTTCATATCTCGTGAAATATTCTCACATGCCTCACTTCATCCATAGCCTGTGTCACACGCTGAATCTGCATGTTGCCAGGTCGGTTTCATCTGTTGTGAGTTTCCTAGTGGAGCCGGCGCAACCCCCTGCCAACACCGGTGACAGAACCAACAATAGATGCATGGCCGCCCCATCGAAGCCATTCCACCAAGGCGTCAAACGGTTTGGTATCACGATCTTCAGTCCTCGGCCACGTTGAAGTGGGCTGAGCAAGTCCCTTGCCTATTTTTATAGTAGTAAAACGCTGTAATATTCGGTCGGGCCACACATGCATTCGTTCAGGGTGCACACAACTGTTCGAGTCCTATTCCGTACCAATAGACTCCCAAAAGCCAATCCGTTAACTCTCATCGCCCTTGTCATCAATCGTGCCTGCACGCTCTAAATCGGCGCTGACTCCTGCATTGGCGATCTCTGTCGTTTTCGATAAATAGAGCAATTTACAGTAAATTTAAAAGAAAAATACGCGCCCTGTTCATGTCGCGCAATATTCGCAGCACGGTCGTTCGCACTAACGGCACCGAAAACAATATCCATTTCCTCGAGAGAGCGCCCTTTTGTTTCTGGGATAATGCTGCCAAACTATAAGTGTCATGCTCATTAAAACAAAGTGGTTGGAAATACAGTGAGAACGGAGCCATCGCCCCGATATTCAGTGACGCAAACATCAAGAACATCCTGTAACCGAGCCTCGTGTGAATGGTGGGCGTCACCTTTGTCACAACATAGTCTGCGAATACGTTTATAAGCTCGTAGATGTAGGATTCGTTAGGAAGATACTCACTCCACAACCACTGCGACGAAGATGCGACAGCCATTCCATAGTGTCTGGTCCGCGTTGGAAAGATATCAGATGCGTATACCCATGGCAACGGGCCCCAACCCATCGAGTAGAAGCAAACGTAGATGTAGATCGTTGCCGCCATCGCCCTCCCAGAAGCGGGGGGATTGGGTTGTGGAGTTGACGCCGGCGGATATGTCTTGAGGAGAGCGCCAACGATGAAAAACAGGATTCCCATTCCAATGGCAGAGACAAATAGTGATGGCCTACGTCCCCAGGCATTGAGAAAGAAAAATATGAAAATTGTCGTTGCAATGACCTTGACCACACCGTAGATTCCCGCGGCGAGAAGAGAGTTGGTGGCACCCGTATAACCGATCTATCCCGTATTAAGCATCGAGAGCGAAGAGCAATAAATTGCTTACAGAAGTAAAGATCTGCGGGGCATAATAGTTCACGGAATTCTGTCCACACCATTGCTGCAGGAAAAATATAAAAAAGGCGATTAGAAACCGAGGGAAGTTTCCACGCCCAAAGAATGCCTCGCGTAGCCCGAGGTGTGCGCGAGCATCGCGCTCCTCTGCGAGAGCCGCTTCGATCTCAGCCAGCTCGTGCAATACGTCCTGGGAACTTAGCAACCGTCTGCGTAAGTATGCCAAGTTCTTGAGAGCCTCATTACTACGGCCCTTGGACGCCAGCCAGCGCGGAGATTCGGGGACTGTGAAGAGCCCGAATACCATGATCCCCGTGGGTACGAATTGAAACGCGAATGGGATGCGCCAGATCCTTGAACTATTGTGAATGTGAAGGCCGATCCCGACTGGGATGACATCACAAGCATCAAAAATCTTGTCCGAAGAAAGCGAAAGCGTGCGGAGATATGTTTCAACGTACAATTTATAAAGTATGAGAGCATGACCCCGATGGCCACCATGATTTGGAACATCCCAGTGATGCGTCCCCGCACTTGTGTTGGCGAACATTCGCACACGTATGTTGGGGCGACTGAGCTTATCGCGCCAATTCCAAAACCCGATATAATGCGGCCACCATAGATGTACTCGAGTCCACGGTGGCCCTCACCATTTGCCATTGTTTGCAATACCTGGGCCAGGGAATATCAGCATAGGCCCAAAAGTGGAAGCACGAATCGAGAGTAGCGCACAGCACCAACAGCAAAGATTACTGTATACGCAAGGAGACACTTGCGTCGCCCGATCCAAGCTAGGGAGGGATCAGCTGTGTTCGTGATCGAAGAGGAGTCGTCGTTCCCAAGGAACTGTTCCGATACTTGCAGGCAATGTCACGTATAGAAAGCATGTTCGCATTGCGACAACAATTCACCGTAGAATCTGCACATCCGGGAAAGGAACAAGACACACCTGAGATCGGGGCACTACTGAGAGCGCCAAAGAAAGCACCACCCTGGAGCGCAGATACGATGTTCCCCGAGACATTATCAATACGGCTCTGTTTTGCGGGCCCTTCAGCGGGACGGATACCGAACTTAATTTGGAAATATGTCGACTGGACGACACCGCCAGCAACACCACTAATAGGAGATTAATTGTCACCTGAGTGCCTCTGGTTTTTGGTGAGGTGAGGAAAGACTGCAGACCCACGTGTCATAACCAAACAAAACAATACCCCAGTATGCGATAAATGCCAACCCTGGAGATACAATTACATGTAAGTGTTGGCACCAAAGAAAACGAAATGAAGGGGCAAGAAAAGTTGAGACTCATGCTCATGCTCATCGCTCATCCCTGGTCCGGGGTGGCCGGCCCAGAACACGATAACGTGACCAGCCACACAGAAAATTAGAAAAAAATATTACTAATCAATTTGGTGCCGAGCCTCGGGCTGGGAACACGGAAGAAAATTTATTAAAAGAGACGCACAGTAAACGCGGATATTTCGTAGATTGTCTTTGCCAGTGCTCGTCATTGTCCCTGGGCCGTCAATGACTTGGGTAGTTGATGGGCCAACTCAAAAGAGGAGTAGCAACCAAGCTTGGCAGACCGCAGCGGCACTGGCATGAGGCCTTTTATAACCGTGACTGATAGCACCCATCCGATGAAAACCCGACCCTAAACCCGACCGAATATTACATGAAGCTTCCTGCGTCATACCAATTGCCGCCGCGGCTGCTACTCTCATTGGCGCAATGCACTTCTTGATCATTTCTTAGTTCTTACCCTAACTCTAACCAGCCTTGAGGCACTCAAATTATCTGTCCTACGTCAGTGGCAGAAGAACGAGTTCAAATGGAGAATGTCGACTCTTCCATGGACCTAGAACTCACCTATGCGCAAATTTATAGCAGGATTGTAAAGGCTCCATGGACGGTGTTCATATGGTGAAACCTTGTTGTAAAGTTTTTCCCTTAAGGCAATATGATTCCCTGAACTTATCATGGCTTCTCAAAAGGCATCACCGCACTAGTACCTTCTGATAATTATCTGTCAACGGCTCCCACTCTGGCTCCGTGATACTTACTCGGCGACTACCCCACCTTGTCCTCATAATGTATAAGATTCTGACGGTGCCTTTGGCACAGGTCGCTCGCATTTCCTGCCCGGCCCCGGCCCACAGGCATGCTGAAATCAGGTAGGAAGGGCTGTGAGACTGAGCAGCGTGTCAGCGCCAGGTGTTTGGTATCAGGGACTAGCGATAACCAGGTTTCCCTAACCCCGTTCGATTCGACACCCAGCAATTGCCTTAGTGTCAAGTTTCTCGAGAAGATTGGCCGCATTGGAGGCATCGAGAGTCTGGAAGGGTCAAAGTCACGGTCGGATTGACAATATTTTTGCGTGACCATCCGGATAGGGGCATTTGATGTCCACTCGCTGGCGCCGCACAAGCGAGGAGTCAAATGGAATTACGGCTTGGGCAAGGTGTTGCTTCGTCTTCTTATTGTAATCTCGGAAAGGAAAATCGCGGAAAGGCGTTTCGAAAATTTCGAGGTGCTCCCGAGAACCACTATCTACTAGTATGACGAGATGTTGGCCTTGTGATATCTCATGGCCGTGGTTCTCCTTTGAAGGGGATACCTGGTGACTCTTCCGTGGCTTCCGTGGAAACGATGCGAGGATCGGAAAAGAATTATCCAAAACAGACGAAATTTGGTCAGTCCGGACTTGCATCGAAGGCTAGTACAACTACAGTGCAGCAGTGGCAAATGAAATAACTGTCGTGTTCACATCCGCGCGCGATTTCCAGACCACCGGGTGGGGTGTCAGCACACCTCGATGTAGCCTTGACACAAATAAAACGAGCATATGATGTGGCGCATCAAGTCGAGTTGAATCGGTACTGTAAGCGTCTGGCTTCCAAAGGGACATAGTGCTAGAAATTTTGAAATACAATAACAGAAGCAACTCCGATGGGGTCGACGTCTATGTGGAAGAGCCTGCGGGCGGACTCCGTTTGCAGCCCTTTTGCCCTGACGAATTTTATGGCTTGCTCTCAGCGTCGACGATGTCAATCTCAATGATGTCAACTTCAATCGAGCCCACGATCATGCCCATGCGATACACGGATGATTGTGCACATCGGCACAGAAAAACGACCGCGCTTGTCATCGCGTACTAGTACGCTGCGCCGGCCTAAGCCTCTACTTACCATGACCAGAATGGGCGCTGGCATGTCGCAGGCATTTGCGTATGTCGCCTGCCGGGAGGCTCAGGCGACGGCCCAACTCTTGTTGGAAACGGCAGCACTGCCCGTGTTCATCTTGGTGGTGCCACAATGGGAGGAAGAAGTCACGGTTTGGCATGAGTGTTGTCCCTCTTGCATTCATGAGTCATGGAACCAGGGTAAGACGGGATCTATGGACTAGTAATAGTCTCAGTGTGCCAGAGAGACGACGGATTGATTCCTGGTACGGCTCTGCCACCTGACCCACCTCCGGAAAGTCCGGATCCCTATGACACGGACCTTCGGACACACCATTGCCATTCTTACCCTTCTCACTCACCTGAGACGTACAAACACTCTTTGTCGTCCTCACCAGTGTCCAGAAACTACTAACCGTCGGGTTTTTCAGCTTCAGAGACATTCTTACAGTACGGAGGCAGAGCGACCATACATTCGCGCGGCTCTCGGCCGAAGGTGTTGATGTGTGTCACGGCGTGCATTACCTCGACACGTCTCCAAGTGCTCCACCACTTCGAGGTGCTTCGCACTCAAAGACCTTAGGCCATGCTACTACAGGGCCCGAGAGATTGTCGCACACAGCAGACTGATGGTGAGCGCCTTGCCGAGAGGGGCTTGTTGGGGCCGCCGCATGGCCGCCCCCAAACTTAAACCTCAGCTCTCCGTCACGGTATCAGAAGGTATCTACATTACCAGTTAACGTACAATATCTATGACCCAACTATATTCATACAATTTCTTTACAACCCTCCAGTACTGGTTTTCTGACCCGCAGTGGGAAACACTCCCGGCTCCCGTGTCACGCCTCATGAAGCTGCTCAGAAAGAGAGGCATAGTGCATGGTGATACGAAACCAGGACCTCTCCACCATCGCAACGGATCGATTTATAATATTATATCGATAGCCAAAAACCATCAACGTGAAAGATCAAGCTATCATGGTCGAAAGTATGAGACAACCCGCTTCACAGATCATAAACCCTAAGTCACGTACTGAATAGTAACTGAAAGGAAAGACGTTTTCACGATGGTATTTGCAACTTGAAGTTGTAAGAGATCTGGAACATGGGCGGGTTCCGTTTCATCATTTTACAGTAAGGCATGAATAGACAAAATCGAGCTCGCGCCGCTTATCTTTCCTTTAGCGTACAGTACTACTATTCTTAATGTGCTGGCATTACATTCATTTGGGTATTATAAAGTACTTGTAATTACCTTCGGGAACCCTCGCGCTTTTGCCCACATCCCAGTTGAATTCCACTCATTTTCCCAACAAAAAATCGTGAGAAAAGTATGGCGACATATAAACATGGAAAGAGCCTTACTAAGTATCTGGTACGTTGCCCAGAACACATGCAACGTTCCGAAAAACTGGCGCACAACCGATGTCGCGGCGACTGCTGTGATGGCGTGATCCGAGGGTCATCAAGCTTCAAGTTCTCCTTTGATCCGCCTTGAGCGGTGTTACTAAAAGTATTCGTCATCCTGGAGTGGCCTTGAGCTTCGCTCTGAACTTGAAGCTTGAAGCCCTGGCCTGATCTAGGAAATTCTGAGGTTTACAGTAACTGACACCCTCATTGTCACGGTCGATCAAGAGCAGCCTGAACCCCAGTATTCCCCATTGGGGAGAGCTTACGATGTTAGGGGCTCGAATCGTGATTCGGAGAGAGACTGAGCTTAGCGTTAGCCATCTGTGCAATGCAAGACGTGCAAGAAGAAAGCGTGGTCGTAGTTTGCGAGCTGAGCGCGACATCTTCACGTGTTCATTACGTTCATTCAGGACTCAAAGCAATGTGCGTAAACAAACTGGTTACTTATCTGCTGTTGATATGGCGGGCCAACATCCATTTTACACAACTATTCTTAAGCCTTATTGGTACTTAGTTGTTGGATGGATGACTTAGAGCGCCCATATAGTAACATTCGAAGGACACACTCGGCCCTGCCAGTGCTCGGATTTGGTCTCTATGGTTATCACTCGCAAGAACATATATTAGCGCATCCTCACATCCCGTAGCTAGTATAAATGTTAAGAAGTGACAATTTGTTGTAAGGCACGGTACCAGCGTAGTTTGTATTAGATACTAGTAGTATAGTAGTACAGTACTAAAACCCAACACTACGAAATTGAATAGACCGTTGAAATACATTCGCTAATTGAAGCGGACCGAGCTTTGCTGTTTCATATTCCCAGACACTGAGCATATCCGGTGTTCAGCTGGAGAATGGGCATCCAACTACCATGCGAAACCTGGACAGTCCCAATCAATATGACATCGCGAGGAACGATGTGTTCGTTCCCAATGGGATACCTCTCGGGCTGATCGCTGTCGGCGTCGTTGTTCTTCGCAATCTGGTAAATCCTGACATCAGTCTCCTGGAGACATTGGGGAGCAGGATCAAAATTACCTCCATGAACTTTAAAGTCTTCTTTGCGACATGCTTTGCGAATGTCTCAAGTGAGATTGTCTCTCTCGGCTGGGTTTGCTTTTGTATCGAGATTTGATCGCTCCAGTCGAGATATACATAACCACACCACTGAGAAGGGTATACCTTCATCATCAGTTCCGGGCTATGAACGCAGAAAATTGAACTTACATTGATACGAATCTGTGCGTGGGCGCTTGAGCCAACAGGGGCGGCTTCTTCTGCACCTCGAAGACACATGCAATTACCCCCGCGGCGTCTATCAAAGGTAAACCGAGATCTTTGCCGTTCTTATGGATGAAGAAAATGGGAGGATGTAGCTGCTCATGGTCAACCCAGCGCCGTTTGTCGGACGACTTCTTGGGAGCCCAGATTTTCTGCCGGATCACTGGACCCCGATCTATGACCGCATAGTCTATGACCCAGTTGTGCTGACCGGAAGTCGGTCCAGGGGAGGCGTGGCCAAAAATGCGTCCGCGCCAGCATCGGCCTGCAATTGAATCTGTCCTGGTTCCCTCTTCAACGAGACGTGGTATTTTGGGCAACCTGAGGACCAAACATTTGAGCGATGTATCCGTCTATGCAGAGGTCACGTTGAAGGTTCTGATGCTGATCCATGTGTGTAACGTCCGCTAATCTAGACGTGAGGTGGAGAAGTTGGTGAGGAATGCTGCTCAGAAAATGGTCTCTTTTAATCGCTTAGGTGCCATTCCAACGCCCTTCGAGAACTCCAGCAGTAGCAGTTCTGTTGCAGCGTAAGAATGCGGTCACCACGCATTTTTTTCATGCATTAGTTAATTGCTGGATGGCGCCTGAGACGATAGGATGTAATAATTTGCATGCAATGCAAAAGAAAACCAGCGAGCTGTAGTCCCAGCATCATGCATATCGCCTATAACACACACTGCGAAAAGGGGCTATAGTCAAAGATAGGACTATTTCGGAGCTAGAGGAAGTGACAATACTTGGACATACAGTACCTCTTAACGTCAGAAGAGGGATAACCGTACTCGAGATGAACAACGTCCCATGCGACACGCCTTTTTCGTCCAACGCTCGGCCACCTGTTCAAGGGCGTCATTACCTTGGCCTTTTTTGGAGCAACCCAGGTCCACGATATTAATAGAGAATGAAGACACGAGTGACAACAGGTGGGAACCAAGAGATAGGATAATCGGAGGTCGGACGAGTAGACGATCACGGGCCTGTCTCCGAGCGCCATGTGGATCCGCCTTGGGCAATATAGCACGAATTGAGTCCTCGAAGAGTGGGAGGACTCGGACATCCATACAGTAATCGGTTAATATCATAATTTGCAATGAAGGCCGCCGCAGAATAGACGCACAGATCCTAGTATTTTAATTAAAATGCCGGTTGCAGTGGATCAGCGCGCATCATGTGATCAATCCCGGGATCACCCAGTCTCCGGAGGAGGTACAGTTCGCCCCTGGTTTCCATCTCTCCTCTAGCAAACCAACATGTCTTTTCTCCAACACATCGTTGACCGCATCCCAGAGGGCATACAGCGTACAGAAGACACAATCGTCGGTCCGTCCTTTGATTCTCTCCTCTCAGACTATTCCGGCGTTCTAACTAGCTCACTACCGCAGGAATTTTGCACCCGAATAGTGAGATCTAGCCTGTTGCCATCTCACTCTTCTCTGATCCCAAGAATAGGAAGGCATGATACTCCAGAAGAAAAACTTAATGACGATATACGTGCACAAATCAACGCGAGTCATCGCTTTCAAAGCTTTGCAGGCCAAAGAGAGAACAATTTTGTCAAGTGGTGTGTCCCACTTAAACGCGTTTTCTCACGCGCAACACTCATGCTACTCTCCAGGCACATAGATGGTCATGACTACTTCTATGCGCTCTCGGAGATGCTGGACAGCGCCAGGGAATGCATCTTTATCTTGGTATGCGTATCCCTCGCACTTATATCAGTCATTCGTGTGACACTCGTCAAGGACTGGTGGTTGACCCCCGAGCTCTATCTACGTCGTCCACCTGCGTATCACCCGGAGTGGCGCCTTGACAGGATCCTTCAGCGCAAGGCCCAGCAAGGTGTGAAAATTTATGTTGTCGTCTATAAGGAGGTACGTATCGACTACCATCATTGATACGCCATCAAACTCTCACCCACAAAAGGTTACCCAAACTTTGAGTATGAGCTCGAACCACACAAAGGTAAGATTCTCTGCTATTATCTCACGCACTCACGTGCTAACGCTCTCTACTTCCCCAGAAAGCACTCGAGGCTCTCCATCCTAACATTGCGTGCATGCGCCACCCGGATCATATTGGGTCTAAAGGTGTGTGGGTTCACTTCAGCTTGGCCAACGTGCTGATTTGGTAGATAATGTCGAGCTTTGGTCTCACCACGAGAAAGTCGTTGTCATCGACAATCATCGCGCGTGTATTGGCGGTCTTGACATTTGTTTCGGTCGCTGGGACACCCAGAATCATCCCCTTGCCGATGCGCACCCGACTGATTTCTCGCGCACCCTCTTTCCAGGCCAGGATTACAACAACGCGCGCATCGCAGACTTCAAGAACGTTAGCAGTTACGTGAGTGAAACAATTTCTGTGGTGGAATCGCCCCGCATGCCGTGGCACGACGTACGTTTGTTGGTACTTCCTTCCCCTCAACTCAGGCTGACATACAGGTCCAGGTGCACATGACTATCGATGGCCCCGTTGTTCTTGACATCGTGCAGCACTTCATTGAACGGTGGAATGAGGTCAAACGTCGCAAGGTGAGTCATTTTATCCCAAGAATTACCTTGTTGCCCACTGAAGTGCATCCCGTATTAGTATAACGATGATGGGTTGGTCTCTTTCCTCCATCTCATATCTTCTTCTGATCATTTCATTGAAGTCGCTACGATTGGCTTGCCTTCCCGCACGACATCGAGGCTGCTCCATACGAGCCAATCGCACGCCACCCACACCGTGAGATATTCCATCGCATCGGTCGCAGGTTTAGGCAGCGTTTCCATCGTCTGCACCCGGACAGAGGACGTGCATATGAGCCTGATGACGAGTTTTACTCAAGGCCCCTTATGGATCGTGCCGTGTGCAAGTTGTTCGGAGTGTCAGTGACTGGAGCCATGGCGTTTTAACGGAACATAGCATTCAGAATGCTTGTAAGACGGACATCTGCTGTTTACTCATGCGGGCTAACAACAGGTGATAGATATACAACTGATTCGGGAGGCTAATCATTTCATTTACATTGGTACGTTGCCCCGAGCTGGGTTTGTGAATACGCACAAGTCTAAACACTCCTTTTTAGAGAACCAATTCTTGTAAGCTCCCCTCTAATCCTTGAGGGGTTCTATTACTGATTCGGACTTTAAGCATATCGAACACGGGAAACGAAGGGCCCGTGAAAAACCAGATTGCCGCCGCTCTTGTCGAGAGGATTATTCGCGCTGCGAGGTCCGGAACGAAATTCAAGGTAAACATTTTCGGCCCTGTTTAGAGCACCTCTAACGTGCGGATTCTTACAAAGGTCATTGTGGTTATACCAGAAGTTCCTGGGTTTGCAGGTGACGTAAAGAGTGAGACTTCGATCAAGACCATCATGGCCGCCCAATTTCGTACCATCAACCGTGGCAGTAAAAGCATTTTTGAGGAGCTCCGTAGGGCGCGGTTAAATCCGTAAGTGCTACATAGTCATTCATGATTGCTTTACTCGATGAATGCCACCTTTAGTGAGGATTACATTCGGTTCTACCATCTACGCGTATATGACCGGATCAATGCTCCCATGAGTAGGCTGTTCCTCATGGCCATAGATTAATCTTTCTTATACATGTGTGTTAAAGACACACTCATTGCCCGGGTGGAGGCCAACTCGGGTGTCACGTTCAACGAAGCGCAGGTCGCACTCGCGCGACAGTGGATTGGTGATTCGGCTAATCCTGACGCGCCGACCGAAGTCGCGATCAAACTACCCGCGCCAACGTCCGAAGGTGTTGTCCTCAGCGAAAAGACGGAGGTGAAGACAGAGAAGTACCAAATGCCTCTCCGGTATGGCGAGGCCGTCGCCGTGATTGAGCGGTTTGAGAGTGGTGCAAATGCCCTCGTCGGGAGGCGGCATGACGCTGTCGCTGACACGGTTGGGCAACATGCGTTACAGGATGAAACCCAGCTTGCGGACGAGCAGTGGTTGGGAAGCGAGGAAGAGGAGCTCAATTCGTATGTAATTTTCTGACCCTACGATGACCTGTGCTTACACGTCTCACGCTCTGGACAGATACGTTTCTGAGCTGTCCTATATTCACACCAAGCTCATGATTGTTGACGATCGCCGAGTTATTGTACGCATCCCTCCTTTTCATTCTGCTCAATACTCTGGTAACCTTTTCGTACTCAGATGGGTTCTGCCAACTTAAATGATCGTAGCCAGAAGGTGCGTAATGCTGGGATCTGTAAGTAACGATCGGCGTTTGGCTCACGCATCGACTGCAAGGGTGACGGTGACTCCGAGATCGCTCTTGTTGTTGAGGATGAAGATTTCGTTCAAAGTACAATGGATGGGCACCCGTACAGAGCGGCCCGCTTCGCCGCGACTCTGCGGCGCAAACTCTTCCGCCGTGCGTGTTCACCGTCCTACAAGTAGAGCTTATTTCTTGATATAGGTCGCACCGTGTTCTTGCAGAGCATCTCGGCTTGATTCCCCCGCAGAACGTGACATCACGCCACGAACATACCACCACGTTCATGCGTCCTGCGCCGGTAGCGAATGAGGACGAGACGTATATAGAGGATGACGCTCGTGTGGCGGACCCGTTGTCCGATAGATTTGTGAACCTTTTGAACACGACCGCCAGAGTGAATCGTGAGGTGTTCACGGAGCTCTTCCGTCCAATACCGAGCAACCTGGTGCGTAACTGGAACGCCTACGAAGTAAGTGCGCGCCACCACCGATTTAAATCTTTGCGCTTAGTGGCACAACGTCACGATCGTGTAGATATATAAGCCACAAGTCAAGGTGGGCCATGTCGTGCCTGGTATGCCGCTCCACCGCGTAAAGGAGCGCCTAGCGCTTGTACGCGGATCGATTGTCGAAGCACCGCTTGTGCGTTGTTACCGTTTATTATCCCCATCCGAGGTAGCTCTAACCTAGAGAATCACAGGACTTTCTAATTGACGAGAAGGAATTCGCGGAGGGACCGGAATGGACCAAACTCAATCCCAAGCTTCCGATCTATATCTGAATGTGAAAGGCGGAGAAGATGACAATGGCCAA
This sequence comes from Russula griseocarnosa, assembly GCA_022884055.1. Classification (NCBI taxonomy): domain Eukaryota; kingdom Fungi; phylum Basidiomycota; class Agaricomycetes; order Russulales; family Russulaceae; genus Russula; species Russula griseocarnosa. The sequence goes on along the minus strand of JAGKRU010000062.1, from coordinate 151,818 downwards.
GGAATGTGGAATAAATGCGAGAAAGAGAATGGGGAGTGACTAAGGAATATACAGTAAGATGTATTTTGTATTTTGTCGTTGCCTGGCTTGTACTCCCCTCGAAATCGGGGTGGCTCCACACAGTTTAAAATAGTCGACTTCTCTGCTGACGGCAATGGGGATCCCAGCCTGAGAAGCGATCCGCTTATGACCGTATGCACATAAAAGGATTGTCTACTCCCGTGGAAACTGAAGCTCAAGTCCCGGCACTTCAACATTAAGTCCTTGTTTCGACCTTGTCGTGAAAAGCGACCACAGGTCTGGGGTTGCCGCCAAACATCCGCCATTTTGCCGTGTCCCATCAGTTTTGAGTGCTTTTCGCCTCATTCTCTCGTCCATAAAATCTGTTAAGCATCTCTCAGTGTCCGGTGTATACATTGACAGTCGCTCACCATGTCTGAGCCATCTCCCTCGACAAATGATAGCGATCAGCCAAGTGGCCCGGCCCGCACTCCCGGTACGCGCACACCGCGTCGGGTTCAATGGGCGACTGCAGTCGACGAGGACGAGGACGTGGGTGATCACCATGGACTAGATACAGTCGACGAAGACGACGGTGATCACAATGGGCTAGATCAAGCCGGACTCGACGTATGTCGGTTTTCGTTCCCTTTACATTTTTTACTCACAGTTTTCGTTCTTCATAGCCTGCTGCCTTCCGGACGCTCACTCATGCCCTTGAGCGTCATTATCGCTCAAATTCTGCCTCACCACTTCTGACTCGGACCGGCTCTGTTCCTGCCCAACGGCCCAGACAGCCTCAATCATCAACCTCCTCGGCAGTGTCATCCGCGCCAGCTTCTCCCGAACGCCCGTCATCTGCTGTCAATCTCCCCGGCGAAGCCTTCATCGAACCTCATGAACGAGCTGGTCTCCCGGTGTCACCTTCTGAACATGAAACGGAGGATCCATTCGCTGACAGCAAACTGCACGCCCCCTATGTCGTCCGTGCTCACTCCAGGAAATTATTCGAGGTCTCAAAACATCTCTATCGCCGTCGACGCTCCCCTGCCACCAAAGAATGGAGTGACAACGAAGGCATAGACCGTGAGGAAGCGACTGATATGTCCCCTCCGATGACGCGAATGCACAGAGGAGGCATACTTACTGCCCTGCTTGCTTTATACGACCACGGCCGGGACTCTGACATAGCGTCAGTGTCAGACAGAATAACAGACTCCAACAGCTCTGGGACTCGGACCCCAGACGGCATGCACTCTCCAACCCACTCTTTGCTTGATCTTGCCTCGGCTTCGGGAAAGCGGCTAGCGGCGGCATCCAAGGCCCTACACCTTCCCGAGCCACGTCCTAGGAGGGAACGCAATGCTGCTGGAGTCTGGGGCTCACTGATCGCCAGCACGACGGGCACATTCGTGGGTGCGACACTGCCAACTCACAGCACTATTGCCCCAGATGTCGAGCGGTCTGGGTACCATCTCTCCCGGTGGGTGCATTGCGTTTTTGTTTTGTAAACTTTTCACTCTAGCTGAGAGCCTTTCGAAGATACTCTCTGGACAGCAACATTCCCGAGGCTTCGACGACTTTGTCTTCACGAAGGCCGCGAAGCATATTATTTGAAGCAGGCACGCAACATCATCACTCCACCACTTCCTCATCTTCACAAACAAACACCCCTCCCAATGCGCACCCTGACTCTTCTGCACACGGTTCGCCACCACATCGTGTTCATCGTACAGGATCGATGATATTCATGCCAGCCCTCCCCAGATGCACGTCACGGGGCGACAGAGAGCGAAGGGGTTGATGAGAAAGGTTACCATAGCACGGATACAGACGTCGAGGTGAAACGAGATGTGAACACCTGGAGACGAGAGAGGAAGAAGCGACGACGTAAAGCTGAGATCTACGTGAGGATTGTTGTTCCTTTCAATTACACAGCACTGACTCAGGCGTCCCGCAGATTACTCGTCATATTTCGTCTCTTATTTCCCGACAGACGTTTATTCTGAAGCTAGCGCGCGCTATGATGATGTTCGGTGGTCCGACGCATCGCCTTCAAGCTCAGATACAGAGTACAGCGCGTGTCCTCGAGATCTCGCTCTCGTGCCTGTACCTCCCGGATGTGATGTTAGTAGCGTTTGATGACGACGGTACAAGCACAAGCAACGTGAAGCTGATACGCCAAGGCTCAGCGCTGGACCTTGGCAAGTTACAAGATGCGCACAAGGTATATTGGCGTGTACGTGTTTATCTACAGCGAGATTTTGAAGGGCAGCTGAAGTGTCAGACTGTAGGTTATCCACGATGACATATCGGTCACAGAAGCATCTGCCGCGCTGGATGCGCTCATGCTCTCAAAGCCCCTGTACTCTCCTCGCCAGCTCATTTTTTTCGGCGGGATGGCATCCGCCTCGATCTGCAGCGTGTCGTTTAATGGCTCGTTAATCGACAGTCTCATCTCGTTCCCACTGGGTGCACTGCTCGTCTCCGTTCAGATATTATCGGTTAGAAACGAACTATACTCCAACGTATTTGAGTCCGTGGCTATTTTTCTTCTACCCATAACCTTGATTCGTGACGCACGACAGAATCACAATCGCGACTCTGTTGAGCTTCCTTTCTGGTGCCCTGGCCCAGACTCATAAATTCTGCTACTCCGCTGTCGCATCATCGTCGGTTGTCCTTATTCTTCCTGTAGGTAGCTCTTTCGCCCCATTGCTTAGATTCCCAAGTAAACCCATTCTTCTGGCAAGGGCTTTATCGTGCTTTGTGGCTCTCTCGAGCTTTCTTCCCGCAATATTGTCGCTGGGGCTGTGCGCCTTTGTTATGCCCTCATGTACTCGCTCTTCCTCGGTTTCGGACTCGCAATTGGTGCAGAAGTCTATGAGAAAATGACGGGCCTCCCAATTTTTGGGCCAGAGGACTATCTGTGCGCGAGCAGCCACGGCAATGCGCCGTGGTATAGAAAGACGCCTTCGCAATACTGGGGTGAGCCAGCCCCCTCTTCCTTTAGGCTAGCATGAGTCTGATATTCGCTCCTTACCCACAGCATTCCTGACCGTACCCATGTTCTCGCTGTTCCTCAGTTTGCGCAATCAAGCGCCATGGTACTGCAAGGAGCTTGTGAGTTGATCATGCTTAGATGAATTGGGGTTTACAAACTCAGGGACCCAAAAATAGGCCGTCCTCGTGGCAATTGCATGTGTTGGTTGGGTAACCAACCATTTTGTCGGCGCTAGGTTCCCAAATCAGAGCGAGACCAGTGCCGCGGTTGGGTCGGTTCTCCTCACTTCTCCTGTTCCTCGTTGTTTGACTATCCAACGAGCGTACAGTGCATTCGCCGTAGGCGTCATCGCGAATATATACGGTCGTTTCTTCCGGGGGAATGCCTTTGCCGTCATGGTAAGATGTTTGATGATGTTGGTCTAAAATAAACTGAACCGGACATATCCGTCCCTCAAAACCCCCGATCAATCAGATCACAGGCATATTACTTCAACTGCCGACTGGCCTTGGAGCGGCGGCCTGCTCCATTTTGCTTCTCAGCAGGCCTCCGGCAGCTCCTCATCCGCATCATACCTGACTGGGTTCCAAGTCGCCCTGCAGCTCATTTCGGTCTCCGTCGGACTAACCGTCGGACTCAGTATCTCGCTCGTGCTCGTTTTCCCCATCCAGTCGCGTAAGCGAAAGAGTGGCGTCTTCAGCCTCTAAATATTTTCTCCAAACCAAATAAAGTGTGTTTCATCATCCCGGCCATCCATCCAATCCATCCATCATCTTCGTCATCTCAGATTTACGTGTTGATTGATTGTGTTACGTCGAAGCATTCATTTACCGTAATTATTGTAATCTGTACATGTTGTGATCATGGTCTGTTTCATTATCGAATTTGCCCCAATGAGGCCCTCACGTAATACTTGTAGATACTACTGTAGTCGACTTCCGTTATCGTCAACGCGATGTTATTTCTCAATTAAAGTTTGGTACGGTATTCTGGCAACGGCAGGCACTTTTTTCTGCCAGTAATTCGGAGGCAGTGAGGTCTTGTCTCGCTCGGGCTACCCTCATTATGCTGTAAATGACGCGTATTTAATGTGGCGTTCCATTCAGGTAAGATGGTCAGCCCCATCACAGTTATCAAACAACGTAGGCTAACGTAATGTCCCATTATAATTATCTTACATTAGAACAGGGTGGATTGCCTCTCAAGCACCCAGAAAACATGCTTTCGTCAATCAGAAAATCGTGCCCGTGATAAAGCTTATAATTGCACGAGGTAATAGAGACCAACTGTCTCGTAATACTGTAGATAGAATAACCCAATTGTGAACAAGGGGAGAGGGGCGGGTATATACCGGTCAACGAGCACATCGTAGGGAAAGAGTACAACGCTGCGAGAGTCGGGATGCCAACCCCCACGCGGTGTCCAGACCGCCTATGAACCGAAGAAATCGTAAAATGGTGCAGTGAAGATAAAGAGGTGTGAGGTCAGAATGGCCAATATGGAAAAGGACACAGAAACTACACGTTCGTATATAAGGCACGGCTTTAGGGTGGTCCTCCAAGAAAATGAAGGGGTTGAAATTTTCAGGACCTCGGTCAAGCAAATCTGTAACCAATGAAGCCGGGAAGAGGAAGGGCGTAGGAAATTACATAGTTACAAATGGGGTTACAACTCGCCAGAATTAGAAGGCCGATCACCTGAAAAAAAGGGAGAAAAGACTGGTGTTTAGTGTGTTCCACCGTAGGCATCCTCATCTGCCATGCCACTATACTGGCTCTCCAGCGTGATACGCTTCTTGTTGTCTAACCCTCCTTCCAAAGACGGAAGGGGAGGCTGATACAGTGTACGCATACCACCTTGGGCGCCAACGCCAGCATAGGTTGGGGATGGAATGGTTGGTCCCTTGGCAATGCCTGCACCTCCAGTAGCACGACGCTCGGCATACGCGCGCAGCATATCATCGGGGGACATCACATTTGCGGGCATGGCTTGCATTGGCATAAAAGATGACATGGCAGAGGCGGACTCGGGGCTGTCCGGGCTGTGAGTCGGGGATGGGATAGCCGGGAAAGTTGTGGACTGAGCAGAGAAAAGGAGTTCAGGCTCTTCTTCTCCTGCCACGGGGGAGGAGTCTCCAGTGCGCATCACTAGAACCAGGGGATCGAACCGAGAATACGTAAAACGAAAAGAAAATATACGCACAACGAAGAGCAGGCATGACTGCATCAACACTCGGGAGGGGTTTGGTCTCCTTTCCTGCAAGATGAGCTTGAATATCCTCTATGCTGAGGGTCTCGGGGCCACTGGTCTGCGTGGGCGACAAGGAATCATTGTCCGAGATGAGTGTGGGGGTTTGTGAGCCCTCCCATTTGCGATCCGGGACGGGTGGAATGATGGCAGTGTGGAAAGCGCGACTGTAGACGGTACGGCGGCTTTCCGAACTCGGGCGCACATCAGGGGCGAAAGATACGCGCGATACGCGCTCAGCCATGATCTGGCTAGTTGCGAGAGAAGAGCGGAGCTGTGCCGTACCATTGTTCGTGTTGGGTAAGACAGTGCGAGCCCTTGCACCAATACCTGCCTGACCGCCTTCGACGACGATAGAGGAGGCAGGGCGAATATTACCAAAGGAGAAGGCTGAGGCACGGTTGCTTGCGTCGCCAGCAATGCTGTTGCGGATAGCGGCCTGTGCGCCGGCGACAGAGATGGGTTTCCAGTCGGTAGAGATCGTACTCATGCGCCTGTCGATAGCCTCGCTCCACCGCCTGCGCTCCTCTTTACCGGACTGGCGCCTCAACTTAACAATGGCTGCAATGGCAATGCAAATTATGAAAAGAAGAGGCATGACAACTGCGGCGGCAACTTTGCCCCCAGAGGTATGGGTGTTGGTGAAGGGGCCATTGTTCACGACAGTAACCGCACCATCGGGTTTGGAGGGGTCAGCGCTAGCAGGGACACTGCCAGAGGAAGGGGCTTGATAGGTGACAGTAAAGATAGGGCCAGGGGAAAGGGGCCTGGAAGGGCGGGGTATTAGAAGGGACAATAGAGAGCTGGAGATTGACGGAATTCGTGGCATTCCACCACTTTGGTTGGAAAGTAGTCTGATAGGAACCGGCGGGAAAATAGACATTATGCCATATGTGGGTGCGGGGAGTGCTGGCACCGGGGCATAGAGGTATATGTCAACGTAGTTTGTGGTGAGACAAGACGTGTCCCAGGTGATATCGATAGGTGTAGAGTACGGTAAAGACTGAGAGGCGGTTGGGGATTTGTAGAACCCGCCAGTACTGCAAGCTAAAAAGGAAGGCGTTGGTTAAAGGATGGCATGCGGAGGAAAAAAAGACATACACGCGTTAGCGCGTTTCTGAGGGGTACGAACATGAGCGAACGCCTTGCCCAGTCTACCCGTGCGAGCATGAGACATGTTGACCGTCTAGAGAAAGGAAAGGAAAGTGGCCGCTAGATAAGCGGATGGAAAGGAAAGGGAGGGAGAGGGGGAAAAGGAGGAGAGGAAAGAGAAAGAGAAAAAAGAGGGCGCGAGATAAAGTTCTCACAAATGAGGGAAGACAAGGCCGACCGAGGGACATCGTAGTGACGTTGCTTATGTCACCCGCGGATCGGTGCGGAGTTTCGGAGTTTCGGCCCTGTCCCGGAGTGTCAGCCCTGGTGTTTCGAGGATGCGCGTGGGATAAAATCGGCCGTTTGACATCATACTTGTGCTTACGGCAAGCCTTTGCTCTTACGCCGCAAATGAACGAGAATTTGCCGATTATGGGTGGCATGGAGGCACGTAATAGCTTCACGCCAACACTTGTTATTGCTGTAACAGCCAGCTCATACTACAAGTACGTATTCCTTTCATGTTAGAGTGCCGGTCAGATTTGTGACATTTCGTACAACTTTTTTCAGTGATTGGTGATAGAGAACCTATTTTTCAGTTGATGGATGGCCATACTGATACGTGACGGTGATGCGCTAGGACACCACATCAGTATATCTTCGTTGTCACAGTGGGCACAGCGATTGACGAATATGAGTGCGGAGCCTCTACGTCGTAGTGACCTTCTGAACTTGATCGCCAAGTTTACCGGCGAGCGAGCGAAGCAATGAACTCTATTACTGTGGATGTCCCATGATGTGTGTGTAGTCCCCAGTCCACGTCAGTCACCCCATAGTCGCTCCTTAATAAGCTCTGTAAAACATCCCTCGACAAGGCCTTGACTACGACACTCCCCAAACTCTGACAGATTCCGACTGTATCGCGCGCGTGTTGATGTTAGAGGGGTTGTTTTACAGCTCATTCGGATGGGAGTTGCAATCACGGTTTGTGACAAAGACTTCATTCTTGCTCAATCTTTCGGAGCTGTAGAGCATATGATATGAGTTGGGTCATGCTAGTGGCGAACGTGTAACACACTAAGGCAATTACAGTTTCTGTGCTTATGATTACCACCGACTGGGAAGCGCTTCAAACCCGAGTCAGTGACCACGTGTTTCGTGATTAGATCGATGACTATACTGTAGTAAGCAAAAGGAAAGTGCTTGGGGAAAAGAATCGTTCAAATATTTGCCAAAGCCTTGGCGACCAGCAAGGAGCCCAACTTGGAAACTCCATTCATCCCAGTTATTGAGTTCAACATCCAGTTTAAAGTCTTTGGGCCAGGCGTTATCATTGATGTATTGTAGAGCGATGGGGCCGGGATGTCGTCAGGTCCAATAGCACTGACGGCGGTAGAGGTGGGTCCAGAAGATTGGTTGGTGGCGGCATTGTGTGTGGACGAGCCATCCGCTGGGGTATTCGTTACAGGAGGATTGGAGGCCATAGGGGTAAAGGTCGCATGGGGAAAATCCAGAGAGCGCGAGAAAGCTCGAAGAGAGGAGAGGACAGAGATAGAGATAAGGAGACAAGACCAGAGCAGAGTCCGGCGGGCAAGAGTTTGAGTTGATAGTACAAAGTTAGCGGCGGGCAGGGCCCATAACCTTTCACAACCTATAGGATATCCCTCAGCATCCTGGAAGGAACGAACTGAGGAGAGAGTGCGTCGCAATATGTACACATCACGTGAGTCCATAGACAGGCGTTGTGACTCAGCACGTGGTCCCTACGCTCCAAGTGCGTTAAATTATTCAAAGGTAAGCTTATCCAGGTGTGCTCTCTGGCGACGCCTCTAGCGTTCCAAACTCGGGTCGACTTCCCCTTTGTTTGCACATACGGTTACACCCGTAGAAACATTCCCCGTCCTTTCACATCGTCTACCCATAGCACTACACATACCACTTTTCCGCTCGTGACGCCCTCCAGAGTAAAATGCGATGCGCAGGTGGATAGCGCCGCGAGCGATACGGACCTCTAAGTTGCACCTGCGAAGATTGGTCATGATTGGTGACTATTCGATCTCTGTGTGTCGATAGAGAGAACCGCTTACCTGCTCCTAGGAAAACCATAGGCCCCACGAGGTCCTGCATTCGAGCTTTGTAGTGATCTATGGTCCCTGGTGGTTGACGTGGGAACACAGGCGGAGCTAATTCCCATGACCGAAACTCCTCTTCATTCGCGCGCCACGCGTCGCCGATCGCAATTCGGGCTCCCGGAGTGACCTGGTTCAGATCAAGGCCAAAGCGTAGCGTTTCTAATGTGTCCCATAAGAATTCGGCGCGCGTTCTGTCGACGCCTGGGAGGAGCGGCACAACCCCCGTCAGAACATCCGCAATGCCCAGCAGATTACCGTCACGGAGAATCTGCTCGTCCGTGAGGGATACCAAGTTCGGGCGCTCGGTTTCCATCAGTCCCTGCAACACCTTACGCAGCTCTGCGATGCGCAACACCTTTGTCGTTGCTTGGGAGAAGACCCGCCGCATGTCCTTGAGCACCACCCGCACGCTGAGCGCTGCAGCGCAGCGCGCAACCAGTGCGATTGCAGGGTCACGCGAACCTTTGAGCGCACGGAGCGAATCTAGCGTCGCCTCGCCAAACACATGATCCCATTGTGGCACATGGATGGCGTCAAACCAATGGATGATGTGCCATAAAGCGTCGACGCACACGGTTGGGATGTGCAACTGCGTCTTAAGTAGATGGCCAATGCGATGACCGAGTTGTATATCGGGAGCGTGTAAGAGACCGTAGAGCGTGATCGAGGAAGGGGTAAGCTGCGGAGGATCGGGTGTGATCGCTACTGATCCAAGGAAGCCGGGGATGCCCGCAATAAAGGACTCGAGTTCGGAGGGCTCATGGAGAGACTTCAATGTCCAGCGCATCGAAAAGGCGTCAAGATCTGGGGCTGCACCAATTGCGGACTTCTCAAGATCATGCCGCAACCCTCCAACAAGTCGATCTTTGCATTTGCCCACGTACTCTTTCAGGTTCATACGTCTCGACGTCGATTTCGGCAAAATGATCTCGGATATGCGTCTAAAAGTGGAAAGGAAAGCGAATTGAAACGCCTGTACGAAACGCCAAAGTATCCCCGACATCGGGGTCATATAGGGACAATCGCGATACCAGAAGGGAAGTACGGTGAGTATCAGATATATCTTGCAGCCGATGAAGACCCAACCCAAAAGGACCCACGCCAGGACGCGGTTGATGTGGAACAGAAACTCGATAAGGCCGGCCAAGAAAAGGAAGACTGAGGCGTGGAGGAGAAATGGTACAGCATTTGCAATGGTACCAAGCCGGAAACGGAGTACGCCTTGAAACAAGTAAGCGCGCACTCGCGCCCGGCGTTGTGGAGATGATGGAATTTGTGTGGTCAAGAGATACCTGCAAGCCCATTGTTGGACGAGGGTAGCTGCAAGAGCGCATGTGATGCTTAGGGTGAAGCTAAAAAACCAGAAGATGTTGACTCGCAACATGGACGCGGGAACATCGAAGCTTGGTAATGAGAAGGGGGGAGGTGTCGATGCCGATGCAGAAGCAGAAAGCTGCTGCGATATTTGGGTGAGGAGCTGATTGGTCGTATCACTGGAACTCCTTATAAGATATTTGTAACCATCTATGATGAATGCCGCGACGGTCGCGGCGAAGAGGCCCGTCTATTAAAGTCTCTCGCTTCTATGGTGCAAGGCAGAAGTTACAGAAGGACGCACAAAGAAGAGGATGCCATCCATGTCGCCCTTCCAACTTTCTGCGAGGGTCTTGTCATACTTCTCACTGTCCTTGAAAACGACATCCCAGAGCTGTGCGGAAGAATCGATGTACTCAATCTCTGTGGATCTTATTTAGGACATGGGTGAGAAAAGATTTGATATTGGGGTACCTTGATCACTCTCCGGATTTTCAGGCTTGGCCTCTAGGGATGGATCTAGGATTCAATAATAAGCAAGCTGACGGTGGCCGCCCAAGTCGACACCAACCTGGAACCTCGTTCCCTTCAAGTTGAGCGTGTGATTGAGGAAAGGTCGCCATTTCTACGTAAATGCAAGATTAAGAAATGACTAGCAGCTACCCGTGCTACGCACGGTCAGATTTCCTAGTTAAAATACATAAAGTGCCATTACGCCATGTCTAAGTTGCATATTAAAATTGCTGCCCAGAAAGGGGTGTGATGGTGTTGGAAGGCATATTGGGGCTGGAAGTATCGGACGGTGAGCATGGTGATGATGATTCAAAATTAAATTTGAAACGTGAAGATTGAGACGGTGTTGAAGTTGCTGTTACAATGGATTTCGAATTAGGATGCTTACCTGAGTTACCGGCAGCCGGTGGCGAAAATATTGCTTTGCCTAGAAAGCTGATATTGTCCACAGATATGTGGAACCGAGTAGTGTTGATATGCCGCAGCACCGGCTGCACGCATACCAGTGAGTATCGGAGCACCAGAACCCTCTCCCCATCGTCCATACCCTCCTACACATACTACGCGCATTTTCGGAGTTCCGGCCCGCTTTCCCGCCGCTTTCCCACACTCCGGTGACAGCATCCCCTCATGCCTCATGGACATTTTCAGTGTTTCAGTGTTTTCTCCCCTCACTACAGTGCCTAGAGCTGTCAACCCCTAGTATATAGACCCTGTAACTACATACAGACACCAGAAGAGAATCCCAGGAGTTCCCCCTTCCCCTCTCAGTGCAGAGTCCTCTTCAGAGCTCAGTGCAGCTCTTCGTCGCGTTCCCGAGTGTGCCGCACGCGTCCGCGGCCTTATAAAATTCAGGAGCACCTCCAGAGGTCCAGTGCGGCCTCAGGTGCAAAGTAGCGAAGTCCGCGCGGGTGTGCACGATAGGCCGCGCTCCCCATCTTTCTGGAACAGTCCCGCCGTTCCCCGGGACCGCCGCACGCATCCGCACCCTTAGCGGAGCTAGTCCCGAGTCCTTAGGATCAAGACAGATCCGCATGCGAAGTTTGGTCCTCCGTGGACACCTGCACGATACCAAACAGAGCTTCTCACCCCCTAGAACTTGCAGGCTGAGGGAGCGCACTTGGTTTGATTTGGGTGATTGTTCCCCACAGACCAGCTTCCCAGATCATCAGTTTGTCGGAGTTGGCTTTGCTGCCGCCCAGTTGGTTGATCAAAGTCTGATGAATCAGAGCTGCCCGATGAGCACCGGTTCAAAGGAGGATCCATATCATGAATGTCAGATTGATGAGCGTATTGAATTTCTCGGTTTCTCTGCTCCCTTTGGTGACATAACCTTTTCACTGCTAATTGTCGCAGGTGAATGAGAGAGACTGACGGCGATCTGTCAGAGTATGGGCATTACTCACATACCTGAACAGATGATCAGGACGATTTATGTGCAATAAGATGCCAGGAAAGCAGAAATCACGATCATTATATAGACAGTACATCTTTTCAAGAAGATACAGGAAAGAGTACGAACGTTCCCGAAGCAGATCAGTCATCAGCATATGAACCTGCACATGACGCAAGTCAATGACTTGTGTGTCGATGACTCACTGCCAACCAATCAGACACCAAGTTGTCTCAAAAATTTCTGCCAATCAGATGTGAGATTCATTTATCCCACGTCGTTTATAATATAGAGGATTGGGAGAGTGTTTCAGCCGTGTTGTGGGTTACAGTACTGCATCGATACACTGACGCTCGTGGTTGCAACGATCATTACTCAGCTGAAGATTCGTTCCAACGGTAGGCCCCACGAATTTATAGAACAGCTCTGGATGCTCATACCCGAAGTACAGTGCTGAGGAGGTTATGGTTATATGAACACTAATTCGCAGTGAGTTCCGCTGTAAGCTAAGCTGCCACTGAGAGGTATAGACATCCACGTACCGGTCACGTGTAACGTGTTCGATGCAGTCGTGTCCGTCATGTCTTCTGCGTATTGAGGCTGGTCTCTGTGGGATTCTATGTCTCTCCCGTCGTTTACCTTTTCCACTGGCATGTACAATGACAATGACTCGCGGTGATATCTTCCCTACCGGCCATTTCAGCCCTTGCGGTGATAGCTCGCCCCTGGATGACGGAACAAGATCCTGATCGACCCTAACAATGATACCAGAATAGTTCTTCTTTTCACTCCACCGGAAGCGAATAACGGTCTCTCTAGTTCTTAGTCGACACAGTCAATAAAAAGGTGGCCATCAAAACATCTGACTCGACTGAAGACAGTTGCTTTGTACCCGTCAATTACTCCACCTTTACCATAATGGCGCACGACGTCCCTCCGCAAGTAAACGCTTTGAAGAAATGCATGGGTTGGTTCCCTGGGTCCAGCAATACCTCTGTTTATGCACCCGCGGTTCAGTGGGATGGAATCGCTGCAGAAAGGGAGGGGGTGGCTCCTCTTGTTATCTTGTCATCGTTACTAAAGGGTACTTTATTCTGTCTTCTCATAACCTTCATTCTTTCCTATGCGAGGTGTTCACGGAAAATGCTACCTCCCCACCCTCGACGCCTCCCAATCATCGGAATTTGTTCCAACTAGCCGACAAGAGGTGGCTATCCTCACGAGACTGCAAGGAACGCTTTGGTGAGTACAGGCCGTTGATTGGCAGGGTGCTGATAGGATCATGGGACACCAGGCGAGGTGATGTACCTCGATGTCGTAGGAAAGCCCACAATCGTCTTCAACAGCATGGAATCGGCCTTCGAAGTTCTTGAGCGCCGTGCCAGCAATTCTTCCGGTCGTCCTAGGTTCATCGTTGCGCATGAGATAATCAACAGTAGTTTAGCGCTGGCATTAATGGATCATGGTGATCTGTGAGTGCCACCAAAGTAAAGCCATAGGCTGCCCTCACTATCAATGCTCGCACATTTTCACAGCTGGCGTCGCATGCGTCGTGCTGCTCAGGAAGCTCTCACTAAGACGGCAGTGCAGCGCTATCATCCTATCCTGACAATGCAGGCGACCATCTTGGCTTTCGCACTCCTAAACAAACCCGAAATTCGTGATCAACATTTTCAGCGAGCTGTGGCTTCCACGATTGTGTCCATTTTGTATGACTTCCCAACACTCACTTCAAAGCAGGATGACGCTGTCCAAGATGTTAGTAGAGCTCTTAACTCGTCCCTAAGAGCAGCGGTTGGAACCTCTCTTGTCGAGTTCTTTCCTTGGATGGTATACATTCCACAATGGTCTCGACTTTTCTCCGCAATTTTAAGTATGTATTTGACATCTAACGATAGGGTTGCGAAATGGAAGAGAGAAGCTTTGAAACAATCTGCCGAGCGTACCGAGAGGTTTCTCCGATTATTCAATCGTGTGAAGGCGGATATTGTATGTCCGCTTATCCAAATCTGCAGGTGAAAACCACCATGATAATAATACATTCCATAGGCAAGCGTAGGCGTCCGCCCAAGTTTCAGTGCATCATTGATAGAACAGCGCGATCGCTACCACCTGTCCGAGCGTGAAATGGCATTCCTTGCCGGACATATGTAGTACGTAGTTGCTACTCCTCTGTCTAAGCGAGAAAGTTGAGATCACGATGCGTCTCAGTGGCGCAGGTTTTGATACCACTTCGGGCACGCTTATGTGGTGGATGCTTGCGATGGTGGCTTTCCCCGAAGTGCAGCGGCGAGCGCAAGCCGAAATTGATGTCGTGGTCGGCCGTGCACGTCTCCCTACATCCGCAGACGCCCTGCAGCTTCCTTATGTGCGCGCCGTCATCAAGGAAGTGCTTCGTTGGCGACCTGCCGTCGAACGCGGACTGCCTCACAAGGCAGCAGAAGATGACTGGTACGAGGGCATGTTTATCCCAAAAGACGCAACGTGCATGGCCAATATATGGCATTGCAACCACGACCGGGCCATATTCGGTGACGATGCGGACGACTTTAGACCGGAAAGGCACCTCAATGCCAAGCGCGATGATGTCTTGCCGGGCCCAGAGAGACCAATGGGAGGGCCATGTGACATTTGGATTCGGCCGGCGTATCTGTGTTGGAAAATACCTTGCGAATGACTCACTCTTCATAAATGCGGCGACGATCTTATGGGCAGCAAAACTTGAATGTGCACGGGATGAGAATGGGAAGGAATTGCCTCCTGATCCAAATGCGTTCGTGGATAACGGCATCAATACGTTAGTACTCTTTTCCATGGATGAATTCTGGGATGTCGCTGAATTTCTTGTATGTAGCCATCCTGCACCGTACGACTGCATGATTACACCCCGTTTCCCTGAAGTGCTATCTATTCTTGCCGATGACAAAGGAGACTTCGAGGATTGAAGTGGAACCATTCACTCTAGATCTATGGCATCTATGCCACGTTATTCCTTTCTTTTTCGTTAAATTTTTAGCTAGGTATCAGTATAATTATTGACTAGCATGCTGCCCTGTGTAAGAATAGAACTGTGCTTTGGCCGAGGCACCGGCGGAACATCTGATGTAGCTATCGTCACAGCAGCTGCAGGAGTCGCACCCAGGGATTGCAAAGGACTGATTGCTGAGACCTGAGAAAATGGTATGTGCCAGCGACTTTTAAATTTGGCCTCCAGACCCGTGGGAGTTCAGCTGGCCTTGACGCGCTTGACGACGGACCAAGGCACAACTTACTGCATACGGCTTGGTCAACCTGGTTCTTGCACATCGGTCTGGCTGGTGCTGGTCAAAAGTGTCCGTCCAAGTCACCTTTGATCGAATTTGATCTCTTGACCTATTGCGCATTCCCCATGCGACTTGGTCCGAAACGTAACCCCCACTACATATCCTATCCTCCACTTGCCATATCTCTCCCGATGCAGGCCCTACAACTCTTGGTTCGATAGCACGTCTGCCCTGTTCGGCCTTCAACGTTCAACGTTCAGCTCTGGCACTTTGTGGACCAGAATAGATCCTGTGTTTTCGCTTCTGTGCCGTGCCGTGCATAGTATGTATGGACACCTGTGCCATGTGCCACTGTCAACCGGATATAGACGTCTGACTTCCTCATAGGATAGTTGTTACGATTTCCCGTCAATCTTCTGACCTATTTGTGTTTGAAAAATCTCCCCCATCGAAGATACTCTCTCGAATAGCGTACTTTTGGCATGCTCTGGAGGGATCATCCCTTTTACAAGATGACCATAAAAACGCGTTAAGTATTGGTGTCCGGACTCAAGTCGGGCGCTGCCTACGACCTCTTGATACTCTACCTGTGTCACAATAGCGTATGGCGTTTCGCGAACTAACGCTTCAAAGAAAGTTATAGGCTGGTTTCCCGAAACTTACAATGTCTGTGCTTATGCGCGTATTCTTCCATGGGACAGTATATTATTCTGTTTGCTCTTGACCGTCATCATTTCCTATACGAAAATTTCACAGGAAAAGCTACCTTCTCACCCTTGACGCCTCCCAATCATTGTGCCAACTAGCCAAGAGGTGGCTACCTTCACGAGATAGCAAGGATTGCTTCAGTGAGCACTGAGCGCTGATTGGTACAATGTTGATACGATCATGGGATGCTAGGCGAGGTTAACAATCATATATTACACTGGGCCTCAATGGGACGGACTACGCAACATCGAGATATGTTACTTTACATACAGTAAGGCCATGTCAGGCTCCTGTGGAATTACAAGGTAGTGAATCCGCGTTGCTTCAGTAATTCGATAAACTTGGCATCCAAAGTTGCTACTAAAGACTGCAAGGACACAATTATGGCCCAATGATGTGTATTTGACGATGAGAGTTTTCCTATATGGAGGCCACCACGACGTCAGCCAATGTCCAAGACTAAATTGAGGGAAAAGCGTACCTGTTGACGCAGAGGCCAAATGTGCCCGCCATATGTCGCATAACACGTCGACAAAGCGCTCCTGAGCAGCGGGTGAGAAGTCACGGCCATTCAGGACACGACAAAGTTCCTCCAAGGTCGATTTGATGTCCTCGATGTCTTGGCAGTTTGGCTGCCACGAGCGGCCCAGAAGCGCGAGAATGCTGGACATGAATTCCGTCACCGCGATCAACCGCCCGTCCGGCCTATCGCCGCTGAGCGGCCCAGCCAGGAAGCGCGGGATGCTGGAGTTGGTGGCCTACGGTCTTTGGCAGATCCAGGGTCAATTTTTTGATCGTGGAGGATAAGACCGCCTTTGCCAGTTCCAAGACCGCGTGCGAGCAGGTAAGTGCGCGGTAGCGGCGCGCCGCATCATCCATTTTCCCTTCACCATGGATGCAGGATGAAAGGAGCTGCACCATCCGATGGCCAAGCGGTTGAACGTCTCCGTCGCGCTTCAGTAGTGACCCGATATCATCGAAACGAGCGCCCACGTCATCGTCGATCTGCAGATAACCGGGAACGGCTTCAAGGAAAGCCTCTATTTCGCTATCATCACGACACAGGCTGAGCGTTAACCGGACAGCGTCCTTATCCAGGTCCTTTTTGCCCTTCACGGCGCTTATTCTATGGCAGTCGAAACCTTGTTTCAGATGTCTCCATAGCTCCGCGACCTTGATCCGAAGACGGCTAGAGCAGGTGAATGGGAACAGAAAGACGATAGCGATGATATGTAATGAGTACCAGAAAACCGAGGTAAGCGGGGTCTGGTAGGGACAATATTGGAATATCACGGGGAGGCTGGTGAGAATGACATAAATGGCGGCAAAGAGACAGATGACTGCGCGGACAACCTCTGCGACCTCGTTGTTGAAGGCAAGAAGAAAGTCGACGAGGCCGAAAAAAAAGAGGAAGATTGCCACGTGCAGCAGGAGAGAGATATTTTCTACGATCATGCGAACTTGAAATTCCTCGATGCCAAAGAAAAGGAACGTGCGAACTCTGACGCGATGTACTGGCGTCTCCGAATACCGGATGAGTTTGAGGCATCTGCGGACCCACTGTTGCACTAGCGTAGCAAGGAGGCCGCACGAAAGGCTGATGCAGAGACTGAGGAACCAAAGTATATTCACGCGAACAGCATAACGTTGAGGGGTGAACGGGTCAAGCGTCGGAAGGGTCAGGGAACTTCCATTGGAGATTCCAACAAGTTCCTGCGTAACCTGTTGAAGAAGCCTAGACGACACCTCGCTGGGATCAGGCTTGAGGTACTTGTAACTTTCGATGAGGAACGCGGCAACCGTCGCGGAGAAAACGCCCGTCTAGAGACCATGTTCCAAAGTTACATTGGCGCACATAATAGTCACATGTTTGAACGCACATATATGAGGATTCCGTCCATGTCAGCCTTCCATGCCTCAGCAATAGCAGCATCATACTTGTCAGCTTGTGAGATAGAGAGAAGCCACATCTTTGTAGATGGGTCACCGCTGGCTGGGTTAGATGGGGCTGATAAGAAGATATCAGAGAACAGAGAACAAACATTCAGTTACAATTCTCCACACCTTTCGGCTCTTTCCCCTTTTCCTCATCGCGAACGGAGGACCTTTTTTGACTCATGATGGAATAAAAGTAGAGGGAGAATCGAGCTGATTGGGAATTGAAGGCGGATGCTTTATAGAAAGGATGTCAAGGCACGGCACCTCTGCGACCCACATTCGGCAGTCAAACGCCAGAGTGATACTAGTAGAACGAGATTCCCACTGTATCCGGGCCATACATATCACCGAGTCCTACTACGGGAGACCGTGGTTTTTCTGGGCAGGGGATACATTGTCCAAATTCAGCGGTGCCAAGCGAATAGTATTTACCGCCTAGCGCTGTACATCCACAGCATGTGCTCGAGTATATGCACTAAATAAGTGGTGAACGTGTAAACAAACATGTGATGTGTCCTGTGAATGTCGTTGCAGATTCGAAATGCCTCGACCGTGTGGTACGTTGGCCTTGGCCGACCTGCAAAGATGTCGTGAATGCCAAGCAATTCCTGATAGCCCTGAGTCTCACGGATCACACAAGCACGCGATCACGCACCACCTTCCGGTCTGACACTGCTTCCGATCTGCTTCGATGTGTCAACTGAACAGTTCGTGGAGTTGGGGTAAGCTCACAACTATCATTGGGAAATAAGCGGAATACCCCAGTCCAACATTACATGGCCGTTAATGCATCGGAGGAGGCACGCAGAGCCTCGGACTTATCCGAATCTGACGCCCGTTGTTGCCACGAGGGGATCTCATCCGACCTCACAGTACTGCACCGTTTAAATTTGAATTGATGTCTACCACCTCATATACTTAATTCTTAGCACAGGATTCACGCTTCTATGTGGTCCTGCAGAATACATGCGTAGTAGGTAGCGGACAAGCTTATCCTTAATTGAAATCTGCATGCTGTCGATGCCTTGGACAGCTTATAAAAAGTACTACTGTACCCTTCCTGGCGGCTATCTGACGGAAACCCACTCCCAACACTTTGTGATGCGGTACGTTTCCATTAGAGCCCAACCTCATAGACTACGACATAGTTATATCGCAGTAGCTTATTTTATTGTAAGGCCGTTGTTGAAGCTGAGCTAACGGATGACGGCACGAAGGAGCAAGCGATCAAGGCCCATCTCTCTAGGCACACTCGCAGGGAACCATCCATATGCCACGAGATCGATGAGCAGCTCATTCGCACGACCAACGCCCACCTCGACATCTTCCGCCTCCAGCGCCTCGCATTGCCGCTGCGCCCCGTCCGTCCCCGGGCCCCGTGACGAGATCTTGCCTGCGGACGACACCACGCGCTGCCATGGCACGGGTGGGTCGGCATCGGGAGAAAGAAACTTGAGCGCTGTTACAACGTCGCGTACACATGTCAGCGGGAGATCACGCCACATCAGTGCCAAGTTTGACAGCGGGATGGATGGTGTGGGCTTGCTTGCCTTGTCCGACGTGCCGTGAGTAAGTGGGCATTCCAACGAGTTTTGCTACGTGGCCTGTAGGTGTGTAGAAAGGACGTGTCGCGATTGATGGTCGAAAGTAAGACATTGGGAACGTGGAGCTACTTTGTAACGCACCGTACGTAGTGACTTTTCCTCGAGGAATTTGTCTCACAATCTCATAAACCTATAATCCGGGAATATTTCAGCGATATTTCGCATGGAGAGGTGAGCAAACGCACTGCTTCGTGAAATTCTGCAGAGTCTAAAGTCATGATGACACCAAGGAGGAGGGATGTTTATTTATGTAATTATTTTGGATCGCGATAACTAGATAACTGGTTCATGAGTCATTCCACAATACAACGTGTATCAGTACATCGGTCATGATCGAATGATCATTGTAGAGAAGAGATTCAGCAAAGACACCCATTTCTAACACATGACTTGATCTGGGGTTTCAACGTTCATCACGCACGTAAATGATGAGTATATGCGTCACCTATCGCATTATCCGCTACGAGCCCTGAGTCAGGTGGCCATGTTGCGTGGCATCTACGAGGGATATTGCCAGAATCACCGGGTCCGATCTAGCAGCACCGCGCTGGCAAATGAAACTACATTGAGCGCTCATTTGAAAGCGCCGATGGCCGAGATTACACATCCAGTCCTCTCATGATTGTGTCAAATGTATGAGAAGGAGGCGGGGGCATTTGACATGTCAATGGGCAGCACAAGACTGTAACCCCTGTTCAAAACAAATGAAAATGTTCTCTTATTTCTTTTTCATTCTGTTCGGTGTGAGGAGCAGCGAGGGTGAAATGATTGAGCGAGAATAGCCGTTGGATGCAGATTTGTCTCTGGCGGGTAACGAGCCACTTCGAGGCAATCGCACGGAGCGGAAGAGATATGCATTGGAAATGGGGGTGAGTTACAGCAGAAGACAATAACGGAGCCAAGTTAGGAATAATTTCGTGAGGGGAAGGTGAGCCGCTAAACTTGTAAATGCACTTATTGTGGCCATGAGAGGTGGCGTTTCCCTGCAAAGTATGAGGACACGAAGATTGACCCTGTACTAGCATCTTAGGCAATATGTCAAAGACCCCGTAGCCACAACGTCTCTAGGTGGGTGGAGATGATAGGAAAACTAATATTAGCCATATTCATCAATAGCTCAGTGCTTTCTCTGAGTCATTGAGATGGGATTAGAGATTAAGATGACGTGCTTCGCAAGGAGGACGTAAGATCGCGTTGAAATGTGCCAGCAGAGCACGCGACGGGCATAAGACCGATGAGGCAGGTGGGGAAATCCAAAACGGACGGTAGATAGAGAAGCAATAGTGTCAGCACAACAAACACAGCTCGACGCGATCATCGCGAGAGTCTACCCTATGGCAAAATGCATACCTATCGAGGTGGTAGGGCATGGGGCAACACCGAGATATCCCAGAATGGAGAGGAGGCGTTTCATTACCGTTGGCAAGCCACGTATGCTGGTCATTTGGGACAGCGATGCCACGAGAGACTTTGGCTGATCTAGCTGGTGCTGCGATTGAAGGTGACGATATGGTAGTCGATATAGCGCCGCATCATGCTGTCCTAAACGTATAAAAGGAAGGGGAGCAAACGATGGAGGACATCAAACACACCACATCCTCATACATCACCCAAAGCAACCACCAGTACCAGCTACTCAACTGAACATGCCGCGCCGTGAGTTTTCTTGACACACTCTTGCTGTTGCGAACTAAACGTGAGTCAAACTAGGAGGTGAAAATAAGACCCCTGCTGTCCCCACCGAGACGACCACGTCTTCCTCGCCGGTTTGTCGGTCTCTGTGAAATTCCCTGCGTTCCTGCTAACACACGTGGTGCAGCCCAAGAGCCCACAGAAGCCCCCCCACGGGCCCAACGCACCCAGAGCGCCAAGTGGGGCGACTCCCACGCCGAGGGTGACAGCCAACTCGAAAGGAACGCCCGCTTCGAACCCAAAGAAGAAATAGTTGGCTGTTGGTTGGCTGTTGGCAGAGGAATCCATATGTAGACGCGCGTGCCTGCCAAGTCGATTGTTTCTTGGAAGTGGTTTCCGATAAATAAACGTGACCAAGTGACGTGACACATGCTGTGCGATGACCGCGAGACCGTGATGTCCGACTGACTGTGAGATGGCTGTGCTCAGGTACAGTACATTAATTGTCGGATGACCTCGGAGAGGTTACAGTACCAGTCTTCTCCCCCCTCCGCTCCCCCGCATTAAATTAATGTATTGTCCTCCGACAACACCCAAGTCGTCGACCAGTCACACTTTTGGAGCTCTGGGGTCCTCATTTGGACGCGCATCGTATTGGTTGGTTAGTTGCGGGAATAGGCGCCCTTGTGGTGTGTGCAATATTTTTTTGCAAAGTTGACATGAGTTCATTTTCATCTGACCACAGACTGTTATAATCTCTGCTATGACCATTCTACATCACTGTCGGTATGCCACGGCCTTACATTCAATACTCCTGCGAGCTGACGTGCCGTAGTAACTATACAAATCCTGCGGAGCAGCGGCAGATGTACGTTTCATCTCACTACCTTCCTGCGGCCGTCCTGACCCTCCTGTACACAGTATCCGAGTTTTGTACATGCCTCCCGTATTTGCAATCATTTCCTTCTTCTCCTACCGATTCTTCCGAAGCTACACCTACTACTCTCTCGTCGAAGTTGGTGCGCCATAGCCTTTGTTGCCCGAGACTCTCCCTCATCCCCTTCACAGTATACGAGGTTTGTCTGACCTTATTCATTTTCGCTGACCATACGGCACTCATGATTACATAAGGCCATCACAATAAGCGCATTCCTGTGAGTTCACCTTAGCGTTCGTTCGGATTCTAGGACCGATTGCCCCATGACATTGCTACAGGCTACTCCTCATCGAATATGTCGCTTCGACGTCCATAGGGCATTCCACCGAGGGTGCCCTCGCCCGGAAGGGAAAACGGCCTCTTCCGGCGCCGGTAAGGATCATCAAGCGAACTTATTACTGTGCCTTGACAAGCCGTATCTAGTTCTGCTGCTGGCAGTTTCGCCCCACCAAAGTGTGTCCTATGTGGGTCCGTGCTTGGCATTACTCACCCGCTTCTGTAGGCCTACTTTATGTACACATTGAAGGTGCCTCCCAAGCTCTCTCTATCCTACTGGTTTTCCCGTTCTAACTTTCACCAACTAGTGGTCCGTCATGCAATACGTTGTGGTTCGGCCTGGTATGCCTATGTACCGGCAATTCCTTCACATTGACTTAGACTCGTTCATGTGCGTTGCGCAGTTCTCAGTATCGTGGGAATTATTTGCCAACGATTCAATGTGTTGTGCGAGTCTTCGTCGTATAACGTCCACTTTGCATCGTTATATCTAGATACGATTGATTTGATTTCCGTCAGGTACATTTAATGTACGCTGTACTCCATTACGCTAATATTTTCTCCAGCGTTGCGCTATATGGTTTGGTCTTGTTTTACGATCTGACGAAGGAGGAACTTGCCGGACGCCGGCCCCTTGCCAAGTTTCTCTCGATCAAACTAATCGTCTTTTTCACATTTTACCAGTCATTCTTGGTATGTAGTGTACTTTCCGCTCTGACTGTTTCACGCTAATTTGTATATGTTGAAGTTCACCGCTATGGAGGGTCGCGTTATCCATGGGACGGAGTTTTGGACAAGTACGAATATTGCTGATGGCCTTAATGCGTTGACAACTTGCATTGAGGCATGCGGTCATTTCTTTCTCTTTCTAGCTTTCTGGCTCATTGAATGCAGATGATATTCTTTGCTACCTTCATGATGTGGTCCTTCAATTGGAAGGAGTATCAGCTGAAACCAGGCGAACCCCACACAAGTGTCTGGCGACCCCTTTGGGACTCGATTAACCTATGTACGCCTTCACCCTCTATTCACCTATTCATCCGATATATACACATATTACTGACGCATTTGGGGCGGGGACCTGTAGGGGACTTTGCCGTCGAAATTGGCTCGCAGTTTACGTATTTCGCAAGTCGTATTACAGGCCGCCACCACCGGCCCGCGACTACCAAACGGTCATTTGGTCACGCTTTCGGCGTGGAAGGTTATGTGCCGGTAGAGGGCGAACTAAGAAGTAACGCGTCTGCACCATATGCCTCGCGCACGAGCTATGATGAGGATATTCGGCTCACGCCGTACAAAGCGGGCGCTCTAGATCTGTCTCGCATGCGATCACCTGAAGATATCGATGCGTACAGACCGGAGGAATTGAGACTGGCTGCATGAATTGTTTACGGACGCGTGGTACGCGAGCTTATTCACAGGATCGGCGTCGATGTTTTACTTAATTTATTTATTCTACACATTGTGCGTATAGTATGTTTGTTTTATTGTGGTCATTTGTAGCGCACCGCTTGTGTCGATACCCTTGACTCGGACTTTCTAATCCTACTCACAAGATATTCCACTCATAACTCACTAGGGCGCTATGATGATGATGATCGACTCAGATCAGATTCGGTGGCCTGCTTCGAAATTCGATTATTGTAACTGCGACGTACAGCATTTTCGGAATCTCCGACCGGTCTGCTATCCATCTCACAGTTGTGCCTTGATTGATATCCACCACAGCAGGTCAGGCCATGGTTCCCATGTTCGACGTCCAGTTCCTCGAGAACAGTGTCACCCTTGTCAAAAATTCTCCCACCGTACTCTTGCACTGGCTAATGATCCTTTTCCTAGGTGGGACAGCAAACACGAACCGCCACATTGACTTTGGAGGGAGCGCACGCAACACCCCTTCGGAAAAGGAATCTTTGATGCGGGTCATTGATCCTCCGCACAGTCTGTTACTCTTCCATGCGACTAATGCACATTCAAATATCTAACTGCTGACCATCTCACTCTAGTACAGTTTTTCTTTTTATCTAACCCAGGTCAGGCCTTGGATTCCCACTTTTCCACATTCAGCTCCGCGGTGAACAGTATCACCCCTGTCAAAAGCTTCTCCATCGCACTCTTGCCTTGGCCGACAATCTTTTTCCTGGGAGCGACAAAAAACACGAGACGCCACATGGTCTTCGGCGAGAGCGCATGCAGCTCTTCTTCTGAAAAGAAGACTTCGATACATTTGTCGATGTCATGAACAGATTCGTGTTCGAATGGATATTTGGAAAATGTAGAAAAATCCGCCAGTTATGATAAATGAATCGAATGCCACCCGATTAGTCGTCGGCACGTACAATTGATCGGGCTGGAATTTAAATTCCATATTGTCAACTGGCATGCCAACTTCGAATTCGATCGCCTCATTCGGCGAAAAGATCGAAACGGGAGAAGCCTCTTGCTCCCACTGGACACACTTTCCCCCTGGACTAATGGTCGTTTCGCCATTAATATTGGAGCTAGCTCAAGCGTGATGCCTTGTTGAAGCCGTAAACGCCCCAATGACCCAAACACCAAGCCAGTTACCTGCCCCGCGGTAGACAGGTTCTTCAAGTTCCAATACAGAGAGATCTGCTTGTCCCGTTCCAGGCTTCCAGCGCTAGATTTTTTCACTTGATTTGGGTCTCGACGAAATACGTGACGGGTTCCAAAATCGGCCACTGAAACCCATCCACGCTCCTGCGTTTGAAAATTGTCATCCGCGTTGGATTGGCTAGCTTCACGGAAGAAGCCAAGATGCGATATCGTAAGGTTTGTTAGTACACTCTGATAGCGCCCAGCATGTACGAGTAAAATAATCGCGGGAACTTGACGAGGTTTGTAAAAAATGCCTTCTTCAACAACAAATGAATAGCCCCTGTCGACACAATACCAAATGAAGGGTTTCGAGGGTTTCGCTTCACCTAGGCGTCGACGGACCGCATAATTAATCCAGAGAGATTCGCTTTTCTCGCAGTGTTAGATGGAGACAGTTATCAGAAAAACTACCCAACCAACTAATGCCGGATTGACCTGTCATAACAACAGAGGGTGGATCGATCCTGCCAACCCCTCTTAAATTTCCACTAGTAGCTTTCTCGTACCACTGGTTGCAAAAGTCACATATCCGTATGAAGTCTTTGCGAATCCAAAGTCGTGAGCCCCAGAGGTCAAGCTGAAAATCTAGAGGGTCACAGCCTAGACCGGTTTCACTTTCCGGGTCACTGTCGTCCCCCTCCATGGCATCCTACGAGTTACGCTATTCTCGCTCTTCGATTGCCGTACTCTTGCCCCAATATTTGGCATGCAGCTGGGTAGGGATAACATTCTCCAAGCCTGGACTGGTACCAATATGAGGCCGGATTGTCATATTCCAATTCGAAGAAGACGGAGGCAAGCATCGAGGAAGATTCAGTACGAGCCCTCCTTGTTTTGGAGGCATTCGGAGTTCCAGTTCCAGTTCCGACTGTGCCGAGCCGCGGCCAGACATACACTGGCAGTACTGGCTTTCATGAACACAAGTAGAAGATCCAAGTGGCAGTGTGCCCGCGCGTCGCCGCTCACGACGCCCAGCTCGAGGCATAGACATCGTCACGGTGGTGCCGTTTGTCATCTCTGTAAGAATGGGAAAAATCAAACAGAAGGCCGTTAACTGCTGTAACTTACTGAAGTCATGTGTCCGAGTCGTGGTGCCGTTGGATGACTGGGAGCATGACTCGGAAATATTCGGGCTAATTATCAATTGCCGGCATAGGATAGACGTAACTTTAATTAAACTTACTCAAGGAAGCGATATTGATGTGAAAGCCTAACTCCGTTTTTCCTCCTTGAGAATTGAGTTATTAGGCTTGAAGAATGTTGGGACGTATGTTGGACTATAGGAGTTCATCGTTCCGAGTCATCGAGCGCCTGAGGCTGGAGGAAGACTGTATTGTGCGGGCAGTGCGGCTACAGGGGACTTTGAGTCATAAGCAATAGGGAAAATTACTGGTCACGAGCAGGTAATAAGGACATTATATTACGGCTCTCCTCATTGTTCACTTGACAGCTTTGCGCCCCCGAGGTCTGTCGGATTCGGAACTTTTACGGAACAAGTGACGACGCGCATTGATGATATAAATCTCCCTCCGTGGTTCACCTTTCTTCTTTCACAATGGATTCCGGGGCTCCCCATGATAAGGAAAAAGGCAAGGTACCAAGCGGTGTGTATTCACATAGGATCCGACCTCTCGTCTCCCTCTCTAAATCGTATTTCCGCCTGTAGCTGTCTTAGTTGCCAGTGTCGATGACCCTTCCTCAAAGATGTGGATTCTCTCTATTACACACGCCGACAAGCATGACAGTGCTATGGTTGAACGTTGGAAGGCTGACATGGATGGGATCCTCATTTATGTACGTTTTTAAATCCCTAGCTGGCGTTCACAACCCGTTTACCTCGGTCTCTAGACGGGTGTATTCTCCGCAACGATTGCCGCATTCGTAATCGAGAGTTACAAGAGCCTCAAGCCCGATCCCACCGATGTGTCTTCTCGTCTTCTTCAACAAGTTACCCAGGAACTTGTGGGGATCTCTAATGGAGATCGCTTGACCCCTCCGTCGCTCGACTCATTCAAACCTCCACGTTATGCCATTCACGTGAATATCCTTTGGTTCCTCAGCCTCGTCATCACTCTCTCGTGCGGCCTCTGTGCCACTCTTGTGCAACAGTGGGTCCGCAGGTACCTTAGGCTCACCCAACGTTCGGACACCCCAGCACATCGTGTCCGAGTTCGCACTTTTTTTTTCGCCGGCATCAATGAATTCCATGTTCGCCTCATAGTCGAAAACATCTCCCTCCTACTGCACGCTGCAATCTTCCTTTTCTTTGCTGGCCTCATCGAATTCCTTCTCAACGTCAACGACGAAGTCGCGCACGTTATCCTTGCAGTTGTCTGTTTCTTTGCGGCCATTTATGTCATCCTCACGTTTCTCCCCGTGATATATCAACAATGTCCCTTCCAGACTCCGCTTACCTCGGTTTTCTGGTACATCGCTCACATTATTGCCGCCATCGCTCTGTTCCCGTTTACCTGTTCTAGCCATGCTCGGGCCAAGATTGAGGAGCTATGGTCGCACACAAAAGAAGGTTTTGACTGGCATATAATGAAGGCCGTAGTGGGCAGAAAGATTCTCGACAAACAAGCTGTCCGAATGACCCTCAGCATGTGTCGCGACGATGGCGAAGTAGAAGACTTTCTGGAAGCGGTCCCCGGTTATCTGCAGATTGACAAGAATGTCGGCACCCGTATCGATGACATCGTGTCACTATTAAAACCCAAGGGAACGGATATGCCGCTTGGCCAGCGGATGGTGCATCTCCTTTCGACCTGCATCAATGGTTATGGGAAAATGGATGATGTGGCACGCCGTCACCGCGCGATCACCTGTTCACATGTCGTCCTGAAATTGTCAAAGGCGGTCTCGTCCCTCACAGACCAAGGCTTGACCCTGGACCTACTACACGCTATAGGCCACAAACTCCAGCATTTATCCCGTGACCAGGATCCCAAGATCGTGTTTGCGGCGGTGAAGACCATTGCCGTTTTGGAGCATGCGCTTTTGGAGCAACTCTCGTCGGACGAAGCCAGAATGGACCCAAACAGGCGCGCGGAGCTGGCCGAGGTGCTTGCGGCAGCCGTTGGGGAGAATGATCCTACTTCCTCACGCTACCGGCCTGGGCAGAACAATGATCGGTCGGAAGGGCGATTGATTGCTGTGACGGAATTCACTTCGAACATCCTCGAGTTGCTTAAGCGCTCGTGGCACCCGTCTCACGAGGACATTAAGGACGTCAAAGCTGTCTTTGAAGAGCTTTGTCGTGGTCTAGAAGGCCGTAACTTCTTACCTGCCACACAGGAACGCTTCATCAGCGTGGTGAGTGAGACATGGAGACCACATCCGACTTCTGCGCCAATAGGTACGCTCTCCCTCGATTTATTTTGAGATTTGGATATTGGCTCATATCGTGGTGCCATCTGTCCAGATGAACACTTATTGCCGGGAACGCATCACCGGACCATCTTAAAGGCCATTGTGGAAACTATGGACCCCATGCTTATCGAATTACTGATGAAGCGTGGACTACCTCTTAGTTCCATACAGTAGAGCTTACTTTGTTTTATGTAAAGAAACGCGATTCTAGTTCTTGTCGTGTAATTTGAAGATAAAAGTCCTCAGCACGACGACTCGGGCCGGCATCCCGGATGAGAAGACGCGTCCAAATAAGGAAAGAGTGTGAGACTGAACCGTGAAGGGTGCGCCGATGTCTGAGACGTTCTACACGTCCTGTGCAGATGTTCTTGCCTTATTCCAGGCGCAAAAAGATAATCTAGAGTCTCTTCTCGACCCTCAAGCTGGCTTTGCTCCTCGCCTTCGCCAACTATGCGAACAGCAGTGCGTCCTTCCTTCCAACTCTGAGACCTACGTCCTTCTACTCATTCACTCTAGATTGGCAGACATTCGCGAAGAGGGAAACGCGACGCCAGAGGAGATAGAGGCACTTAGGATGGAATGCAGTACATGGGCACTTCTTCAAGCAATCATGCCGTGCGTCCGACCGTCCTCTCCCCGACCCAGTGAAGCCAACTGATCCATCTATCCATCCATCCACCCACCGTCCCCATCTAAAAAACTCCCATTTTCCACCCCTTATCCAGCGCACGAAAAACTGAACCCCCACTCCAACCGTCAGCCAGCGCTCTCCTCTCCGCGAATCCCTACACCCCAACCTCAGCCCTCGCACAAGCAACGATGGCGACCTCCCGTACGCTGTCGGAGCTCGTCATCGTGCGTGAGTGGCTGCATGATACGGCTCCCCGCCGCCACGTCCGGACGCGTCGACGGGATATTGGCGCTTTACGAAGCATCGCGTGACGCAGGGACGGTGGACGGGAATACGGGTCGCGCGGCCGAGAACGTCGTACGCGAGATGGACCCTGATGCCGTTGTGCGAGATGCGGAGATTGGGCGAAGTTTGGCTGGAGACGATGCAGTGCGTGCCTTTGCTGTTTTCTTCGCTGACCTGGCTCAATCGCATTTTTTAGAGCTATGATAAGGCGTTGTCGTACACTCTGTTTGCGTTTGTGCGCGCTGGGAATATCGAGGACGCGGTCAAACTTTGTCGTGATGCGCACCAACCATGGCGCGCCGCGAGCATCCGCGGGTCTCTTGTCTTCTCGTGGCCTGCGATTTGTGAGTTCCCCTTTTCCCGCCGTATTGCTATGACCTGAAGTTCAACTATGCTACATTGTCCGTTAGCCACAGCACGACAAGACGATACTGCGGAAGAAGGCGAGGAAGGAGATCCGGACCTCTGGTACGGGAACAAACGACGCACATTGTGGAAGACAGCTTGCACGCGCACCGCTCTCGATCCCCGTCTGTCTTCCACAGAACGCGCTTTATACGCCGCGCTTGCGCCGTCCGTCCAAACCTCAACCGTCCTCAAGTCGTCCTGTCGCACGTGGGAAGACGCACTTTGGGCGACGATTTCTGTACTATGTGAAGAGCGACAGAGCGAGGCACTTGCTCGATTGGGTGGGGGATTTTGGGGCCCATCTGGGAGAGAGTTGGGGGAGGCGGTGTGGGTGAGCGTGAGGGCGATGGCGATGAAGAGGAGGATGCTTGGCGAGCGGACGTTGAGCAGGAGTTGCAGACCCTTGCTGCCGTGCAAGTTCAAGAGGGCTTGGGTGCTGACAATCCCTTTCACATATCCCAGCTGCACATTATCCTGGACCGTACAGACGCGTTATTAGACGACTTTGCGTCTAGGCTACGAGATGGGGCCTACGACCCTGAATCATCCGAGTGCGTCTTTCTTTACCCTTTCGTTATGACCTAGTGATCTCACTGTCGATTATTCCAGGTATCCAACGATGACACGGTTCTTCGCTCACTTGTGTCTTTACTTACAATTGATCGATATTGCCGTTTCTCCATTGGCCATACAGATCATCCTCGAAGCATATCTTCAAGTCCTCGAGGCGCGTCACTACCCTTATAGTACCCGTCTTACCTCTGACGAGCTGCATTGACAGGGTGCAGGTCAGCGCTCGCTCATCGCTATGTATGCTGGTGCTCTTGGCGACAACGCCGTAGAGCGCTATGCTCTTTTCCTAACCTCCCTCGCGCTTTCCGCGGATCCGACGGAGCGTCGCACTGCACTTCAACGCGCGCGCGAGCACGGGTTGGACGTCCCCCGGGTGGCGATCGTCACCGCAGAGCGCACCATCGAGCGCTCTCTCGACAGCCTCCCTTCGTCCGTCAAGGGGCCATTACCGGATCTGTCCAAGGCAGCGCTTGAATCCGCGGAAGAGGCAGAGATACTACTTGTTCGATCGATCGAGTGGACGGTCGTTGAGGAAGACACGTATGACACGGCGCTGGAACAGGCGAATGTTATCCTGAGGTACCTGCTCTGTGCGTACTTGCCGTTCTCTTGCCATGTTTTACGGTACTGATATTTGTTTGCTTTGTGTTAGCTCGGGGAAGAGTCAATGTAGCGCGTTTGCTCCTGGACATGCTACCGCCAGAACTGGCAGCTATTGGTACGCCCGAAGAGCGTGCGGCAGAATATTTAGATTATCGCCAGTTCTTTATTGCTTGGGAAACGCTTGAGCGCGTGACGGAGTGCCAGGCACTGGAGGCTCCCCAAATGAGCCGGAATACGCACGCAACATGGCTCAAGGACTACGGAGTACGCGCTCTTCCTTTTTCCTCTCCACCGGTATGTCTCACGTAGCCGAATGCAGGACCTGGTGTCTAGTGCGCGAGAACAGATACTCAAGTTGTTGACTATGGATTGGCTGGTACCCGAAACCGATGTCCCCGCTAGTGAGTGACCTTGTTCCTTTGTTTTGGTGGCTCACTTTAGAGCAATGTCTTGTAGCCGACCGTCGTGGGCGGGAACTGACTCGTATCCGACAAATATTCATACCGGAGCTTATACTTCGCCTGCACGGGCTCCTCGTCTCCTCGCGGACACACATACCTGAGTGCGTCCTACGTTTCCCCTCACTCGTGTGTCCTCATGACCAACCATCGCCTTTTCTCTCTCTTTCCCTTTCTTTAGCAATGTCCGACATGCCTTGCTTTTGGCGAATGTCGTCGCCGATTCGCGGTACATGTTATTCACGGAGTTTGCTGGGGAGAATGGACGAAGGCTGAAGGAGTATCTGGCTGCTGTGCGAACTGCAGTGCTGGCGGGGTTGGAACACGGAGGGTCGGATCCATTCAGGGCTGTACTTTGAACTTTCAAAAAAGTCGCTCGAGCCCACGGAAAAAGCAGATATTCTACTTGTCTGATGGATCGAGTGGACGGTCGTCGGGACAGATACGTACTATGATGCTCCCGCCAGAGCTTGTAGTTATTACTGTAGTCTCCCGAGGAGCACGTGGTGGATTATTGCCGTTTCTTTATTGCATGGGAAACGCTCGAGAGCGTGACGGGAGTGCCAGGCGCTGGAGGCTCCACAAACGACTCGGAGTTGGATCATGACTTTGATGGAGGGCAACTTGATCGGGTTTGTGCTCTTCTTTTCCATTGCTCACCTGTGTTTCTCGAGTAGCAGAGTGCAGGACTTAGTATCTAGTGCACGAGAGCAGGTACTCAGATCCTCAGAATCCGGTCCAAAAGATATATCACGTGACCATTCTTCAAAATTTCAAAGCTCGCTCTTCAAAATTCTCTAATGATCAATTTTACAGTAATCGACATCACAATTTTTTTAAATGGCCATACGGATTATTCCTAATGCGCGTCCCTACCACTAGCCGCAATACCAACTCTTTACAGTACCCGACTTTGCCTCCGGCCGTGGACTTAGTCTATCAGGTGCAGTGGAGTCACGTTTCGTTATCTCTATGTATGCGGGTGCTCTTGAAGGGGATGCTACTCTCTTTGCAGACCCGGTCGAACCGTTGCATAGCGCTTAAATACACCCGCGAGCGTGAAGGACGTCACGCGAATAATAGCTATGATTCTTCCGAAGTCTCCGAGACAGTCTCAGGGACCATCTATACCACCAAACTCAAATTTCCTGATTTTCGGTCACTGTGGCGGGACCAAAATCACGAATCCACATCGGGTTAACGGCGTGCATGCACAGGAAATCAGGTCAGAGGTTGGCCAGGCAAAGCTAATGTACATTTCCAATTTTCGCACAAGTATACTTTGGATCAAAGAAGTGCATATAATGCACTGATTCTCGCAAGCTCGCATTTAGACATATACGTTCCAACGCCCATGCCCTTTGCCGGGCGCAATTGCACTCGGAACAATTCCTTTACCTAAGAGGAAGATTACCCTGCGTCAGCAAGTTGTCTACAATTGCATTCAGAATGTGGCAGCATGATACTCACCCCTAAACTGAATGATTGGGAGACGGAGATGAGTGTCAATCACGACAAGATTCGCTGAAGCAACTCACCACTGCATCCGGAACACGGGGCGGTGCAGCTCCTCGTCATAATCCTCAGGCTCCTCGGCCTCCTCGGCCTCATCTGCGGCCTTCGGATCGGCCCTGCGCCGCTTCCAGAATACGATAAGCGTCAAGTTCTGATTCAAAGTGACCGGCCTAATCAAGTAACGTCCTTTGAGCTTGCGACCCGGAGGATGAAAGAGTTTCCCTTCACTCGGGCCGGCTGCCAGAAACGATGAACTGTCAGTCGTCGTGGTTCCACAAATAGAGAAGAAATTGAGACCTTTTACGTCTTTATCCCATTTGCCTTTGAATTTTCCGACTTTAACGGCGTCGACTTCGATCTTCTTCCCCTCTATGAATTTGGCACTGGCCGGCGTAATCACTGGAGGTTTGCCGCCGTAAAATTCTGCGAGCTTCTCGGTGACAGCGTCGTCGTCGACTTGGTCTGAACCGACAATAGCCTGCAGTTTAGTGGTAACTGCGGCATCAAGTCCAAGACCTTCGAGTTCGGATGTAGACATGATTGTTATGTGGAAGTGCGGGGTGCTGAATTGCACGGACTGTACATGTGGTGTTTATATACCTTTTCTGCAGCGCTAAAATATGCACTTCGCAGGTTTTCTATTATCAGACCCCAAAACTTTAGATCTTTATCGTTACAGCACCTGATTTCTAGATGTGAAGCTCCAATGAGCGCACACTTGTTTTTGGCGACGGCGTTATCATTTGGAAGACTGTAGGAGTACTGAGTTCAGCATTGTTCTTGATCGCCGCAGTCCCATGGCATGGTCATTTTTATCTCGGTGGTGTCCATCTGATTGCAATTACGTATCTGCTGTTGGTTCGAGCAAGAGCAACGCTCCTTTCTCCCCATTTGGGCCATTTTCAGGTAGGCCTGATGGACTGGAGTTTGTCAAAGATTCTGGACAAAAACGCAGCCAAAATTGCATTATGAAACTTTCATGTTGGCAAGACTAATTTTCTGTTTGGAGGGAGAAAACACGAATAGCTGAAATATTATCTACATTTCAAGCTTTTCAAGACTTGAAGCTTGAAGGACTCCTTTTCTCGGTAATCTTAGCAACGGACCCAACCCGGGCCATACTCGTGACTTCACCTACTAAAAACCTTATTACATATTCACGCTTTCCGAGTCCAGGCCTTTTTCCATTACAGAAATGAGATGGAAGGCAAACATTTCAAATTTCCGGCTCTGACGGGCATGCCCACTAGCTTGTGTACTGTATCTGACACGGCACTATATCTGATGGAAAGGCCATGGGTCATTTATTAACCCATTTCAAATACGAACTCCATCACGACATGGATCTCTCTAAAAACAAACTACGGATCCTGGCACCTGGAATCATAAGATGGCATATGATACGAGGGCGGCTGCGGAAAGGTCACGGTGTCCATCCATTTCAAAGAGCTTCGAATGGCCTCCACAGATTCACAGAACCGGGATGGGACGGTGGAGCCCTTGGTAGGATTTCCTCAAATCACTGTGAGAATGTGAGATGCGAACTGGTAAGGTTTTTTGGACTTTCCTGATGTACTCGAGGTAGTAGGAGCCTGAGGGGCTGGTGGTAGACCAAATGAATACACTGGTTATGACCGACGATCATGCCACTTTGGCGATATCGATTAGTTCTCGCTCCCATCCGAATATGGTGCTCACCGTGCTCAGAATTTTAAGTTGTGTAGAGATTGCACCATAGCGTCTGGGCATTTCAAGTTCATTTGAATCGTTTCAACCTCATACGGAGAACCTGCCTTTACCACCAATACCGACGGTCTCGATTTTATAAATCCCATCGGCGGGTAAGGAAGACATGTTGGGAGCGCTGGTGTACTCAAAGGGCTGTAGACCGCAGATCTTTTGTTTTGGAAGCAGCTGAGTGGTGGATCGTAGTAAGCAAGAATGTAATCACGGGTATTGCCATGTTTGGCAGATGTACTGCCATGTATGAGTTAATGTGGGTGCCGTTCTTCCAGAGCAAGTCCCCGCATTCAGTGAAACAGGGATCTCAATCGATCCTTGCAGGGGATTCCCATACTACCGTATCGCCGTTCTGTCCGCAACGCAACCCCTATCCATGAATTCAAAAGCGGATTTTGGAAGGAGAAGTCTCACGCTCGTGCGAAGCGAAGGCCGCGGCGACCAGAACGAAGGCGTCTCTATGTGCCCTTATTCGAGCGATTGTGATTTGGGGTGAGGTTTCAAAATGGTTGTGGGGTCACATCTGACCTTGCTTCTGATTCCGAGCCAGCGGAGGGTCCGCGTTTGGTGTATATGGCATAATGTTGCCGGGATAACGGATTGGAAGGAGGTGCACGTTTGTGCCAGCCCAACAGAGAGAACCAGAAGGCCCATCGACGACAGTGAGATGACCCCATCACGCCAAAGGGCTGAAGCGCTGAAGTTGTGCAGGGAGAAAAAGGCAGCGAGCATGTCAACATATCCCGGCGCGATCATTTCGAGAGAACGTCAATAGCGGAGGAACGCCTCTGAACATATGACCACCGAACGCCGGAACTGAGAGGGTGAAGTCAAGGACGAGAACATATGCTACGGTCCCCGATTCACCTCTAAGAGATGCTCACTAGCTCCCATTTACGATTTGGGATCCTACATGATTCTTTGCCAGTGCGGGTCATCTATGGTACCTGACCACACAGCCTAGGCCTGAGATATAGGCGTCAGGTTCGAGTACTTGAGTCAATGTGACGGCGGAACAGGTCGAGAACGCCGATTTTCCGATCAGCAATTACGGCAAATCAGGAAACCCTTACCATGGTGGGTTGTGGTTCAAGGCAAGCGTCAGGCATGCTTGCTTCGCAGGAAATTTGAAATTGAGCGCCGCAGCGCTGACTAGCAGCTTGTCCTCACGTTACTGTATCTGCACTGTCTGTCCCACACAGATATCGCCGATAAGGATGTGAGGGCTCAGTCGACAGAACAGGTGGCATATCCTGAGAGTCATCTGAACTCTGATCAGACATCAATCTCCTATGACTGTAAACGACTACAAATTTTCTCAGACAATCACTCCAAGTGTGAGCCAGGGGACCTTGCGGACCAAGTCGGCATTTGACAATTGGGACCATCTGGAGTTCGCAAAGGCTTGTAATACAGCACTCCTGTCGTTACATTAGAATTACGCTATCCGAACGTCCACCCCACGTAGTGAGTACGTGTTATGGTCATTTGTTCCCATCTAACAAAGGAATACGTACAGCAATGTCCAACAACTACCGCGAGGTTTTCCTTCTTTCGTTGATCTCGAACGTGATCAGAAATTCCAAGGCTTCCGCTGCGATGCTTCAGGACGCTGCGCAGACAAAAATTCCTTGGCGTATGAAACTTTTCCGGTGGGATGTTGTCTGGGACCGGTGGTGTGAAAGGTAGACGGTAGACCCGACAACACCTTGACGGGTCCCGACCACGTATTGTATGCCGCAAGAAAGCGGGGCCGTGAGCAGTACACCGTCGCGGACAGCGCTACGACTTATAGCCACCTCGTTCACAACGCTGATATCGTTCATATCGTCGACTTTCCAACATAGATCAGCTGGCACAAGCGACTGCAATGCCGAACGTCGTCTAAACGGGTACCTTCATTGCTTTAGGCACGGCGCGAGGCGTGCATACTCTGCGCTCCCAACCTGGCCGTAGCCGCGCCAATGTCACCCAGTCACTCCCTGTCTTCTTACAAACATTGCCGCAAGGTCCGCAAGTCATATTCACAAGCTTCAGCCTCGGGGGACACTATCCCCACTCTTGCCCTCACCCTTGTTCAGGGAGGCATATTCAGCCAACCAACGAATGTGCTGACCTTCCCCGTCGCCGGTGCTTCCCCGGCAACCCCGATTTCGCAAGCCTGTTTGAGTCGAAGTTCCCAGAGACGCGCAGGTGGAATCGCAATGTCATCAACAACAGACAACCAACAGCCCCAGAACCTCGACAGCATTCCCCCCATCTATGGCACCCCGATTGTTGGGGGTGTAAAGAAGTTGCATGGAAGTCAGGTATTACATACCGTCCATTGCCCTCAGCATCCAGTTCAAAGGCACCCCTCCTACGACGACTCCGACAACGGTGCAAGAATTTTTAGAGGAAGCCAAAGACCGACACAGTGTCGAATATATCAGAGTTTTTAGGAAAGGACTACCTAGCGCAAGATCCAGAGACAGACACAGAGAAAGAGATACTGAGTAGGGAGCAGTTGGAGAAATCTTCCCTGACTTGGTCATTGACTTCCCTTAGCCCAGAAGCAAGGCGGTGCGGGTAGAAAGGAAGGGACATCTGATCGTTAGACTTGTGTAATTTGTACTGGCGTGGATTGAATACTCATCGGTGGGTAGTAACTGGTAGTAGCGCGGCAAAGGGAAGTGGCGTGGGAAACATCGAGGGATCGAGGGCATCAACTCCAGGCCACGAGGTGATTGTTCGATGTTTGAGGAATGAGGAAATTAGGTGTGGAAATCGAGTACTGAGTACTGAGCATTGACTATATTGACTTGTCGCCACAATAGAGTCGAACGTTGAGCGTTGAAACTGAACTCGACATTACCCTCTCGTGCGGCCTCGGTGCCACACTTGTGCAACAGTGGGTTCGCAGGTCCGTCCGTACCTTGAGCTCGCACAACATTCAGGTACCCAGCACGTCACCGTGCGTGGCTGCATGATACGGCGCCTACGTCCGGACGCGTCGACGGCGTACTGTATTAGCGCTTTACCAAGCATCGCTGTCGTGCGAGAGGTAGAGATTGGACGAAGTTTGGCTGGGGACGATGCGGTGCGTGATTTTGCTGTTTCTTTGTTGTATTTTTCTGTAAAGGTATGACCTGGCTCAATTTCGAGTTTTTGTTTTGTTTTTAGAGCTATGATAAGGCGTTGTCGTACCTTTTTGCGTTCGTACTCGCTGGGGATATCGAGGGCGCGGTCAAACTTTGTCGTGATGCGCACCAACCATGGCTCGCCGCAAGCATCCGCGGATCTCTTGTCTTCTCGTGGCCCACAATTTGTGAGTTCCCCTCTCTCGCCGTCGCTGGGCAATGCTATGGCCTGAAGCTCAACTATGCAACATTGTTCGTTAGTCATAGCACGGCAATACGATGCTGCGGTAGAAGACGAGGAAGGAGATCCGGACCTCTGGTACGGGAGACAGCTTGCACGTGCGCCGCTCTCCGATTCTCGCCTGTCGTCCACAGAACGCGCTTTATACGCCGTGCTCGCTCTGTCCACACAGACCTCGACCGCCCTCAAGTCCCCCTGTCGCACGTGGGAAAAGGTACTTTGGGCGATGATTTCTGTTTTATATAGAGAGCGACAAAGCGAGGCACTTGCCCGGTTGGGTGTACCATTTTGGGGACCATCTGGGAGAGAGTTGGAGGGAAGCAATTTAGGTGGGCGTGAGGGCGATGGCGATGAAGAGGAGCAAGCTTGGTGGGCGGACGTCGAGCAGGAGTTCCAGACCCTTGCTACCGTGCCGGTTCAAGAGGGCTTGGGTGCTGACAATCCCTTTCACATATCCCAGCTGCACATTATTTTGAACCGTACAGACGCTCTATTAGACGACTTTGCGTCTAGAAGACTTCCTTTACCGTTTCGTTGTGACCTGGTGATCTCACTGTCGATCATTCCAGCTGACGATGACACGGTTCTTCGCTCACTGGTGTCTTTACTTGCAATTGATCAATATTGCCGTTTCTTCATTGGCCATACAGATCATCCCCGAAGCATGTCCTCTTGTCCTCGAGGCATGTCACTACTTTTATAATATCCGTTTATCTCTGATGAGTTGCATTGACAGGGTGCAGGCCAGTGTTCGCTCATCGCCATGTACGTTGGTGTTCTTGTCGACAACGCCCTAGAACGCTATGCTCTTTTCCTAACCCTGAGTGACGATCGTCACAGCAGAGCGCTCTCTCGACAACCTCCCTTCGTCCGTCAAGGGCCATTACCGATCTGTCAAGCAGCGCTCGAGTCCGCAGATGAGGCAGAGATACTACTTGTTCGATCGATCGAGTGGACGGTCGTCGAGGAGGACACGTATGACACGGCGTTGAAACAGGCGAATGTCATCCTGAGGTACTTGGTCTGTGCGTACTTGCTGTCTTGTCTCCCTTCTTTTGCCATGTTTTACGGTGCTGATTTTTTTTGCGTTGTAATTGCTCGGAGAAGAGTCAATATGGCACGTTTGCTCCTGGATATGTTCCCGCCAGAACTGGCAGCTATTAGTACGCCCGATGAGCGTGCTGCAGAATGTTTACATTATCGCCAGTTCTTTATTGCTTGGGAAACGCTTGAGACGGAGTGCCAGACACCGGGGGCTCCCCAAATGAGCATGGCTCAAGGACTACGGGGTATGTGCTCTTCTTTTTTCTTCTCCACCGGTGTTTCTCAAGTAGCCGAATGCAGGACCTGGTGTCTAGTGCGCGAGAACAGACACTCAAGTCGTTGACTATGGATTGGCTGGTCCCTGAAATTGATGTCCCCGCTAGTACGCGACCCTGTTCCTCGATGTCCCCCTCTTTTTGTGGCTCACTGCCTTGTAGCTGACCGTCGTGGGCGGGAACTGGCTCGTATCCGACAAGTATTCATACTGGGGCTTATACTTCGCCTGCACGGGCTCCTCGTCTCCTCACGGACACATACCTGAGTGTGTCCTAAGTTTCCCCGCACTCGTGTGTCCCCATGGCCAACCATCGCATTTTCTCTCTCTTTCCCTTTCTTTAGCAATGTCTGGCATGTCTTGCTTTTTCGGATTTTTTGGTCACTGTGGAACAACAAGATCACGAATCCATATGGGCACTAACGTGCATACAGGAATCAAGTCACAGAGGTTGGCCAGGCAGAGCTAATGTACATTTCCGATCTTCGAGCAAGTATACTTTGGATCAAAGAAGCGCTAAGTACTGATTCTCGCAACCTTGCATTTAGACATATATGATCCAACGTCCATGCCCTGCGCCGCCCACGAATGTATTTACAATTCCTTTACCTAAGAAGATTACAGTGCGTCAGCAAGATCTCTACAACTGCATTCAGAATATGGCAGCATGATACTCACCCCTAAACTGAATGATTGGGAGACAGAGATGAGTATCAATTACGACAAGATTCACTGAAGTAACTCACCACTGCGTCCGGAACAGGGGGCGCTGCAGCTCCTCATCATAATCCTCAGGCTCCTCGGGTTCATCAGCTTCGCCAGAGGGCTTCGGATCCGTCCTGAGCAACTTCCTGAATACGATGATGGTCGTCTTCTGAGTCAAAGTGACCGCAATCGCGTAGCGTCCTTTGAGAGGGCGATGTTGAAAGAGTCTCCCTTCACTCGGGCCGGCTGCCGGACACGATGAACTGTCAGTCATCGTGGTTCCACAAATAGAGAAAAAATAGAAACCATCTATGTCTCTGTTCCATTTGCCTTTGAATTCTTTGTCTTTACAGCTCTTGAGTTCGACTCTATTCCCCTTTAGGAAATAGACATTGCACTGGCACGTCGAAGGTTTGCCGCCGTACAATTCTGCGACCTTCTCACTGATAGCGTCGTTGTCGAGTTCGTCTGAACCGATAATCGCCTGCAGTTTAGTGGTAACTGCGGTATCAAGTCCAAGACCTTCGAGTTCAGATGTAGACATGATTGTTAGGTGGAAGTGCGGGGTGCTGAATTGCACGGACTGTACATGTGGTGTTTATATACCTTTCTGCAGCGCTAAAATATGCACTTCGCAGGTTTTCTATTCTCAGACCCCAAAACCTTAGATCTTTATCGTTACAACACCTGATTTCTAGATGTGACGCCCCAATGAGCGCACACTTGTTTTGGTGACAAATTTACGGCGTTATCGTTCTGGAAAACTGCAGGAGTACCGAGTCCAACATTATTTTTGATTGCCGCAGTCCCTTGGTCACTTTCATCTCGGTGATGTCCATCTGATTTCAATTACGTATCTGCTGTTGGCTCGAGCAAAGCAACGCTAACTCCTTTTTAGTGAGTTATCGCCAATATAGACGTATTCAGGCTTGAGCACCTGAGCACCTGAGTCGATGTGACGGTGGAACAGGTCGAGAACGCCGAACTGCTGATCAGCAATTACGGCAGATATTGCCAATATAGATGTAAAGGCTCAGTCGGTGGAATAGGTTGCATATCCTGAGAGTCATCTGATCCTGTTCCAATTGAACTCTGATCAGACATCAACCTTCTATGACTGTAAACGACTACAGATTTTCTCAGACGATAACTCCAAGTGCGAGCCAGGGCCTTGTGAACCAGGTTGGCATTTGGGAATTGGAATCGCCTGGGAACCGTTTCGTTGCAGGGCTTGTAATACAGAATTCCAGTCGTTGCATTCGAATTACGCTATCTGAACGTCCACCCCACGTAGTGAGTACGTCCGATCGTCATTTGTTCCCATCTAACAAAGGAATACGTACAGCAATGTCCAACAACCACCGAGAGGTTTTCCTTCTTTCGTTGATCTCGAACGTGATCAGAAGTTCCAAGGGTTTCGCTGCGATGCTTCCGGACTCTGCGCAGAAAAAAACTCCTTGAGGTGTGAAACTTCTCTGGTGGGATGTTGTCTGGGGACCGGTGGTGTGGAAGGTGGACCCCGACAACACCTTGACGGGTCCCGACCACGTATGGTACGCTGCAAAAAAAGCGGGGCCGTGAGCAGTACACCGTCGCGGTCGCGGGCAGCGCTACGGCTTATAACCACCTTCGTTTACAACGCCGAACGTTGTCCAAATGGGTACCTACATCACGTTAGGCACGGTGCGAGGCGTGCATACTCGGCGCTCACAACCCGACCGTAGCCGCACCAACGTCACCCAATCACTCCCCGTCTTACGGACATTGCCGCAAGGTTCGGAAGTCATATTCACGGGCTTCAGCCTCGGGGGTCGCTATCCCCACTCTTGCCCTCACCTTCGTTCAGGGAGACATATTGAGCCAACCAACGAATGTGCTGACCTTCCCGTCGCCGGTACTTCCCCGTCAACCGCAATTTTGCAAGCCTGTTTGGGTCGAAGTTCCCGGGACGCGCATGTGGAACCGCAATATTATTAACGGTTGGACATTGTGTCACATGCATGGTTCACTGACAACTAGCAGCCCCAGAACCTCGGTATCATTCCCCCATCTATGGCACCCCGATTGTTGGGGGAGTGAAGAAGATAGTCGATAAGGCAAAACAAGTTGCATGGAGTCAGGTATCACGTACCATCCATTTCACAGCATCCAGTTCAAAGGTACCTCCTATACGACGACTCCGACAACAGTACAAGAATTTTAGAGGAAGCCAAAGACAGTGTCGAATATCTGAGAGTTTTTAGGAAGGGATTACATCCCTAGCGCAAGATCCAGAGACAG
The DNA here is from genome assembly GCA_022884055.1 of Russula griseocarnosa. Lineage (NCBI taxonomy): Eukaryota > Fungi > Basidiomycota > Agaricomycetes > Russulales > Russulaceae > Russula > Russula griseocarnosa. The sequence continues at coordinate 109,895 of JAGKRU010000062.1, read as the reverse complement.
ACGCAGAGAAAGAGGTAGGGGAGCAATTGGAGGAATTTTTCCCCGACTCGGTCATTGGCTTCACTTAGCTCAGAAGCAAGGCGATACGGGGTGAAAGGAAGGGGAAGAGGAAACCTGATGATTTAACTTGTGTGATTGTAGACCAACATTTTCCTAGCGTCTATGCGACTTGTAGGCTTGTATAAACTATGAATAGTTCAGAGATATTTTTGTACTGACGTGGATTGAATACTCATCGGTAGCTCTGATTTCGTTGGAATTCCAGCGTAATAAAAATTTGACACTGTCAAAGACACCATGGTATGAGAGGCTCAGCGCCTGCACTGGCACAGCTCCCGGTGTCTTCAGTAACTGATTTTCCCCGGCTCACCTTGGCTGTATTCTTATTATTGCGAGCGGAGCGAAGCAGGGCTAGGGCTAACCTCCCAGAACAAACAGGTACAAACTCTCCCCCCCTTTTCAAATTCGTCAAATTGACATAAATCGCCTGCAGGTCGCGCATACATTCCTCTGTCTCTCCATTACTTCGTATAACTTATGTGCGTGTGCAATGATCCATATTTTTTTCCCTAAATTTATTGGGTTTTCATCACAAACCTTGTGCTTTTACAGCTCGACTGCCTCCGAGCCTACAAATCCTGCAGCTGCGCACGGGTGAATTGACATACAGTAAATCGTCTGCGACTCGTGCAGCTGCAGATGTGCATCTGTCTCTCCGTAACTCCACATACCCATGGCGAGAGGAAGAATACATATAGCTGTTCAAAAATTTATGGCACTACTCGCATTCACGCCGTGTTCGCAGCTCAACAGTCTTTTTTTCGCTTACAAACCCTGCCACTTACTTACACATACATTGCTCGTATCATGCCTGCCCGCCTTCCCAAATCCGTTCCAATTCACCGCGGTGATTGGCCATAGCGTGAGCGCGTGCTCTGTACTCGCTATAATACGCTGTCTGTTCGACGCCCACTGGCAGAGAACCACGAGAAGGGTTCTGAAGGGATACCGATTACAGAGTCCCAATTGGCCCATTGATGACCTCCTTTGAATCACAATTGCAACTGACGTCTCAAACTCAATTGCCATCATTATGGTTAGCGTGGGTGGTGACTGTCCAGTGTCCACAACCACAAGGTTTTACGCTGCCGAGAATCAGATTGCCAGTGGGACTTGGCCCGGGCCGAAGGAGTTTTCCTGCGGTCTGACTCTTATGGCCCTTTCTCGTGTTCCTTTTCCTTTTGTCGAGGAGTTGGATTGGGATGAATGAAGAAGCTATGTGGAAAATTCTTGCAGAGGACAGCCCGTAGATACTAAGGTACTTAATCTGCAAATAGCACAGTAAGTTAGTCGAGCGGCAAAAGGAAAGAGATAAAGTGGCGTGGGAAACGGAGGGCTTCAGGCATCAATTGACACCACATCAGAGTCGAACGTTGAGCGCGGAGCGTTGACCTTGAATTCGCCATTACTCTCTTGTGCGCACTCGGTGCCACACTTGTGCAACAGTGGGTCCACAGGCACCCTGGCATGTCGCTGTGCGTGGCTGCGTGATACGGCGTCCCTGCCCCTAGTACGTCCGGACGCGTCGACGGGGTATTATCGCTTTACCAAGCATTGCTGTCTTGTGAGAGGCGGAGATTGGATGAAGTTTAGCTGGGGGCGATGAATGCGGTGCGTGATTTTGCTGCTTCTTTGTTGTATTTCTGTAAAGGTATGTGACTCAATTTCGCGTTTTTTTGATAAGGAATTGTCGTATACCCTGTTTGCGTTCGTGCTCGCTGGGGATATCGAGGGCGCAGTCAAATTTTGTCGTGATGTGTACCAACCATGGTTCGTCGCGAGCATCTGCGGATCTCTTGTCTTCTCGCGGCTCACAATTTGTGGGTCCTCCTCTCTCGCCGTCGCCGTGTATTGCTATGGCCTGAAACTCAACTATGCCACATTGTCGGTTGGTCACAGCACGGCAATACGATGCTGCGGAAGAAGGCGAGGAAGGAGATCCGGACATCTGGTACGGGAACAAACGGCGCATTATGGAAGACAGCCTGCACACGCGCTGCTCTCGATTCCCGCCTGTCGTCCACAGAACGTGCTTTATACCTCAACCGTCCTCAAATCCTCCTGTCGCACGTGGGAAGACGCGCTTTGGGCAACTATTTGAAGAGCGACTGAGCGAGGCTCGTACACGGTTGGGTGGGGGATTCTAGGGATCGCCTGGCAGAGAGTTGGGGAGAGGCAATGTGAGTGAGCGTGAGGGCGATGGCGACGAAGAGGAAGATGCTTGGGGGCGGACGTCGAGCGGGAGTTACAGACCCTTGCTATTGTCCAGGTTGAAGAGGGCTTGGGTGCTGACAGTCATTTTAACATATCTCAGCTGCACATTATCCTGGACCGTTATTAGACGACTTTGCGTCTAGACTACGAGATGGGCTACGACCCTGAATCATCCGAGTGCGTCTTTCTTTACCCTTTTGTTGTGACCCAGTGATCTCACTGTCGATCATTCCAGGTACCCGACAATGACACGATTCTTCGCTCACTTGTGTCTTTATTGACAATTGATTGATATTGCCGTTTCTCCATTGGCTATACAGATCATCCTCAAAGCATATCTCAAGTCCTCGAGGCACGTCACTACCCTTATAGTACCCATCTTATCTCCGACGGACCGCATTGAAAGGGTACAAGCCAGCGTTCGATCATCACCATGTACGCTAGTGCTCTTGGCGACAATGCCATAGAGTGCTATGCTCTTTTCCTAACCTCCCTCGCACCTTCTGCGGACCCGACAGAGCGTCGCACCGCACTGCAACACGTGCGCGAACACGGATTGGACGTTCTCCGGGTGGCGATTGTCACAGCAGAGCGCTCTCTTGACAGCCTCCCTACATCTGTCAAGGGGCCATTACCGGAACTGTCAGCGTTTGAGTCCGTGGAAGAGGCAGAGATACTACTTGTTTGATCGATCGAGTGGACGGTCGTCGAGGAGGACACGTATGACACGGCGTTGGAAAAGGCGAATGTTATCCTGCTCTGTGCGTACCTGCTGTCTTGTCTTTCTACTCCTGCCATGTCTTACGGTGCTGATATTTGTTTGCGTCGTGTTAGCTCGGGAAGAGTCGATGTGGCGAGTTTGCTCCTGGACATGCTCCCGCCAGAACAGGCAGCTATTAGTATGCCCGAAGAGCGTGCGACAGGATATTCAGATGACCGCCAGTTCTTCATTGCTTGGGAAACGCTCGAGCGCGTGACAGAGTGCCAGACACTGGAGGTTCCCCAAATGAGCCGGAATATGCACTCAAGGACTACGGGGTTCGCTCTTTTTCCCTCGATGTTTCTCAAGTAGCCGAATGCAGGACCTGGTGTCTAGTGCGCGAGAACAGATACTCAAGCTGTTAACTGTGGATTGTTTGGTCCCTAAAACCGATGTCCCTGCTAGTACGTGACCCTCCTTCATGTTTCCCCCTTTTTTTGTGGCTCACTGCCTTGTAACCGACCGTCATGGGCGGGAACTGGCTCGTATTCGACAAGTATTCTTATACTTTGTCTGCACGGGCTTCTCGTCTCTTCGCGGACATACATACCCGAGTGCGTCCTACGTTTCCCCTCACTCGCGTGTCCTCATGGCCAACCATCGCATTTTCTCTTTCTTCACCTTTGTTTAGCATGCCTTGCTTTTTCCCGAAATTTTCTGTCACTGTGGCGCGACAAGATCACGGATCCACATGGGCACTAAAGTGCATACACAGGTTGGCCAGGCAGAGCTAATGTACAGACATTTCCAATCTTCGCACAAGTATACTTTGGATCAAAGAAGCGCGTAGTACTAATTCTCGCAACCTCGCATTTAGACATGTACGATCCAACGTCCATGCCCGGCGCCACCCACGAATGTGTTTGTAATTCCTTTACCTAAGAAGAAGATTACAGTGCGTCAGCAAGTGGTCTACATGTATTCAGAATATGGCAGCATGATACTCACCCCTAAACTGAATGATTGGGAGGCAGAGATGAGTGTCAATTACGACAAGATTCACTGAAGTAACTCACCACTGCGTCCGGAAGAGGGGGGCGCCGCGGCTCCTCGTCATAATCCTCGGGCTCCTCGGGTTCCTCAGCCTCGCCCGGGGGCTTCGGATCCGTCCTGAGCAACTTCCTGAACACGATGATGGTCGTCTTCTGAGTCAAAGTGACTGCAATCACGTAACGTCCTTTGAGCTTGCGACGATAATAGAGTTTCCCTTTACTCGGACCGGCTGCGAGAAACGATGAACTGTCAGTCGTCGTTTTTCCACAAATAGAGAAGAAATAGAGACCTTTTAGGTCTTTAGTCCATTTGCCTTTGAATTTTCCGACTTTAACGGCGTCGACTTCGATCTTCTTACCCTCTAGGAATTTGGCATCGGCCGGCGTAACATCTGGACGTTTGCCGCCGTACAATTCTGCGAGCTTCTCAGTGATGACGTTGTCGTCGTCGTCGAGTTGGTCCGAACTGATAACAGCCTGCAGTTTAGCGGTGACTTCAGCATCAAGTCCGAGACTTTCGAGTTCAGTGGTAGACATGATCGTTATGTGGAAGTACAGGGGTTGACTTGCACGGACTGTACAGTATACTGTATGTGGTCTTTATATACCCTTTCTGCAGCACTAAAATATGCACTTTGCAGGTTTTCTATTATCAGACCCCGAAACCAATTCTCCACACCATCTGATTTCTACACGTGACGCCCCAATGGGTGCACAGCGGCGTTATCGTTCTGGAATGGAAGACTACGAGAGTACCGAGTTCAACATTGTTCTTGATCGCCGCAGTCCCACGGTATGTGATTGCAATTACGTATCTGCTGTTGGTTCGAGCAAGGGCAACGCTCGGTAATCTTCGCAACGGACTCAAACCCCGAGCTCCGATTCCTGGTCCCCAGCCATAGTCGGCTTGACTTTGCCTACTAAAAACCACACCTTGTTCAGTCCTGAAATGAGATTTGAGGGCAAAATTTTCAAATTTTTGGCCGTGACAGGCTATGCCTACTAGTTTATATACTCTATCTGACATGGTACTATGGATCTTACAAGGACGGCAGCGGACAGGTGTCAACATTTCAAAGAGCTTCGAATTCTAGGCTCCACATAACCGATGACCAAGCCCAAGAAAATCCCCCGACGACTCGCCGTCGAGTCGCCGACGAGGATAACCTAATGGCCCCCAAACATTGGTTGATAGCGTGGAAATAAAGCACAGAACCATTGGGAAGCCTACTTGGTCTACATAACGTAGCACAAAATACATACCCAAACCCGAAACAACGGATGATCATGAGATTGTGGAGCTCAGGTTGAAGTTCTTCGAGAATCACTGTGAGAATGTGAGATGCGAAATAGAAGGCTGCTAGGAGCCTGAAGGGCTGGCAACAGTGGTAGACAGTAGACCAAATGAATACACAGGGTATTACGCCCGTTGGTGATATCGATTAGTCTCGCTCCCATCCGAATATAGTGCTCACCGTGAGAATAAGCTCGGAATTCTAAGTTGTGCAGAGATCGCACCATAACGTTTGGAGCACTTCGTTTGAATCGTTTCAGCATCACACGAGGAACTTGCTTTTACCGCCAGTGCCTACGCTCTCGATTTTATAAGTCACATCAGCAGGTAAAGGAAGACACGTTGGGAGCGCTGGTGTACTCAAGGGCCGTAGACCGTGGGTCCTTTTTTTGGAAACGACTGAGCGGTGGACAAAGTAAGCATCCAATCATACTACCAATGGGTTAATGCGATTAGATAATGTAGTGTATCGAGGTTTTCTTCATCGTTCTTCGAGAACAACCCCGCATTCTGATATGATATCTTACTCAGTAGGAATCTCAGGGGATTCCCATATTAGTGTATCGCCCGGGCCGTTCTGCCTACAACCCGAGTCAACGTATTCAACACGTAACCATAAATTCGGAATCAATCTCCCGATCATCGGCCAAGATTTGAGCACTTTGAGCCACAAGCATCACAGGACGGATTTCGGAAGGAGAAGTCGAACGCGACCGGAACGAAGGTGTTTCTGTTGAATGTGCCCTCTCGACTTTCGAGCGACGGATTGTGATTTGGGGTGAGATTGAAAAAGGTTGTGGCGTCACATCTGACCTTGCTTCTGATTCCGAGGTAATTACGTGCCAGTGGAGGGTTTGATGTATTGGTGTCATGTTACTGATTGAAGGTGCCAGTGCACGTTCGTGCGAAGCGAACAAGGAAACGAAGGCGGCGACTCTGTTGAATGTGCCTTAATTCGGACTAATGTGCAATGTGCATGCAGCAAGAGGCCTAGGGTGTCACCAGTCTTGTTCTAGGCGGCTGATTCCCCCCGAAGCAATCCGTGTAATAGTTTCCTTTGTATGATCGTGCACCGTAGGCAGTAATCAGAAACAGGAAGGAAGTAATCTACATACCGTGTCGACACAATTGGTGAAAGGTGACCAAATACTGAGGGGTTTATCGGTTATGTGGATAGGAAGAGCGACAGGAGCCCAACAGAGAGAACCAGAAGCGCATCGACGACAGTGAGATAACCCCATCAAGCTGAAGGACGAAGGGCTAAAGTTGTGAAGGGAGTGAGCATCTCAACATATCGCGGCGCAATCATTTCGAGAGGACGCTAATAGCGGACGGAGGAACTCCTCTGATGACCATGGCACCGCCGCAACTGCCAAGAAGTTTGATATCGTCAGATGGAACGCCGGAAAGTAACATGGCAGTGGTATGCTGAATCATGGAGTGAGTGGTATTCAAGTCTCGAACTTGACAGTATAGTAGACCCTGGCTGGCAATGACTTTATGCCCAATGCCCAACGGGTGCCGGTGGAGGTGGCGGCCCGGAAACAACTGTAAATTTCGGCCCTCGGCACCCGCTTTGGACACGCTTGGTATCACCAGAAGTTGGCCAAATTTGCCAAAATATTTGCATTATTGGTCCTACAGTATCTGTCCACACAGCCGGAGTTATCGCCGATATAGACTCGGACGTATTCGGGCTTGAGTCGATGTGATGGTGGAACAGGTCGAGAACGCCGATCGGCCGATCAGCAATTACAGCAAATCAGGAAACCCTTGCCCATGGTTGCAGTTCAAGAACGTCAGGCACAGAAATGAAGTGCCTGTGCTTCACAGGACAATTGAGCGCCATTAGCACTCATTACCCTTGCAGTTTGCCCTCACGTTATCTGCACTAACTATCTCACATAGATATTGCCGATATAGATGTGAAGTCTCAAGTTGATGTGAACGATGGAACAGGTTGAATATCCCGAGAGTCATTTGATCTGTTCCAATTGAACTCTGATTAGACATCGATCTCCTATAACTGTAAACAAATACAGATTTTCAGACGCTCACTCCAAGTGCGAGCCAGGGGACCTAGCAGACCGATAATTGGGACCGTTGGGATCCGCTTCGTTGCAGCAGTTATGTGGTCATGGATTTGAATGAGTCATGTAGCATGTAGTATAAAGATGGAACTCGCAAAGGCTTGTAAACAGCATTCCTGTTGTTGCATTTGAATCACGCCATCTGAACGTCCACCCCACGTAGTGAGTACATCCGATGGTCCTTTGTTCCCATCTTACGAAGGAATACGTATAGCAATGTCCACAAACTACCGCGAGGTTTTCATACTTTCGTTGATCTCGAACGCGATCAGAAAGCGCAAGGGTACCGTTGCGACGCTTCAGGAGGATGCTCAGAAAAAAATTCCTCAGGCTGTGAAATTGCTGACGTTGAATCATTGGGAAGTTGTCTGGGGACCGGTGGTGTGGAAGAAGGACCCCGACAACGCTTTGACAGGTCCTGACCACGTATGGTACGCTGCAAAAAGGCGGGCAGGGAGCAGTACACCGTCGCGGTCGCGGGTAGCGCTACGACTTATAATCACCTCGTTCACAACGCCGATATCGTTCATGTCGTCGACTTCCCAGCATGGATCAGCAAAGGTCCCTGGAACCACCGACGGCAACGCCGAGCGTCACCAAAACGGGTACCTACATCGCTTTGGGCACCGCACGAGGCGTGCATACTCTGCGTTCCCAACCTGGCCGTAGCCACACAACATCATCCAATCACTCCCTCCTTCTTGCAGACTTTGCCGAAAAATTCGGAAGTCATATTCACGGGCTTCAGCCTCGGGGGGCGCTATCCTCCACTCTTGCCCTCACCCTCGTACAGGGAAGCGTATTCAACCAACCAACGAATATGCTGACCTTCCCCATCGCCGCCGCTTCCCCGGCAACCGCAGTTTCGCAAGCCTGTTTGAATCGAAGTTCCCAAGGACGCGCGGTTGGAACCGCAACATCATCAACACGTTGGACATCGTGCCACATGCATGGTCCACCGACAACCAGCAGCCCCAGAACCTCGACAACATTCCCCCTATCTACGGTACCCCGGTTGTTGAGGGAGTCAAGAAGATGATCGATAAGGCGAAAGAGGTCGCATGGAAGTCAGGTATCACGTACTATCCCTTGCCGAGCAATCCGTTCACGGGCAAACGCCCTACGGCGACTCCGACAACAGTGAAAGTGTTTTTAGAGGAAGTCAAAAGGCAACACAGTGTCGAATATCGAAAAGTTTTAAATACGGGATTACCTCTAGCGGAACAGACAGAGACAGGGACAGAGACGGAAAACGAGCCAGAGCCAGAGCCAGAGCCAGAGCCAGAGGTAGGAGTAGAATTGGAGGAGTATTTCCCCGAGTTGGACACTGGCTTCATTTAGCTCAGAAGCAAGCCAATGCGGGATGCAGGGTGGAAAGGAAGGGGAAGGGGAAATCTGCTCATTGAACTTGTGTAATTGTGGTCCAACATTTCCTAACACTCGTGCGACTTTTAGGCTTGTATGAATAGTTCGGAGATGTTTTTGTACTGACGTGGATTGAATATTGAATACTCATCGACCAGCTCTAATTTCGTTGGAATTCCAGCGTGAATGAATTTGACGACGCCATTGTATGCAGAGGCTCAGCGCCCACACTGGTACGTCGCCTGCTGTCTATAGTAACTGATCTATTCCGGTTCACCTTGGGCCGTGATCTTATTGTATCATGAGGAGTATGAAGAAATGAGCAAGGAGTAGTAACGAACGGCAACGAGTAAATCTTGATACCACGTGACTGACCTCTTCGGGCTTTTGACTTGTTGCCACATCAGAGTCGAACGTTGAACGTTGACTTTTTGAATTTGAACTCGTCATCACTCTCTCATACAGCCGGTGCCACACTTGTTCAGTGGGTTCGCAGACCCGTAGCTTAGGCTCACCCAACATTCAGACACCCCAGCACGCCACCGAGTGCGCCTGCATGATACTGCGCCCCCGCCCCCACGTCCGGACGCTTCGATGGGGTATTAGCGCTTTCACAAACATCGCATGACGCAGGGATAGTGGATGGGGAATACGGGTTGCGTGCCGGAAAATGTCGTGCGTGAGATGGGCCTATGCAAGAGGGCAGAGATTGGATGAAGTTTGGCTGGGGACGATGCGGTGCGTGCTTTTGCTACTTTCTTTGTTGTATTTTCTGTAAAGGTACGACCCGGCTCAATTTCGCGTTTTTGTTCTGATTTTTGTTTTGTTTTCAGAGCTATGATAAGGCGTGGTCGTATACCCTGTTTGCGTTCGTGCGTGCCGGGGATATCGATGGGGTCAAACTTTCTCGTGATGCACATCAACCATGTCGCGCTGTGAGCATGCGCGGTTCTCCTGTCTTCTCCTGGCCTGCGATCCCCTCTCGTGTCGCCACGTATTGCTATGGCCTGAAGCTCAACTATGCCACATTGTTTGTTAGTCACAGCATGGCAATACGATACTGCGGAAGAAGACGAGGAAGGAGATCCGGAGCTCTACTACGGGAACAAATGGCGCGCATTATGAAAGACAGCTTATATGCGCACCGCTCTCGATTCCCGCCTGTCGTCCACAGAACGCGTTTTATACGCCGCGCCCGCGCCGTTCGTCCAGACCTCAATCGACCTCATCCCCCTTGCCACACGTGGGAAGACGCTCTCTGGGCGATGATTCTGCTTTATGTGAAGAGCGACAGAGCGAGGCACTTGCCCGGTTGGGTGGGGGATTTCAGGGCATCTCGGAGAGAGCTGGAGGGAGGCGATGTGGGCGAGCGTGGGGGCGATGGCGATGAAGAGGATGCTTGACGGGCGGACGTCGAGCAGGAATTACAGACCCTTGCCACAGTGCAGGTTCAAGAGGGCTTGGGTGCTGGCAATCCCTTTCACATATCCCAGCTGCACATTATCCTGACCGTACAGACACGCGCTATTAGACGACTTTGCGTCTAGACCACGAGATGGGGCTTATGACCCTGAATTATCCGAGTGCGTCCTTCCTTTACCCTTTCTCTATGACCTGGTAATCTCACTGTTGATTATTCTAGGTATCCGACGATGACATGGTTCTTCTCTCACTTGTGTCTTTACTTACAATTGATCGATATTGCCGTTTCTCCATTGGCCATACAGATCGTCCTCAAAGTATACCTTCAAGTCCTCGAGGCGCATCACTACCCTTATAGTACCCGTCTTACCTCTGACGAGCTGCATTGCAGGCCAGTGTTTGCTCATCGCCATGTACGCCTGTGCTCTGGGCGACAACGCCGTTGAACGCTATACTCTTTGCCTGACCTCTCTCACGCTTTCTGCAGACCCAACGGAGCGTCGCACGCACTGAAACGCGCGCGCGAGCACAGGTTGGATGTTTCCCGGGCGGCGATCGTCACAGCAGAGCGTACTATCAGGCGCTCTCTCGACAATCTCCCTCGTCCATCAAGGGGCCATTAACCGATCTGGCCAAGGCAGCGGAAGAGGCAGAGAGACTACTTGTTCGATAGATCGAGTGGACGATCGTCGAGGAAGGTGTATGTTACAGCGCTAGGACAGGCGAGTGTTATCTTAATGTACCTGCTCTGTGAGTACTTGCCGTCTTGTCTTTCGTGTGTCATGTTTTACGGTGCTGATGTTTGTTTGAGTTGTGTTGGCTCGGGGAAGAGTCAATGTGGCGCGTTTGCTCCATGTTCCCGCCAGAATTGGCAGCTATTACATAGCACTCCCGAAGAGCGCGGCGCAGATTTTCGTCAGTCTTCATTGCTTGGGAAGCGCTTGAATGCGTGACAGAGTGCCAGGCGCTGGAGGCTCCACATACGAGTCGGGATATGCGCGAAGAATGACGTCTTAAGTACAACGGGGTGTGTGCTCTTCTTTTCCATTCCTCATTTGAGTTTCTCGAGTAGGACCCAATATTCCCGCCAGTCCCTCACCAAGACCTGGAAGACATCACGTGACCACTCCCCCTTCCAAGGCCCTCTTTTCTTTTCAATAGTCATCCAGATCATCCTCGATGCGCGTCCATATCACTAGTCGCAATATTAGCCTTTTACAGTACTCTGACTGTGGTGCAGTGGAGTCCAACGCTATCCCTATGCATGCGGGTGCTCTGGGCGACGATGCCACCGAGCGTTATTCCTCTCTGTTCTCCCTCCGCAGACTCTGTAGAACCGCCGCATGGCACTGAAATGCACCCGCGACCGTGAGGGACGTCCCCCGAGTGGTGATTATAATCGACTGCCCTCGGACCTCGAAAGCCTCCTTTGAGTTCGTCTGTCAAGGGGCAGCTGCCGGATTTAGCCAAGGCGGTGCTCGAGCCTGAAGAAGGAGCAGAGAAACTAACTGATCCAATCGACCAAATGGACGCTTATCGAAGCAGATACGCATGACCCGGTGCTGGAACAAGCAAACGTTACCCTGAAGTGTCTGCTCGGTGTGCGCTTGCTATCTTGTCTTGCTTCTCCCGGTGTTGCGTTTTACGGTAATGATATATGTGACCCGTAAAGTGGTAATTAGTAGAATCTTGATAGCCGGATAATAACTGTGATTCTTCCGAAGTCTGTGAGACAGTCTCAGGGACCACCTATACCAGCAAATTCAAAACCCTCAAATTTCCGGATTTTTCGGTCAATGGCGTGACCGGCGCGCACGAATTCACATGGACACTAACTGAATGACATGGATCCATTGGAAATCAGGTCACAGAGGCTGACCAGAGCTAATATACATTTCCAATCTTCGCACAAGTATACTTTGGAACAAAGAAGCGCATTTACTGATTCTCCCAATCTCGCATTTACTCCCAATGTCCATGCCCTTCACCGGACACAACACCAGGTGAAGTTCCATCACCTAAGAGGAAGATTACAATGAGTCAGCAAGTTGTCTACAACTGCATTCAGAATATGGCTATGCGCGATACTCACCCACATACTGAATGATTGGGAGACAAAGATGAGTGTCAATCACGACAAGACCCACTGAAGTAACTCACCACTGCGTCCGGCTTGAGGTGCGGAGAAGGGCCCGAGTCCGGATGATGGTGCTTCTTGAATATGATAACCGTCTTCTTCGGAGCCAAATTGACCCTAATCTTGTAATGTCCGTGGAGCTTATGTTTAGAGAAGAGTTTCCCTTTACTCTTGTCGTCTGCCAGAAACGACGAAACTATCAGTCGTCGTGGAACCACAAATAAAGTAGAAATAGAGACGTGATGGCCTATTCCATTCGCCTTTGAATCTCTTATGAATCGTTGGTGCGTGGACTTCGACCTTCTTCCCTTCGATATGGGCGGTAGCCGGGACACCGGCAAAACTGTCGGAGCCGCCCAACAGATCTTCGGTGATAGCGTCCTCGTCGACTTCGTCTGAATTGATCACAGCCTGCAGTTTAGTGATAGATTCGGCATCAAGTCCGAGGGATTCGAGTTCAGATTCAGACATGATTGTTACGTGGAAGTTCGGTGTGTTGTTGGTGTGGTGTGCTGAATTGTACGGACTAGTACTGTACAAGTGGTGTTTATATACCTTTTCTGCAGCGCTAAAACAGTATGCACTTCGCAGGTTAATCGCAGCTTTTCTATTACCGGACCCCCGAAACCTAGGATCTGATTCCTACATGTTACGCCCAATGAGCGCACACTTCTTTTGGCAACTAAATTGGTGGCGTTGTTGTTCTCGACGTTCTGGAAAGCTGCGGTCCTGGGGGCAAGTCACCACCTATCGTGAATGTCTTGCGCTCACTTTTCGAAACCATTGGGCCTTGGCCAGGGCGTTGGGCTGGTGAATACCAAGAGTACGTGCACTCTCCGCCCCGCTCTCATATCTTTGCAAGCATCGTGCTCATTGGCACCTATTTACTGCCACATTATGGCTTGAGGTGGCTCGGCATCACTCTCTTCCCAATCGTTTCTTTCTCTGCCGACGGGACGGCAGGGTCTGCTGACCGTGTAATTGGTTATCTGTAGGTGAAATGCATTCTAAAGATTCTGCCAGAGCGAATAATGCTGTTTTAAGAGCCATAATGAAGAGTTTCTGATGAGCTATATTAAGTTTCGTAAAGCGTAAAGAGCTCAACTTTTTTCAAATCCGGGACCCACGACGGACTAACTACCTTACCCCTGGTCACTAATTGCTGGCCCGACCTTTGGGTGTACTGCAAGTTTGTCGGGGAGAAAGAGGTTGTTGGGTAAATCTGCAACTCCTTCAATCGTGAGGTGATAATCACGGACGGGGCTGGATCTGGACTGGACTGGATCTTGACGAGAGGCTGTACGAATGTCGATATTAGAGGATGGAATCTGGGCCCCAAGCGCTTGTCGATGATGATATGGTGTCTTAGTCTTGGCATAGTGGGAATCTCAATCCTTGCAGGGGATTCCCATGCAATTGCTGTTGTGTCCGCAGCTCAGCGTTGCGCTCAACCCCTACCCCTATCAATCAATCAATTCAAAGTCAGTCTCCCAATCATCGGCCAAAATTCGAGCCATAAGCATCACAGGATGGCTTTCGGAAGGCGATCGGATCGACGGGGTTTCTATTGAATGTGTCCTCATTCAATTGATTGTAATTTGGGGTGAGTTTCAAAATGGTTGTGGTGTCACATCTGACCTTGCTTCTGATTCCTTACCCCCGCAACATGAGGTCATACTCCACTGGCACATAATTATCTCGGAATTGGGTAGGAAGGAGGTGCACGTTCCTGTGAAGCGAAGGCGAACAGGATGAAGGAGTCTCTGTTGAATGTGCCTTTATTTGGACTAATTTGCACGCAGCAAGAAAGAGTTTTCTTTGTATCCGATCGCCGCACAGTAGGCAGTAGCCAGGAACAGGAATAACATTAATCCACATACCAACATAATTGGAGACGGTGGGAAAAACGAAAGGTGACTAAGTACTGAGGGGGGTATTCGCGAGCCGAGTGAACAAGAGGAGCAGGGGGAGCCAAGAGAGACAACCAGAAGGCGCATCGACAATAACCCCAAAGCCGAAGGCTGAAGTTGTGGAGCCAAGTGGAGCGAGAAAGGGAGCGAGCATCACGGCGTGATCATTTCGAGAGAACACCAATAGCGGAGGAGACCACGCCTGAGAAGTTTTGACGACATGCCAAGTAACATGACAGTGGTATGTTGGAGTAAATGCGGCGCAACGAGAGGAAGTGGCGTGGGAATGGATCGAACATGTGTCCCATGGGAAAAGAATGGAAGGGGAAGGCACGTGAGGAGGGCGCGACGGTGGAGGAAGGCACGTTCAGGGCGAATGGACATCAACTTAACTTACTGGAGGAGCGCAACCGTCCGGTTGGTACTGAGCGCTCCTCCCATGGGCAGCGACCCTTAATGCATAATGCTGCGCTCCTCATCGCTGCTTAGGCTTCTGGAGCCAGAGACGGCCCCGGACACTGATAAAAGACTGTCTTCATGCTTCTCGACAGAGGTACTGTACCGATTCCTCGCGCGACCCGTTGTGCTTGGCACCGATCGATCAGGGGCAAGTCCGGGCATAAGTTTGCTCCGTACAGTAGCGACAGGGATTGATGCCCCTTGCGTTCTCTTCCCAGCAGCCACAAATTTCATCATCCACAATGATGATGGGAAGCCTCTGTCAGACTGAGGTACAGGGTCTTTTTTCAACGCAGTAACCCCCACTGCAATATACATACTTCCACTGTTGGAATAAACCTCGAGCGCGTGCGGGAAAACGAGTGGGATTCAAGTGGGATGTGGGCAAACGCGCGGGGGTAAACACAAGCACTTTATAATGTAAGTCAGTGGGGATGACAAATTAGTGATGGTGCTGTACTAAAACGGTAAGGAGAGTTTTCAACAACAACCACATAACTTTTTCATCTCTCACACATAGATAGCTGTGCCTAGACATAAAGCTTAGATACACTTTGCGCCGACCGCCTCTGTGCCAAGTTGTACGTGTTGCGGAATATAAATCCTGAAAACGAACATCCACAACGATGAACTCTCAAACACTCGGAGGAGCGCTGACTCGGACACGGCCGGACGATTTGGTATACTGTACGAACGTGGGCACGCAGGCAATGGAGGATGAGACGACATATTCAGGTGCACATCACACCTTTTAAATTACGTTACGTATATAGCATGTGAAATTGAAATGGGATAGATCGGCACGACGGCATCATGCCATCGGCGGGCGGGCATGCAACGAGCCACCGCGAGCATTGTGCGGCGTCCATATCTGCCACACACATCAGCGACGTCGCGTGCAGTTGTTGTCACGGTGTGGTTCCTAGCGTCGTAGTCCTCGCGCATACACGCCCACGTCCCACCTTCATCCAGCATGGCCGAAATGAATCACATCCCCACCAGACCTGAGGCGCCACCAAGAAGTATGAAGGAACCCAAATTGACGAGGAGATGAGTGGTAGGTAAGACCGAAACTCGGTCAAAATAGACAAGGCCATCCACAATCAAAGAAAGATTGCAATGACAGATGATGGTGGGGTCTGCAGGTTTGAGGGCCTTATGCAGGTATCATAGCTGAAGAAGGGCGAACCCGACAAGTCCAAGGATGATCGATGATCGATAAGCGCTGACTATCCAAGCTTGCCATTTCGAGAACCAAATACCACCATGAATGCTGATGAGGAGCCCCGCGCCCGATTTAACAAAGATACGGCACATTCCCGAAAGAATGCCTGACCTCCATTCGTGGTCGTCGGCTTGCCGTTTTTCGCAGTGGACGATGTGGACGAGCTTCTCCCTGGAGACGAGGAGCTATTCCCGGGACAACTGGCCGGTCACATCCCGCGGGCGAGGCGGGGTTCACCAGGGAAAGTGCATGGGGCCACAGGTGAGTATATGCTTGGATCGTAGATGCCTCGGTCGTTGTGTCTGCTTGTGAATAAGACGGTTTGGTTGGGGGGTCCGTTTGGGAGCCACCGACGCGGATTTGCGTACAAGATGGATTGTGTGTCGCGTTACGCGTGTTGATAAGGCGTGCAACTAGAGGAGGAGAGAGGACAATTAATGATACACAGACATCTTGCTGCAAGTGTTCCGGACCAACTTTTTGCCGATCTGGTCGATTTTAAACAACTTAACCGTTGAGCCATTGAACTTGTCGCAGGTCGAGGAGTCATATGAACCCATATAAGTCATAATCGGACCAGTGTTGTGGCCACTATAGAAGCGAAAGAAGATGCATCAGGCAAAAGCAGCAGCCTAAGAAAAACCGAAAAAAAGCGTTTTCCCCACCAGAATTTCCCCAGTAGAACCCCATAACCAGGCCAAGGTTGGCAGTGGCCGGCTGACGTTGATGCATAGGGGATAGAGGAGAAGTGGTACACGAACGTAGGCCCATTCCTCCGGGTGGAGGAACTGGTTGCAGAAACGGTGGATGCTGCTGGGGACGCCGGGGTGTGCGCTCGGTGGTCAAGTTGGCGGCCAACAATGGAGTCGTAGAAGTGACGTGGGAAGGCATCACATGACTGGGTCATGTCGTGTTGCCACAGACAATCATGCGTATGCCGGGCCCCCTTCCTATTACCTCTACTCGACATTCCACGCTCGCCCGACTATCGCGCCGTGATACGGTGCCGCAGCGCAATGTTCGTTAGTCAAGCCGGGCACTAACACCTACGGCCCAGCCACTGCCCCAGCCAACCCTCAGCGCCGGTCCCCACGCCTGCGACCGGCTTCTTTCTCTTCAGCATCCAAGTATTCTTCCACAACGTCAGGGAGCGACTCGCCCAAATAGCCGCGGACCTCGGCTTTGCTCAAGAATCCGCCTCATGGACGCGCTCCTTCCTGCGCACCATTTGTCTAAAGTTCAACAACCACACAGAGGACCCATTATGCTTTGAGGTCGGCACCCGGCAAGGATCGCCCATCTCTCCAGTGCTCTCAGTACTACATACATTCCTTCCTGTGCACCACGCGGGACCTCAGATGGGCGTCGCTCAATATCATGTACGTTGACGATGGGGCGATCCTCGCCAGGTTACGGACAGACATGGACCGAAATTGAGTCCTCTCGCGCAACGGCGTACTCTACATGCCCTTCGTGGATTGACAGGTCAGGCCTCAAGGTAGAACCGGACCAGACGGAAATAATTCACTTCAGAGGGCGACACGAGAAAATTGATCCATCGAGACAAATTTATCTACCACAACACTCGCACCATAGTTACTACAGGGTAACGGCGGCGCGCCAACTACGCTACCTTCCTGTATCACAAGCTATGCTGGGAGCACCACGTCGATACCATGTGTAATAGAGCGCGAGCCTCCATTATGGCTATCCAACTCCTACGCGATGCCAAAGGAGATAGAGTGGAATACAGTACATGGGCACTTCTTCAATCAATCATGCCGTGCGTCTAACCCTCTTCTTCCCAACCCAGTGAAATCAACTGATCCATCTATCGACCCAACCATCGATCACTCCATCCAAACATCTCCCACTTTCTTTCCCTTGTCCAGCGCACAAAAAACTGAACCTTCACTCTAACCGTCAGCCCACCCTCTCTTCTCCGAGAATCCCTACACCCCAACTTCAGCCCTCGCACAAGCAACGATGGTGGCCTCCCGCACGCCATCGGAGATCGTCATCATGCACGAGTGGCTACATGATACGGCATCACCGCCTCCACGTCCTGATGCGTCACCGGGGTATTGGCGCTTCACCAAGCACTGCGTGACCCAGGGACGATGGACGGGGAATACGGGTCACGCGGCGGAGGATGTCGTGCGTGAGACGAACCCTGATTCTGTCGTGCGAGTGGGGGAGATTGGACAAATTCTGGCTGGAGGAGATGTGGTGCGTGACTTTACTGCTGTCTTTGTTGTGTTTCCTGTAAGGTATACCCGGCTCAATTTCGCGTTTTTATTTTGTTTTTAGATCTATGATAAGGCGTCGCCGTATACTCTGTTTGCGTTTGTGTGCGCTGTGGATATCGAAGGCGCAGTCAAACTACCTTTTCTTCGGCGCTAAGATAATCTTGTACGCACTTCACAGGTGTTCTATTACCGGACCCCGAAACCTTAAATCGTTGAACGTTGACCCTCCACTGGCACATAAATATCCCGGAATCGGATTGGAAGGAGGTGGTGCA
This sequence comes from Russula griseocarnosa, assembly GCA_022884055.1. Taxonomy (NCBI): domain Eukaryota; kingdom Fungi; phylum Basidiomycota; class Agaricomycetes; order Russulales; family Russulaceae; genus Russula; species Russula griseocarnosa. The sequence continues at coordinate 91,443 of JAGKRU010000062.1, read as the reverse complement.
GGTTGCGTGTGGAGCAAAGGTGACCAGAATGAAGGTGTCTCTGTTGAATGTGCCTTCATTTAGACTAATTATGGGGGTTATCGCGCTGTCGTCGATGGGCCTTCTGGTTCTCTCTGTTGGGCTGGCACGAAACGTACACCTCCTTCCAATCCGTAACATAATGCCATATACACCAAACGCGGACCCTCCGCTGGCTCGGAATCAGAAGCAAGGTCAGATGTGACCGTACAACCATTTTGAATCTCACCCCAGCTCGAATGAGGACACATAGAGACGCCTTCGTTCCGGTCGCCACGGCCTTCGCTTCGCATGAGCGTGTAACTTCTCCTTCCAATATCCGTTTTTGCATTCATGGATAGGGGTAGAGTTGCGGACAGAACGGCGATACAGTAGTATGGGAATCCCCTGCAAGGATCGACTGAGACCCCTGCTTCACTGAATGCGGGGACTCGCTCTGGTGTTGCCATGTTTAGGAGATGTACTGCCGTGATTACCTTCTTCTGCTCAGCCGTTTCCAACAAAAAAGACCTGCGGTCTATAGCCCTCTGAGTCCCAATATGTCTTCCTTACCCGCCGATGGGACTTATAAAATCGAGACCCGTCAGTACTGGTGGTAAAGGCAGGTTCTTCGTATGAGGTTGAAACGATTCAAACGAACTTGAAGTGCGCAGACGTTATGATGCGATCTCTCTGAGCTTATTCTCACGGTGAGCACCATATTCGGATGGGAGCGAGAGGTGGCATGATCGTCGGTCATATATCGATCAAAAACAATGCTGAACTCGTTACTCCTACAGTTTTCCAGAACGATAACGCCGTAAATTTGGTCACCAAAACAAGTGTGCTCATTGGGGCGTCACATGTAGAAATCGGGTGCTGTAACGATATGATCGAAGGTTATGGGGTTTGATAATAGGAATCCTGCGAAGTGCATATTACATATGAATTCGAAGGTCTTGGACTTGATGCTGCAGTTACCGCTAAACTGCGGGTATTGTCAGTTCAGACCAAGTCGACGACGACGCTATCACCGAGAAGCTCGCAGAATTGTACGGTGGCAAACGTCCAGAGGCTACGCCGGCCAAGGCCAAATTCAAAGGCAAATGGGATAAAGACGTAAAAGGTCTCCTATTTGTTGAACCACGACGACTGACAGTTCATCGTTTCTCGCAGCTGGCCCGAGTGGAGGGAAACTCCTTTATCGTCACAAGCTCAAAGGACGTTACTTGATTAGGCCGATCACTTTGAATCAGAACTTGACGCTTATCGTATTCTGGAAGCGACGCAGGACGGACCCGAAGGCCGCAGATGAGGCTGAGAGCGAGGCTGAGGATTATGACGAGGAACTGCACCACCCCCGTCTTCCGGATGCAGTGGTGAGTTGCTTCAGCGAAACTTGTCGTGATTGACACTCATCTCCGTCTCTCGATCATTCAGTTTAGGGGTGAGTATCATGCTGCCATATTCTGAATGCAATTGTAGACAACTTGCTGACGTGTGGTAATCTTCCTCTTAGGTAAAGGAATTGTTCCGAGTGCAATCGCGCCCGGCAAAGGGTATGGACGTTGGAACGTATACGTCTAAATGCGAGGTTGCGAGAATCAGTGCATCATATGCAGTGCGAAAATTGGAAATGTACCCTAGGCCTTTCGGCTGCGATGAATCTGAGTTTTGAATCCGAGATTGTACGGTTATCGGCCTGCCACGTCTCACATCCAACCCCGCTTTGTCATCACTTTCATCACGGTCGCACACTTGACAACGATTTATTCAGGTGCAACATCACACCTCTAAATACTGAAGAAGCGGTGTCCTAGCATGTGAAATGGGACATGCGATGAGACCGCGAGTGGTGCCTCAGGCGGCGTCCAGTGTGTATGGTATGATCGACGCTGTACAAATCAATAATGTGTCGAAAGTGAAAGATAACGATCGCCGCCTCTGCGTGAGCTCAGCGCTTGGCTCCGCTCCGGCGCCGCGGCGTGGGCAGCCTTGCGGCCTCACACATACGCGTGCAGCGTGTTGTTACGGACTCACGGTGTTAATCCTAGCGTCATAATCCTTGCTACACGCCCACGTACCTCCTTCATACAGCCAAAATGAACCATCGCCTTCACTCTGCTTACCCCGTGCAACAACCTCCCTCACGAGGCAGCGATGCGGTCAGTCTCCATCCCTCTTCCTTTCTCCAACACTTGCTCCAACATGCAGCTGAAGCTCATCCATATCTCTAGATGGACCCCTTTCTAGTCTCCTCCACTCGATATTCACGCTTGCCTGACCGGCACTAACACCTACGGCCCAGCCTCTGCCCCAGCCACCCAGCCCTGCACCGTAGGCCTTCTGCTCTTCGACATCCAAGTATTCTTCGACAATGTCAACGCCAGAGGAGATAGAGGCACTTAGAATGGAATACAGTACATGAGCACTTCTTCAAGCAATCGTCCCGTGCGTCTAACCCTCCTCTCCCGACAGTGAAGCCAACTGATCTACCCATCAACCCACCCATCAACCATCCCCATCCAAACAATTGAACTCCCACTTTCTTTCCCTTATCTATCGCACAAAAAACCGAACCCTCACTCCAACCGTCAGCCCACCCTCTCTTCTCCGTGAATCCCTACACCCCAACTTCAGCCCTCGCACCAGCAACGATGGCTGCCTCCCACACGCTATCGGAGCTCGTCGTCGCGCACGAGTGGCTGCATGATACGGCGGCCTGTCTCCACGTCCGGACGCGTCGACAGGGTATTGGCGCTTTACGAAGCACCGCGTGACCAAGGGACAATGAACTGGGAATACGAGCCACGCGTGTGTAAGATGGACCCTGATGCTGTCATGCGAGTGGCAGAGATTGGACAAACTTTGGCTGGGGACGATGCGGTGCGTGGACAGTGGGGTAACCCCGAATCCGAAGGGCTGACGTTGTGGAGCGAGAAAAGGAACGAGCGTCTCAACATATCACGGCATGATCATTTCGAGAGAACGCCAACAGAGTAGGGACAGCTCTGATGACCAATGACCAAGAAATTTGACAACGCCGGATGGAACGCCGGCAAGTAACATGGCGATGTTGTGTTGGAGTAAGTGGTGAAGAGATGATCGTACGAGATAGCACGGGCGCAAAAGCAACGAGAGGAAGTGGTGTAGGAAGAGGGGCCTCAACAGAGGGCACTGAGCCGCTGACACGAATGCAGGGGAGAATGAGACGACAGCGATTTATTCAGGTGCAACATTACACCTTTATATACTAACGAGGAGGTGTTCTAACATGTGAAACTGAATTGAGATACATCGGCGGGAAAGCGACGAGCGAGCGAGCCTCACCGCGAGCGGCGCTGTCGGGCAACGTCCAGTGTATATTGCATGATCGACTGTACAAATCAATAATGTGCCAGTGCCGTTCAAAAGTGAAGGATAACGATAACCGCCCACCTCTGCGCGGGCTCAGTGCTTGGTTCCTGTTGCACCCTCACACATCGTATGCAGCCCGAGCCACCACTGCAGCGTCACGGTGTTGTCACAGACCGCCAACGTCGCTACACGCCCACGCACATGCACCGATCATCACCTTCACTCTGCTTACCCCGTGCAATAACCTCCCTCAAGAGGCCGCCGCCCAGGACGACGTGATCAGTTCCCATCCCCCTTCCTTTCTCCAACATGCAGCCGAAGCTTGCCCATAGCTTCTTTCCCTTACTGAACCGACTCCTCAGTCTCGATATTCAAGCTCACCTGACTATCCCTCGTCGCACACGGTTCGTCGCAATACTGTGCTAGCAGCACTAAAACCCATGGCCCAGCCACTGCCCCCGCCACCCCTCAGCCTCAGCCCAGCCTCACGCCGCAGGCCGTCTGCTCTTCGTCATACAAGTATTCTTTGACAACGTCAAGAGGGAGCAGCTTGTCCAAATGGCAACAGACTTCAGCTTCGCTCAAGAATTCATCTCATAAACGTGCTCCTTCCTTTCAGAGCTCACCATCTATCTGAAGTTCAACAACCACACCTCGGACCCATTATGCTCCGAGGTCGGCTCTCCACAAGGATCGCTCATATACGCTACCTAGATTTTTTCCTGGACCACAAACTACGCTGAGAGCACCATGTCGATACCATATTCAACCAAGCGCGAGCCTCGATTATGGCTCTCCAACTCCTAGGCGATGCCTGAGGAGATAGAGAGTTAGAATGGCATACAGTACATGATCACTTCAAGCAATCATGCCGTGGGTCTAACCCTCCTCTCCCAGTGAAACCAACTGATCTATTCACCAACCCAGCCATCGACCATACCCATCCAAACAACCCCACTTTCTTTCCCTTATCCAGCGTATGAAAAACCGAGCTCTCACTGCATGATAAGGCGTCCCCACCTCCTCCACGTCCGGGCATGTCGATGGGGTATTGACGCTTTACGAGGCATCGCGTGACCCAGGGACGATGAACAGTGAATACGGGTCGCGTGGCGGAGAACATCGTGCATGAGATGGACCTTGACGCTGTCGTGCGAGAGGCAGAGACTGGACGACGTTCGGTTGGGGACGATGCGGTGCGTGCTTTTGCTGCTGTCTTTGTTTTATTTTCTGTAAAGGTATGACCTGGCTCAATTTCGCGTTTTTGTTTTATTTTTAGATCTATGACAAGGCGTTGCCATATACCCTGTTTGTGTTCGTGCGCACTGGGAATATCGAAGGCATGGTCAAACTTTCCCTCTCTCGCCATCGCCGCGTATTGCTATGGCCTGAAGCTCAACTATGCTACATTGCTCGTTAGGCTCGGCATGGCAATATGATGCTGCGGAAGAAGGTGAGAAAGGAGACCCGAACTTCTGCCAGGTTGTATGGGGACAAATGGCGCGCATTATGGAAGACAGCTTGCACGTGTGCCGGTCTCGATTCCCGCCTGTCGCCTACGGAACGTGCTCTATGCGCCATGCTTGCGTCGTCCGCCCTGACCTCAACTGACCTCAAGTCCTCCTGTCACACGTGGGAAGATGCACCTTGGGCAACGATTTCTGTTTTATGCGAAGAGCGACAGAGCGAGGCACTTGCCTGGTTGGGTGGGGGATTTTGGGGGCCATCTGGGAGAGAGTTGGCGGGAAGCGATGTGGGTGAGCGTGAGGGATGGGGATGAAGAGGAGGATGTTTGGCGGACGGACGTCGAGCAGGAGTTACAGACCCTTGCTACGATGCAGGTTCAATTGAATTGCGTGCATGCACAGGGACTCGGGTCACAGAGGTTGGCCAGAGCTAGTATACATTTCCAATCTTCGCACAAGTATACTTTGGAACAAAGAAGCACATATATTGATTCTCCCAATCTCGCATTTACCTCCAAATTCCTCTCCCATCGCCGGACACCACGTAATGTGCGGTTCCATTACCTAAGAAGATTACAATGCGTTACTACAACTGCATTCAGAATGTGGCCATGCGTGATACTCACCCACAAACTGAATGATTGGGAGACAGAGATGAATGTCCGAGTCAATCACGACAAGATCCACTGAAGTAACTCACCACTGCGGCTGGACGGGCGGAGAGGATTGAGGCCTTCTGGAATATGATGACCGTCCTGTTCAGAGACAAATGGACAGTAATCTTGTAAACTCCATTGAGCGGCACATTATAATTGAGTATCCCTGTACTGTTGTCGTCTGCCAGAAACGATGAAACTGTCAGTCGTCATGGTTCCATAAATAAAGCAAAAATAGAGACTTGATGCCTTATTCCATGTGCCGTTGAAATTTTTACCGATTCCCGGGGCGTGGACTTTGACATTGCTCCCTTGGATCTGGGCAGTAGCCGGGACACTGGCAACGTTGTCGCCCAACACATCTGCGATGATAGCGTCGTCGTCGACGCTGTCTGAACTGATAATAGTCTGCAGTTTAGTGATAACTGCAGCATCAAGTCCAAGAGATTCGAGTTCAGATGCAGACATGATCGATACGTGGAAGACGGTGCACTGAATTTGCACACGGACTGTACATGTGGTGTTTACTATATACCTTTTTGCAGCGCTAAAATAGCCCCATCATAGTAAGCACTTCGCAGCTTTTCTATTACCGGACCCCAAAACCTTAGATCCAAGGTTAGAGTTTTTCACAGCATTTGATTTCTACATGGGACGCGCCCAATGAACGCACACTTGTTTTGGCGACTAAGGTTTGCGTCGTTATCGTTCTCGACATTCCGGGAAACTACGATCCTTTTGAGAGCAAGTCCCTGTATTCAGTGACTGTCAAAGTGGATCACACCGACCGTGAATGTCTTGCACTCACCTTCAGAGGCCATTGGGCAGAGCATTGGGCTCGTAAATACCAAGAAGACTAATCTCTCAATCATCGGCCAAGATTTGGGCCACAAGCATCACAGGACAGATTTAGGAAGGCGACCGGAGCAAAGGCGTCTTTGTTGAATGTGCCCTTGTGAGCAATTGTTATTTGGGGTGAAATTCAAAATGATTGTTGCGTCACTTCTGACCTTGCTTCTGATTCCTTATCCCAGGAACATGAGGCCAATATGACATACGCATCAAACGCGGACCCTCCACTACCAGTGGCACATAATATATCGGAATCAGATCGGAAGGAGGTACAGGTTCATGCGAAGCGAAGGCGACCAAAATGAAGGTTTTCTCTTTTGAACGTGCTTTCATTTGGACTAAGAGGGAGTTTCCTTTGTATCCGATCGCACCGTAGCAGTAGCCAGAAACACATTATTTTAGTCACGGTCATTCGAGAGAATCCAATAGAAGAGTAATGCCTCTGATGACCACCGGACAACGAGCAGCGCCGGATGGAACGCCGACATGTGACATGATGGTGTTGGAGTTGTGTTGGAGTTAAGAGACAAGGGCAGGCGCAAAAGCAATGAGGGGAAGTGGCGTGGGAAGGATCGAAGGCTCAACAGGTGACTGACATGAACGCGGGCAGCGTGACAGAGCTCGATGGAGAATGAGACGACAACAATTTATTCAAGTACCCATCCTCTAAATACTAAAGAAAGAGGTGTTCTGGCATGTGAAGAAATGGGATACATCGGCGGGAATGCGACGAGCACGTCACGGTGAACCTCGCCGTCACCGCAAGAATCAAACTCAAAACTCAAGTCTATCAACCAGCAGACTCTTCTCATTATAGCGTCGGGCGGCGTCAATTGTATGATCGACACTGTACAAATCGATCAATAATATTATTGTAATTGTGCCGGTGGCATTTGAAAGTGAAAGATACCGATCGTCACCTTTGTGCAAGCTCAGCGCTCAGCTCCGTGCCTCAGGTCATTAGTCCAGCGCCCAACGCTAAAACCTACTGTACGGCCCAGCCACTGCCCCAGCCACCCCCTCAGCCCCAACCCCACGCCACTGGCCTTCTGCTCTTCGACATCCAAGTATTTTTGGACAACGTCAACAGGGAGTGGCTCGTCCAAATGGTCACAGACCTCAAGAATTTGTCTCATGGACCGCCGCGCCTTCCTTTCAGAGTGCACCATCTATCTGAAATTCAACAATCTCACCTCGGACTCATTCAAATGGGCATCGCTCTCAGTATCGGCGTACAGTACATGTGCCTCGTGGCTTGACAGGTTGGGCTTCAAGGTAGTATCAGACAAGTCAGAAATGATTCTTATTGATTCACTCCAGAAGATGACACAAGAAATCGATCTATTGGGACAAATTCATCTAACAAATGGCACGCATTATGGATAACAGGTTGCACGCGCACCACTCTCAATTCATGCCTGTCGCCCACAGAATGCGCTTTATACACCATCCTCGCACCGTCTGTCCAGACCTCAACCGACTTCAAGTGGTCCTGTCACACGTGGGATGATGCGCTTTGTGTGACGATTTCTCAAAGAGCGACAGAGCGAGATACTCGCCTGGTTGAGTGGGGATTTTGGGGGCTATCTGGGAGAGAGTTGGGGGAGACGATGTGGGTAAGCGTGAGGCGATGCGGTGAAGAGGAGGATTGCATTGGCAGACGGATGTCGAGCTGGAGTAACAGACCCTGCTACCATGCAGGTTCAATTGAACAGCATGCATGCACAGGGATTTAGGTCACAGAGGTTGGCTAGAGCTAATATACATTTCCGATCTTCGCACAAGTATACTTTAGAATAAAGAAGCACATGTACTGATTCTCCCAATCTCGCATTTACACACCCCAAGTTCCTGCCCCTACGCCGGACACCACACTAGGTGAAGTTCCATTACCTAAGAGGAAGATTTCAATGCGTTAGCAACTTGTCTATAGCTGTATTCAGAATATAGCCATGTGTGATACTTACCCACATACTGAATGCAGTGATTGGGAGACAGAGATGAATGTCAACCACGACAAGATTCACTGAAGTAACTCACCACTGCATCCGGGTAGGGCTGAGGAGGAATTGAGACCCTCGTGAATATGATGACCGTGTTATTCGGAGACAAATTGATACTAATATTGTGAGGTCCGAGAAGCGGCGCATTATAACAGAGTCTCCCTGTACTCCTGTCGTCTGCCAGAAATGATGGAGTTATCAGTCGTCGTGGTTCCATGAATAATAAAGAAATGGAGACTTGATCGATTCCATCTGCCGTTGAAATTTCTTGGGATTGTTGGGGCATGGACTTTGACAATGCCGTCTTGGAGTTGGGCAGTAGCCGGGACAATGGCAATATTAATGTTGTTGCCCAGCACATCTGCGATGATCGCGTCGTCGTCGACTTGGTCTGAACTGATAATAGTCTGCAGTTTAGTAATTACTGCAGCATCAAGTCCGAGAGATTCGAGTTCAGATGCAGACATGATTGTTACGTGGAATTCAGTGCGCTGAATTGCCACGGACTGTATATGTGGTGCTCACTTTATACCTTTTCTGTGGCGCACGGGCTAAGATAGCCGCTATCTTAGCGGCCTAGTATGCACTTCACAGGTTTTCTATTACCAGACCCCGAAACCTTAGATCCAATTATCGCCACAACATTTGACTTCTACATGCATGTGACGCCCAATGAACGCACCCTTGTTTTGGTGACTAGATTGACGTCGTTATCGTTCCTGGCATTCTAGAAAACTACGGTTCTTTTGAGAGCAAGCCCGTATTCAGTGCCTGTCAAAGTGGGTCACACCGACTGTGAATGTCGTGTGCTCACTTTCCGAGGCCATTGGCCAGTGCGTTGGGCTGCTGAATACCAAGAAGAGTACGCGCTGTTTCCGCCCCGCTCTCATATGGTATCATTGCAAGCGTGCTCACTCACGGTCAGTCCCATGACGTATTATAGGTGGCTTGGCATCACCCTCCCCCAGAATCGTGTCCTTCTCCTCCGACGGGCCGCGAGAGTCTGCCGATTGTATAATTGGTCATCTGCCGTGGTTTGGTTTCTAAGCTTTCATAGCATTCTGTCTAAGCGAATATGACGATAAGGAGTTTTTGATTCATATATTAGGTTTGGTAAAGAGCTCAACTTTTTTTCAAATCTGGGATCCACGATGGACCAGCCCTGGTCACGAACTGCCGACCACCTTGGGTGTACATCAAGTTTGTCTGGGAAAAAGAGGTTGGAAGGATTGGAAGGGCTGTACGAATGTCGTGATATCCAGCTTCGCGCATGACACGTGACACGTGACACCCTCAACCTGCTTAGGCGTATGCCGGGCTACCGGCCGTCTCCTTCACTCGACATTCACGCTCGCCTCTGTTGCTCATCGCACACCGTTCGCTGTGATACGGTGCCGCAGCCTAATTTCGTTAGTCCAGCACTAACATCTATGGCCCAGCCACTGCCCCACCCCTCAGCCCCACACCTCACGCTGCAGGCCTGCCGACTGGCCTCCTGCTCTTCGACATCCAACTCAAGTATTCTTCGACAATGTCAACAGGGAGCGACTCGTCCAAATAATCGCAGACCTCGGCTTCGCTCAAGAATTTGTCTCCTGGACGCGCTCCTCCCTTTCAGAGCACAACATCCGTCTGAAGTTCAACAACCACACCTCGGACCCATTATGCACTGAGGTCGGTACCCTGTAAAGAATGCGCTTTATGTGCCGCGCTCGCGCCGTCTGTATAGACCTCAACCTTTCTCAAGCTCAAGTTCTCCTGTCACTTGTGACTTGTGGGAAGACGCGCTTTGGGCGACGAATTCTATTTTATGCGAAGAGCGAGAGAGCGAGGTACTTTCCCAGTTGGGTGGGGGATTTTGGGGGCCATCTGGGAGAGAGTTGTGGGTGGCGATGTGGGTGAGCATGACGGCGATGATGATGAAGAGGAGGATGCTTGGCGGACGGACGTCGAGCAGGAGTTACGGACCCTCACTACCGTGCAGGTTCAAGAGAGCTTAAGTGCTGATAATCCTTTCAGATATTGCAGCTGCACATTATCCTGGACCACACAGACGCGTCATTAGACGACTTTGCGTCTAGAGTACGAGATGGGGCCTGTGACCCTGAATCATCCGGAGTCCGTCCTTCTACTATGACCAGGTGATCTCACTGTCAGGTATCCGACGATGACATGATTCTTGTGTCTTACTTACAATTGATCGATATTGCCGTTTCTCCATTGGCCATACGGATCATTCTCGATGCATATCTTCAGGTCCTTGAGGCGCGTCACTACACTTATAATACCCGTGTTATCTCTGATGAGCTGCATTGATAAGGTGCAGGTCGGCATTCGCCTATCGCCATGTATGGTGGTGCTCTGGGCGACAACGCTGTCGAACGCTATGCTCTTTTCCTGAATTTCCTCATGCTTTCCGTGGACCCAACGGGGCGTCGCACCAGACTGCAATGCGCGCAAGAGCACGGGTTGGACGTTTTCCGGGTGGCGATTGTCACCGCAGAGTGCACTATCGAGTGCTCTCTCGACATCCTCCCTTCTTCCGTCAAGGGGCCATTACCGGATCTGTCCAACGCGACGCTCGAGCCCGCGGAAGAGGCAGACATACTACTCGTTCGATCGATCGAGTGGACAGTCGTCGAGGAAGACCAGTACGACACGGGCTAGGATAGGCGAATGTTATCCTGAGGTACCTGTTCTGTGTGTACTTGCTGTCTTGTCTTTCTCGTGTCATATTTTATGGCGCTGATACTTGGTTGCATTGTGTTTGCTCGGGGAAGAGTCAATGTGGCGGGTTTTCTCCTAGACATGTTCCCACCAGAACTGGCAACTATAAGTACGCCCGAAGAACACGCGAGAGAATTTTCGGAATATCGCCAGTATTTTATTGCTTGGGAAGCGCTTGAATGCATGACAAAGTGCCAGGCGCTGGAGGCTCCACAAACAAGTCGGGTATGCGCGCAGGATCTAGCTTAAGGGTAACGGGGTATGTGTTCTTCTTTTCTATTCCCCATCTCGGTTTCTTGAGTAGCAGAGTGCAGGGCCTTGTATCTAGTGCACGAAGGCAGGTCCTCAAGCTGTTGACTCTGAATTGGCTGGTCTCAGGGTCCAATATTCCCGCCAGTCAGGACTAAAATGACCATATCACGTGACGGCACTTCTTACCGCGCCTTCCAAAGCTTTTTTCCTTTTTTTTTTTCTTTCCGACAGCCATACAGATCACCCTCGATACGCATCACTAGTCGAAATATTAGCTCATTACAGTACTGAGCTTGCCTCTGACTGTGGACTTAGCCAATCGGGTGCAGTGGAGTCAAACGGTTATCCTTATGTTTGTGGGTGCTCTCGGCGACGATGGACGATGTCATCAAGCGTTATTCCTCCTGATCTCTCTCCGCACCTTGTAGAACCACCGCATAGCACTGTAATCCACCCGTTAGCGTGAGGGACATCCCCCGAGTGGTGATTGTAATCGACTGTGCCCTCGGGCCTCGATGGCGTCTTTTGAGTTCGTCTGTCAAGGGGCCGCTACCCGATTTTGCTAAGGTGGTGCTCGAGCCTGAAGAAGGAGCGGACATACTAGCTGATGCAATCGATCAAATGGACGGTTGTCGAGGCAGATACGCATGACCCGGTGCTGGAACAGGCGAACGTTATCTTGAAGTACCTGCTCAGTGTGCGCTTGCTATCTTGTCTTGCCTCTCCTTATGGTATTGATATATATCTGACTCCTAGTCGTAAAGTCGTAATTAGTAGAAACTTGATAACCGAAACCCGCCATACACCATGATTTCACGAATAATTACTATGATTCTTCCGAAAGCCGAGACAGTCTCAGGGATATCTATATCACCAAACTCAAAACCCTCGAATTTCCCGTCACTGACGCGACAAAACCCCATATCCACATGGGGGCTAGCGCATTCACAGGAATCAGGTCACAGAGGTTGACCACAGATAATGTGCATTTCCAATCTCCGCATAAGTATACTTTGGTATATGTGTACTGATTCTCACAATCTCGCATTTAGACAGGCTGACCGTGCCCGTGACTGTGTTTCGGATCTGTCTCCCAACGTCCCTCTCCGTAGCCTCTACAGTAACGGATGAAGCTGCAGTTCCATCACCTAAGAAGAAGATTACAATTGTCTACAACTGCATTCAGAATATGCCATGCGTGATACTCACCTATATACTGAATGATTGGGAGACAGAAATGAGTGTCAAGTCACGGTGTCAGCCACGATAAGGTCCACTGAAGTAACTCACCACTGCGTCCGGCTTGGAGTCTAGAGGAGAGGAATGAGTATCCTTCTCGAACCTCTTGAATGCGATAACCGTATTATTCGGAGACAACGTGATCGGAACCTGGTAGTATCCTTCGAGTATGTTACGAGTGATTCGATAATAGAGTGTCCCTTTATTCCGGTCAGCTGCAAGAAACGATGAAACTGTCAGTCGTCGTGGTTCCACATATAAAGGAGAAATAGAGACATTCTTCCCGATTCCTTTGGCCTTTGAATACTTTATGGAGTGTTGGGGCGTCGACTTCGACCTTCCTGCCTTGGATAGTGGCAGTAGCCGGGGCGGTGAAGTAGTCGTCGAGGGAGCCTGGGAGAGTATCGGCGCTGATCTGGTCTGAACTGATAACAGCCTGCAGTTTAGTGATAACTGCAGCATCAAGTCCAAGAGTTTCGAGTTCAGATTCGGACATGATTGTTACGTGGAAGTCGGTGAGCTGAATTGTACAGACTAGTACTGTACGAGTGGTGTTTATATGCAGCGCTAACTGAAAATATGCACTTTGCAGGTTTTCTATTAGTCATCTGCCCGTGAAATGCACGATGGTTTCTGTCTGAGCGAATATGGTTATGAAGAGTTTCTGCTTCGTGTATTAAAGAGCTCAACTTTATGAAATCCGGGATCCACGACGGACGAACTACCTAACCGGCCTAACCTCCGGTCATGAATTGCTGGCCCGAGCCTCTGAGGTGTAGGTGTACTTCAAGTTTGTCGGTGAGAAAGAAGTTGTTGGAAAAACCAGCAGCTCCTTCAATCGTGAGGTGATAATCACAGACGGGGCTGGATCTTGAGGATAGGGTTGTACGAATGTCGATACAAAGGATGTAATATGAATACGATATCTTAGTCTTCCCCAACGATGACATAGTAGAGATCTGAATCCTTGCAAGGACTTCCATACTATCGCTGTTCCGCTCACAACTCAACCCCTATCGATCAATCCAAAATCAATCTGCCAATCATTGGCCAAGATTTGAGCCACAAGTATTACAGGATGGATTTTGGAGGCCGACCGGAGCGAAGGCGTCTCTGTTGAATGTGTCCTCATTCGAGTGATTGTAATTTAGAGTGAGATTCAGAATAGTTACCGCGTCTGACCTTGCTTCTGATTCCTTATCATGAGGCCATTATGGAACACGAATCCTCCACTGGCACATAATTATCTTGGAATCGGATGGGAAGGATGTGCACGTTTGCGTGAAGCGAAGGCGATCAGGACGAAGGCGTCTCTGTTGAATGTGCCTTCATTAGAACTAATGTGCATGGAACAAGGGGGAGTTTCATTTGTATCCGATCGCCATAGGCATTAGCTAGAAACAGAAATGACATTGTAATCAACATACGGTGTCGACACAATGGGAGACAGTTAAAACTGAAGGGTAAATATCTGAACGCTGAAGGGGTTGTCCACGAGCCAAGGAGCCGGATCAAACAGGCCGGCAGAGAGAACTAGAAGGCGCATCAACGACAGCGAGATAACCTCGAAGGTCACGGCACGATCATTTCGATAGAACGCCAATAGAAGAGGAACGGCTCTAATGATCAACGGCTAAGAAATTTGACTATGCCAGATGGAATGCCGGCAAGTAACATGGCAGTGGTATGTACGTGGTGAAGAGCGTGGTGAAGAGCAACGAGAGAAAGTGGCATGGGAAAGGATCGAGACCCGGGGGGAGGCTTCAACACAACAGATCGACGCTGTACAAATCAATCCGTTCGAAAGTGAAAGATAACGATCGCCGCCTCTGCCCTCATACAGCCAAAATGAATGATCGCCTTCACTCTGCTTACCCCGTGCAACAATCTCCCTCACGAGGCAGCCGCCCAGGACGATGCGATCAGTCCCCATTCCTCTTCCTTTTTTCAACATGCACCCGAAGCCCGTCCATACCTCTAGATGAACCCCTTCCTATTATCGACCCGTCTCCTCCCGGGCCACTCGATATTCACATTCGCCTGACTATCGCTCGTTGCACACCACTCGCTGTGATACGGTGCCGCAGCCCAAAGTCATTACTCCAGCACTAACACTTACGGCCCAGCCACTGCCCAAGCCACCCCCTCAGCCCCAACCCCACACCGCAGGCCTTCAGCTCTTCGACATCCAAGTATTTTTTGACAACGTCAACAGGGAGCGACTCGTCCAAATAGTCACAGACCTCAAGAATTCGTCTTACGGACACGCTTTTTCCTTTCAGAGTGCACCATCTATCTGAAATTCAACAACCTCACCTTCGGACCCATTATGCTTCAAGGTCGGAACCCCGCAAGGATCGCCCATCTCCCTAGTGCTCTCAGCACCACGCGGGACCTCAAATGGGCGTCGCTCTCAGTATCGGCGTACAGTAGATGTTCCTCGTGGCTTGACAGGTCAGGACGGCATCTGGGATGGCGTCTACATCATCAATAAGAACCCCTTGGATATCTCCTGGGTCGAGATCGAGAGGCAGAGATTGGACGAAGTTTGGCTGGGGACGATGTGGTGCGTGCTTTTGCTGCCGCTGTCTTTGTTGTATTTTCTGTAAAGGTATAACTCAGCTCAATCGCATTTTTTTTATGGTTTTTGATCTATGACAAGGCGTCGCTGTATACTCTGTTTGCGTTCGTGCGCGCTGGGGTATCGAAGGCGTGGTCAAACTTTCCCTCTCTTGCCATCGCCACATATTCGAATGGCCTGAAGCTCAACTATGCTACATTGTTCGTTAGGCCCATCATAGCACTATGACGTCACGGAAGAAGGCGAGGAAGGAGATCCGAACTTCTGCCAGTGGTATGGGAACAAATAGCACACATTATGGAAAGCAGCTTGCACGCGCACCATCTCGATTCCTGCCTGTCGCCCATAGAATACGTTTATACGCCGTGCTCACGCCATCCATCCAGACTCAACCGACTTCAAGTGGTCCTGAAACGTGAGAAGACGTGTTTGGGTGACGATTTCTGTTTTACGCAAAGACGAAGAGCGACGGAGCGAGGCACTTGCCTGGTTGGGGGATTCTGGGGCCATCTGTGAGAGAGTTTGGGGAGGTGATGTGCGCAAGCGTGAGGGCAATGGCGATGAAGAGGAGGATGCTTGGCCGACAGATGTCGAGCTAGAGTTACAGACTCTTCCTCCCATGCATGTTCAATTGAACGGCATGCATGCACAGGAATTCGGGCCAGAGAGGCTGGCCATAGCTAATATACATTTCCAATCTTCGCACAAGTATACTTTGGAACAAAGAAGCGCGTGTACTGATCCTCGCAATCTCGCATTTACCAAGTTCCTTCCCCTACGCCGGACACCACTTGAGGTGAAGTTCCAGTACCTTAGAGGAGGATTACAATGCGTTAGTAACTTGTCTTTAAGTGCATTCAGAGTATGGCCATGCGCGATACTCACCCATATACTGAATGATTGGGAGACGGAGATGAATGCCAATCACGACAAGATCCACTGAAGTAACTCACCACTGCGTCCGGGTCGCGAAGAGGAGGGTTTGAGACTTTCATGAATATGATGACCGTGTTATTTGGAGACAAATTGACACTAATTTTGTAAGGTCCTTGGAGCGGCTTTTTAAAACCGAGTCTCCCATTACTATTGTTGACTGCCAGAAACGATAAAACTGTCAGTCGTCGTGGTTCCACGAATAAAGAAGAGATAGAGACCTGATTCCTTGTTCCAATTTCCGTTGAAATTTTTTGAGATTGTGAAGGCATCAACTTTGACATTCCTCCCAAGGAATTGGGCAGTAGCCGGGACACTGGCAACGTTGTTGCCCAGGACATCGGCGATGATAGCGCCACTGTCGACTTGGTCTGAACTGATAACAGTCTGCAGTTTAGTGATGACTGCAGCATCAAGTCCAAGAGATTCGAGTTCAGATGCAGACATGATTCAGTTGTTACGTGGAAGTCGGTGCGCTGAGTTTGCACAGACTGTACATGTGGTGTTTTACTATATACCTTTTCTGCAGCGCTTAGGCTAAGATAGCCCTAGTATGCACTCCACAGATTTTCTATTACCGGACCCCGAAACCTTAGATCCAATTATCGTCACAGCATTTGATTTCTACATGTGACGCCCAATAAACCCACACATATTTGGAGACTAGATTTGCGTCGTTGTCGTTCCTAGCATTCTGGAACACTACGGTCCTTTTGGGAGCAAGTCCCCGTATTCAGTGCCTGTCAAAGTGGGGCACACCGACCGTGAATGTCATGTGGTCACTTCTGAAGCTATTGGCCAGGGCATTGGGCTGGTGAATACCAAGAAGAGTACGTGCACTCTCCGCCCCGCTGACATACGGTATCTTTGCAAGTGTGCTCATGGTCAGTCCCATTCACTGCCGTATTCTACAGTAGGTGGCTTGGCATCACCCTCCTCCGAATCGTATCCTTCTCTGCCGACGGGCTCGCGTCTGCCGATCGTGTAATTGGTCATCTGCCATGGTTAATAAGGAGTTTCTGATTCATATATTAAGTTTGGTGAGGAGCTCAACTTTTTTTCAAATCCGGGAAACCCCGGTGTCAGCCCGACCCCCTTGTGTGTACTTCAAGTTTGTCGGGGAGAAAGAGGTTGTTGGGAGGATCTTGACGGGATTGAATCGTAATGAGAGGGCTGTACGAATGTCGATATAATAGGATGTAATTTAGGCCCAAGCGCTTGTCGATGGTGATATGATATCTAGTCTTCGCGCGTGACTCCCCAAGTGGTATACTGTAGAACGGATCTCAAGATCTCAATCCTTGTAGGGGATTCCCATACTATCACCGTTCCGTCCACAATTCAACGTGCTCAACCAATCCAAAATCAATCTCCCAATCATCGGCCAAGATTTGCGCCACAGGATTGGATTTCGGAAGGCTACCGGAGCAAGGCGTCTCTGTGTGTTGAATGTGCCCTCATTCGAGCGATTGTAATTCGGCATGAAATTCAAAATGATTGTTGTGTCACATCTGACCTTGCTTACCCCAGGAACATGAGGCCAGTATGGCACACGCCGCATCAAACGCGGACCCTCCACTGGCATATACAGTAAATATCTCGGAATCGGGTCAGAAGGGGGTGCAGGTTCGTGCGAAGTGAAGGCAACCATAATGAAGGTGTCTCTGTTGAATGTGCCTTCATTTGGGCTAATGTGATGCAGAAAGAGGGGGTTACCTTTGTATCCGATCGCACCGTAGGCAGTAGCCAGAAACAGATCAATCTATGCGATCATTTCGAGTTGAGAGAACGTCAATAGCAGAGAAACGCCTCTAATGATGACCGGCCAAGAAGCTTGACAGAGCCAGATGGAACCCACCGGTAACATGGTTGTGTTGTGTTGAAAGCAATTAATTGGTGAAGCCGGTCAAGAGAAGAGGGTAAGTGGCGTGGGAAATGTTCGAAAGGCTTCAACAGAGTGGGGCGCTGACACGAACGCGGGCACCGTGACGCAGGCGATGAGACGACGACGATTTATTCAGGTGCACATCCCTAAATACTGTGTCCTAGCATGTGAAACTGAAATAGGATACATCGGCAGGCATGGGATGAGCACGCGAGCCTCCACCGCGAGCGTCGGTGGGCGTCCATCTTGTACGATCGACGCTGTACAAATCAATCAATAATTATGCCGGTGGTGTTCTAAAGTGAAAGATACCGATCGTCGCTTCTGCGAAGATCGTGCAAAGAGTGCAGCAATCACCTGAATGACAAAGGTTGCCCTTTCCAGTGTTCCTTCGTTAGTGAAGCAAGCAATGAATCGCGTCACTTTTGATCACGTCTCCGTTGACAAACTCTTTAAGCAGCCGTTATCGATCACCAGACCCTCTATCCCACGATACATCCAACCAATCTACGGACTCGGGGTTAAGATTGTGATGCAAGCTTTACCTGTGATCGACCGGTACGTTCGGGCCAGCTAACTTACGGTGAGGATTATCGCCTGCAGCCGTCTGGCCTTCAATGGCGACACATTGTATTGTTTTCAAAGGCTTGCGCTCAGACATCGTACTTCCTTTCTGATCCCTTCCGGGTGTTTGATTCCTAATAAACATTCAGTTTCTCAGCCTATTCCTGCGCCCCTTTACGTCCTCATAGCAATAGCTTACCGTTTTCAGCCCTTCCACCTGACTCTTCCGATGCATCTGTCCGCCAGCTCCAGGCTCAATCGACATCCTCCAGCGCAAGTTGACACCGGGGCACGCGCCTTCGAAGCTCTTGCAGCCCAGCAGGACCACGTGTCTCAACAGCTCCAAGACAACGCTCAAAAGACTAGTGGCTTCATCAAACCACGGCGCAGAGAGGACTCGCTGAACGATTGCGCTGGCTTATAGCAAGATGACGGGTGTTATTCAAGTTGAAATCCTGAAGGCAATGGGGAAAGGCTTAATAGTCACATTGGATGCGGATATCGTCCTGCGAAAGCGCGCGAAGAGTGGATGATAGAGATTTCCTCAGTGCTCTCTTCTTTGAGCGTAATAAGGTGCTGGCCATGGGTGAAGGAAGCCGTGTGAACCGATTTATAAAAACCGTCACAGCCACCGACGGTTGGGGACAGGCAAATTAGGCCTGAGCAAAGTGCGTTCAATTAGAGTACAGTAATATTTATGTTGTTTATCTACCATAAGATCCTTGTAGAACATGAGACTTCAAATCATGATACGTTTCTGTAGCATAAAAATCGCCTGCGATAAAGCAAAAAAATGGGAGGCTGGGATGCACAGAATTGGGTATCGTGAATAATATAAGTACAATTGGGAGTTGAGAAACTGCCTCCGCCGCGAGTTTGTGATCGGTTTAAATGGGTGCTTGGATATTTTGAATCGAGGACCCGGATGTCGAGTTCGGGTTCCTTGGTTGTGACTTTCGAGGATAAACGATACAGGAAACGTGCCTGTTATAGGTGTAATTGAGCCGCCCACTGCTTCTCGAGGTCCCTCCAGTCGAGTCGCGCATTCCTGAGCTGTTCGGGCTTCATCCTACGGAACACACCTTGAGGTGGTTTGTCCGGCTGTTCTAGGGGTTGCACAAGTCCTCGAAGTTTACTGTACATATCCTGCATCGACGCGTCCGCAATAGGTAAACAGTGTTCAAAACTTGCGAAATGGCCTTTGAGCTGCGGTAGGGCTCTCAGCACGGCGTGGGCTGGCAGAGAAGATCATACAAGTTAATTAAACGAATCGACAGTGGTAGGGTGTTCTACGGAACTCACCGTTACTTCTCATTTGTCCGTAGACCTCTTGAATGATACGCGATGACGACTCAGCAGCTGAGGGAAGGACGTGATCCCTGAAGTCGTCTAGTGGGGGTATCTCGACGAAAGAGTTCAAGAAGTGCTTGGAAAATTGGAGAACTTCGCCGATCCTCTGCTGGCACGCATCCTTGCCGTCCTCGTACTCGCTTTGGAGCCGCTGGAGGCCAAACTGCGGGTGTTGCGTCACGTTTGTGATGCCCTGGTTGGCTTGTTGGAGGCTTTGCCTGGCTTCCGAGACGGTTTGTGCGAGGGCGTTGATATTACGAGCAGCCTTATTCTTCGGCTAGGAAGAAAGAAAGGTTAGATCCACGGAAAAAGGAAGATGGATGACAGAAGCACTTACCATCGATTGTGGCATGTGGGGAGGTGATTGAGGTACCTGGTTGTCTGATGTCAGTATGGAAGGAATTCGAGGAAATGTAGCGCTTACTCCTGTTGTTAATAGATTGCAAGCTTCGTTACACGCATCCCGGATATATTCCCACCGACGTTTGTTGTCAGGGGTAACACGCAACGAGCTACGGATCTTCCGGAGGGATTCCTCTTCCACAAAGAGGGAGACGTTAACCTCATTGTAATACTTTTCGATTTTATCGAAAAGCGGTTTCACGCTCGAAAGCATTCCAGTGTGGACGTGGCCTCTCGCATTCCGGATTTCCCCAATGAGAAGATTGTTCGGTTGATCATGGAATGCTCGACGATTATCGACGAATCTTGCGCGTAACTGCGAGAGCTCCTGAATACGATCGTCCAGGGCTTCAAAAAAGCGGATCCTCAAGTGCAACACGTCCGAGGCGTTTTGTGCGGCCTTGTGTGCGAGTTGTGTCAGGTTTTCGAGCTTGGTACATTCGGCCTCGAGATAGCGAGTGCACTCCCTGAGACTTGCTTTAACCTGGGCCGAGACATACGGGGATTGATCTGCTGAACGGGAGATGTCTGCTGCGATGCCCCGGAGTTGGCACAAATTTTCAGGAACGGGGCGAGTCGGAGGGTAAAGATTTTCCTGGTGGGTGAAAAGAAATGATTATGTCATCACGGGGCGTGTGGGAAACAAACACACCGATTGAGCGGCATGAGCATGTGAATCTGAACCACTGCTATTTCCCCGCATAAAAGTTGCCGAGAGGTAGTTGGGGAGAGTTTTATACATCTTAGAAGTGTTATCACCTTAAATGTATCCGTGCTGAGGGGGACTGAGGAGAGTACTTTCTCATTCCTATCCTCTTCCCTCAAATAATACATTTTTCGGTTCCGTAATGGTTCCACAGATATGGCTGTATGGCCCAGGAGATGGGCGGTGTATTGACTCAAATCCAGACAATGGTGTAACTACCTTGTTTGGGAGCGCCAGTGTCAGCCTAGGACACAGCCTCAGACATCACCTCGACCACGAGTCCATCGAGGGTGTTATATAGGTGGCGTCCCGCCGTCGCCAGTACCCAACGAATCGACTCGAATCACTCTCACTACTGCGCACAAGCGCTGCTGTGGTCCCAACCTCCATCAAGATGGATATCAAAAATAACCCTGGTCATATTGAATGCCAAGGTAAACCACCTACTGTAGTCTCCATTCTCCCCTCCTGCTAGTGACTCACGGCACTTTTTGTTCGTCTTACAGCTCCCATCCCTCGCACTAAGGGCGATCCGTCTTGTTCGTTATCCATCCCAAACCTACGACCTACAAAAATCTCTTCGCCGCTAGCCGAAGGTCACCTTTAGTCTCTAATTCAGGTTCTTGTGAATTGACGTCCCTCCGTTTGATTGCAGAACAACGGCTTCGAAGTTCAAACGGGGATATGTGGCCACTCTACATCTCCCGAGCAGAAAAGCACGATCCACAGCTCGCGGAGCATTGGAAAGAGCAAACTGATACCATCTTAAACTTCGTGCGTACAAAATCTTCCTTTGTGATGGGCAAATTTTCATCCGATCACACCAGGCTGGTCTATTCTCCATCGTCGTTTCCATATTTTTAACCAAGGCCATCGGTGGCCTCAGACCAAATTCGACAGAGTTGCTACTCAGCCAGATATCGCTTCAGCTCGGCCAGTCGGCTAATGCAACATTCTTGCCCATTACGAATATCCTGTCTACTCGTCCCAGCGACCTGGACGTCGCTGTAAATGTGTTGTGGGCACTCAGCTTGATCTTCAGCCTCACTTGTTCACTCAGCGCGATTTTGGTCCGACAGTGGATCCAAGAATATCTTTCCTATTCCCGATGCCACACCGACCCTTCGACTCGTGCAAGAATCAGGGCGTATCTCTTCGATGGCCTTAGTCAGCATCGCTTGGACCACGTGATTAGCGCCATTCCCTTACACCCCAACCCTTTGAGGCATCCTGAGGACACCTGATCGATGACTCAGCTGAGGCTGCACTGAAATGTGAAACGAGACCGTTATCGTCGGTCACACTGAGTATATTCCGTGATAATAAATTTAGTTGAAAGCCAAGTAATTTCCTTTATGGGTGTTTTCCCGCCCTGAGTGTCGTGCTAGCATTTACTCAGGAGCCACTAAGCATGAGACGGAGCGGGATGATCGAATATATCTCGGCAGCGTTGCCAAGTGTCCCTGTAATAATGGTCAAAGTACCCTGCGGCTGAACTGGCATCTGTCCTGAGGATGACCTCGGCTAAGTGTCCTGCGGTTGAACGCGCATCCGTCCGGAGGACAGCGTAGAGTCTTTGCTCAATCACTAAGGGACCATCGCCGCCGGCTATCACACTTAAGCCCCTAGGATCCAATCCTTCCTAGGCCACATTTCACTTCATTTTCTCATTTATATTCACACCATAGAACTATAATATAACAAAACATTCTATTGTGAAAGTATTGAAGCATTACATTGTAGTAGTACCACTATACAAATATTCTACTGTATACATAGTCCATAAGTATCCACCATGACACCGAACGTGACAATCCAATGCGGTGGCCGACACAGAGTCCGTCGCAGAGGCAGAGGCAGACGGTGGTGCAAGGGCCATCGCAGAGGCAGAGGCAGGTGGCGCAAAGGCCATCGCAGAGGCAGAGAGGGTGGCACCAAGGCCATCGCAGAGGCAGAGGCAGACGGTGGCACAAGGGCCGTCGCAGAGGCAGAGGCAGGTGGCGCAAAGGCCGTCGCAGAGGCAGAGGCAGGTGGCGCAAAGGCCGTCGCAGAGGCAGAGGCAGAGGCAGAGGGTGGCACAGAGGCCGTTGCAGAGGCAGAGGCAGGTGGCGCAAAGGCCGTCGCGAAGGCAGAGATGGCGCAGAGGGGGCTTGGGAGTGAGTTGGGACATGGGAGGAAATGAAAAAGAGCGAAGTCGAAAAAGTTTGAAGTTCAACATCCTATCACGTGGTCGCGTGAATTTTTACTTCGATTTGGCAAGGCTGCACGGGCCATTGCTGGGCATTGCTGCAACCCGATTGCCTTGCTTGCCAAATCGAAGTAAAAATTCACGCGACCACGTGATAGGATGTTGAACTTCAAACTTTTTTCGACTTCGCTCTTTTTCATTTCCTCCCATGTCCCAACTCACTCCCAAGCCCCCTCTGCGCCATCTCTGCCTTCGCGACGGCCTTTGCGCCACCTGCCTCTGCCTCTGCAACGGCCTCTGTGCCACCCTCTGCCTCTGCCTCTGCCTCTGCGACGGCCTTAGCGCCACCTGCCTCTGCCTCTGCGACGGCCTTAGCGCCACCTGCCTCTGCCTCTGCGACGGCCTTTGCGCCACCTGCCTCTGCCTCTGCGACGGCCCTTGTGCCACCGTCTGCCTCTGCCTCTGCGATGGCCTTTGCGCCACCTGCCTCTGCCTCTGCGATGGCCCTTGCACCACCGTCTGCCTCTCCCTCTGCGACGGACTCTGTGTCGGCCACCGCATTGGATTGTCACGTTCGGTGTCATGGTGGATACTTATGGACTATGTATACAGTAGAATATTTGTATAGTGGTACTACTACAATGTAATGCTTCAATACTTTCACAATAGAATGTTTTGTTATATTATAGTTCTATGGTGTGAATATAAATGAGAAAATGAAGTGAAATGTGGCCTAGGAAGGATTGGATCCTAGGGGCTTAAGTGTGATAGCCGGCGGCGATGGTCCCTTAGTGATTGAGCAAAGACTCTACGCTGTCCTCCGGACGGATGCGCGTTCAACCGCAGGACACTTAGCCGAGGTCATCCTCAGGACAGATGCCAGTTCAGCCGCAGGGTACTTTGACCATTATTACAGGGACACTTGGCAACGCTGCCGAGATATATTCGATCATCCCGCTCCGTCTCATGCTTAGTGGCTCCTGAGTAAATGCTAGCACGACACTCAGGGCGGGAAAACACCCATAAAGGAAATTACTTGGCTTTCAACTAAATTTATTATCACGGAATATACTCAGTGTGACCGACGATAACGGTCTCGTTTCACATTTCAGTGCAGCCTCAGCTGAGTCATCGATCAGGTGTCCTCAGGATGCCTCAAAGGGTTGGGGTGTATTCCTTCATCTGAGTCTCCTACTCTTCGGCGCGGGCCTGATTATATGTTTATTCTCTCTCAATGTCGTTGGGGCATATATGGCTTTGGTTGTCTATTCCATCGTTGGAGCCATATACATCCTCCTCTCAATCGCGCCGCTGATCGACCTTTCTTCACCATTCAAGACGCCAATATCTAACCTCTTGTGGCACACCTTGCAGTTGATTCAGCTGGCCGTCCTTTCCGCCACCAGGAGCCTCGCATCATGCATTTCCCTCAATGGCATATTTTTCCGCTTCCGTCTCCCCGAACTCATCAACGCCTGTCGCGATCGATATCACGGTGGCATCGTACGAGCTATTGAACAGGATTTAGAGAGAACGCATTCAAACTCCGATCTATACGCATTGCGCTGGGCGATTTCGTCTCTACAGACCGACGATGAGTTGGAATCGTTCATTGGTGCCATCCCCCAATTCCTCGATTCCGAACGTCATAATCAGTACACCATCGGAGAGCTCTTGGTGGATTCTGGGGTGCGCCTGGGATGGAGTATTGGGCGGCTCCTGAAGACTTGCGCAAGTTCGTCGTGTACCCTGGATCGGCATGTACGCAAAAGACGCGCGGTTACCTGTGCCCGTGCCGTATGGTATATCACGGAGAAGTTCACGGATACGAATACACTATATTGGGACACACTCTTCGGTGCGGAGACAGCGGAGTCGCTCAAAACTCTCGGGAACGACCTTGACCCCACTATCGCGCTCATCGCCCGATGTTCCACCGCTCTCGCCACCCGATCGTGCGTGCGAGAAATGAAGGAAGTTTCGGGGTGGGTACATACGAAGGGACCGCGCTGGGCTGAACGTGCGCTGCAGCTAAACGACTACATCAATAAACTCTCCGGGGTTCCGCTACCGGCCGAACCGAAGACGATCATGCATGACGGGCCCTTGCTTATCCTGGACACATTTTTGAACTGCGGACCGCTCATCATGGGAGAAACGGCCAACGATGTATCGTTCATGATTAACACGACCGTTAAATATCTCATCGAGGGTGTCCACGTCAGCGAAGCCTCGCCTAAAACGCAGAAGCAGTTCTTGGAGATGATATTTTTGAGCGGGGTTTATGACCTTTGGATGCGCTATCTCGAGCCGCCTGCATCTCAGGCGCTGAGTCGAGTGGTGGATGGCCTCCAGGATATTGAACCACGGGATTGGGTGGATGCCGGGCTCCCTCTGCCCCCGGGATTTTTTGCTTCTGGTATCATTCCAGATGATGGACATCGGCCTATCGTACCCTCGTACAGACAGTGGTCCTACAACTCATCCAGGACGGCATTCTCGGGGGACGCCGCTACCTCTTCTTCATCGTCTGGAGTCATGCTGTCTCATTCACCTGAGAACGAGTCCTCACCCAAAACCGTTGTTCAGGGCCCATCCTCACTGGGTCTTTATGACTGATTAAGGTGCTTGACAGAGCTTTGAACGTTCTATCGATTGTACGTATTGCGCGCGGAGTCTGTACCATAATGTGTACGGAGTATGCCCGTCTCCTTTGTTTTTGTATGCCCTGGTGTTTCTGTAGAAGATACTGTACTTGAGAATAGTGTTTCTTTCTTAATTGGTTGCGCCTCCAACCGGACATCAAGCGGAACTAAGTCCCGCCAATCGCCCTGAATTTCGATCACAAACTGTTCGTGTCTATGGCATTGTCAACACCCATACAGTACACACAGCCCGACAGCAACAACACATAGCATTCGTTCCTGGAAGTGGATGTGTCCGCGTGTCCGGTAGCGTATCGCTACTGGCATGGGCACTGCTCAGCAGATTGCGCCCTTCTTGTTCTTCCGTACCTACATATCACTGGTTTTTGTAGAAAGCGGTGCTGTCATACTAGTCGTACAGTCACCGAGTTACTGTAGTTGTGATTGATGCTATGCATACTCCATTTCCGAGTCAATGCACTCGTACATGATATCAACATGTGGATCAAGTCCGGTGCCAGTAGAAATGTTTGGATCCGAGTCGTTGTTGGAGCAGCGCGTCACGGTACCGTCCAGTAATGCGGCGGCGATGTCGACGGCGGACTGACAGTTCTATTGGTTGATGACTGGAACAACGGGGGCTTGTGATCCCAATCCGAATCTTCAGGCTAGGTCTCAGCGGTCCCTCTTGCGTCATATTCACTGTCAAGTTCAATTATTTGTGATGTGCAGCTAGGAACACAAGCTACTCAAGGTAAGTAATAGAATATTAGATAAGGGAACCTGATGACTTGTGGGGCGAGGACAAATGGGTGTGTAGTCACAGTAAGACATAAGGGGTGGGAGCGTCACGCGCGTGCCTGCCGAGCCTGAGTTATACAGTACCGTATACCGTGACAGTACGTCCGAAATCGCGTATAATAGCTACCTCACTTGGCCTCTCGACTTTCGAAACGCTCGCGCGGATTCCATGTAATAACATATTAGTCTCAACGTCTGCGACTGGAGAAGTTATTAATCACATAGAGTACCATAAATCCATGAGAAGATGCTACGTCGTCTATTCGTGTCGCATGTGTTCAGAGAACAGCCGTATGATGTCCTGGTTTCCTCTTGCCTCAGCAAGCTGAAGTGGGGTCCGGCGATCCTCGTTACGTGCATAGACGTTTGCACCACGCTTGAGTAAGAGTTGTACGGCCTCCGTGTTACCCTCCTGCACTGCCAAATGCAATGGTGTTCTGCGTTGGTTGTCTTGTACGTCTATGTCCGCTCTGTTCTCCAGTAAGAGCTCTATGATGTTGAGATATTGTCTTGACGACGCATGGTGGAGTGGGGTATGGCCATCACTCCCCCGCACATGCGTGTTTGAGCCATGCTCGAGTAGTACTTGTACAGTAGCAAATTTCCCATACCATGCCGCTATATGTAATGGCGTGTATTGGATGTCCGACTGTGCCTCCAGGTCTGCACCACGCTCCAGTAAGAGCCTCACAACATCTGGATCCCCACTCCACGATGCACAGTGTAGTGGTGTCCAAAGATCTCTGCGACGTGCATGAATATCCGCGCCATGATCGAGAAGCGACCGTACAGCAGCAACTTTGCCATTCTCCGCCGCTATATTCAGTGGCATGTTGTGGACGTCTGACTGTGCCTCCGGGTCTGCACCACGCTCCAGTAAGAGCCTCACAACATCTGGATCCCCATTCCACGATGCACAGTGCAGTGGTGTCCAAAGATCGTTGCGACGTGCATGAATATTCGCGCCATGATCGAGAAGCGACCGTACAGCAGCAGCTTTCCCATTCTCCGCCGCTATATGGAGTGACGTGTAGTGGATGCCTGACTCTGCCTCCAGGTCTGCACCACGCTCCAGTAAGAGCCTCACAACATCTGGATCCCCACTCCACGATGCACAGTGTAGTGGTGTCAAAAGATCTTTGCGACGTGCATGAATATTCGCGCCATGATCGAGAAGCGACCGCACAGCAGCGACTTTGCTATACTCCGCCGCTACATGCAGTGGCGTGTAGTGGATGTCCGACTGTGCCTCCAGGTCTGCACCACGCTCCAGTAAGAGCCTCACAACATCTGGATCCCCACTCCACGATGCACTGTGTAGTGGTGTCCAAAGATCTTTGCGAGGTGCGTGAATATTCGCACCATGATCGAGAAGCGACCGTACAGCAGCAACTTTGCCATTCTGCGCCGCTATATGCAATGGCGTGTAGTAGGTGTCCGACTGTGCCTCCAGGTCTGCACCACGCTCCAGTAAGAGCCTCACAACATCTGGATCCCCACTCCACGATGCACAGTGTAGTGGTGTCCAAAGATCGTTGCGACGTGCATGAATATTCGCGCCATGACCGAGAAGCGACCGTACAGCAGCAACTTTCCCATTCCCCGCCGCTACATGCAGTGGCGTGTAGTGGATGTCTGACTGTGCCTCCGGGTCTGCACCATGCTCCAGTAAGAGCCTCATAACATCTGGATCCCCAAACCACGATGCACTGTGTAGTGGTGTCCAAAGATCGTTGCGAGGTGCGTGAATATTCGCGCCATGATCGAGAAGCGACCGTACAGCAGCATCTTTGCCATTCTCCGCCGCTATATGCAATGGCGTGTTGTGGATGTCCGATTGTGCCTCCAGATCTGCACCACGCTCCAGTAAGAGCTGCACAATGTCTGGATTCCCGCTATATGATGCGCCGTGTAGTGGTGTCCAAAGATCATCGCACTGTTCTCGAACATTCGCGCCATGATCGAGAAGCAGCCGTACGGCAGCAACCTTCCCACAGTCCGCCGCTATTTGCAGGGGAGTGGTGAGTTTGTCCGTCTTTGCCTCTGGGTCTGCACCACGCTCCAGTAAGAGCCGCACAACATCGGGGTCCCCACTCATCGATGCGCTGTGTAGTGGTGTCCTAAGATCTTTGCGATGTGCCTGTATATTCGCGCCATGATCGAGAAGCGACCGTACAGCAACTACTTTGCCATTCTCCGCCGCTATATGCAGTGGCGTGTCGTGGATGTCCGACTGTGCCTCCAGGTCTGCACCGTGCTCTAGTAAGAGCCGTACAACGTCGGAACTCCCACCCAATGTTGCAGAATGTAGTGTTGTATGAAATTTTTTGTCCCGGGCATCGGTTCTGGTGCCATGCTCAAGCAACAATCGTGTAGCCGCGACATCACCGTTCTCTGCTGCGAGATGTAGCACAGTCACGTGATCGTTATTCCGTGCTGCTACATCCGCACCGTGATCGAGTAGTAGTTGCACAATCTCCATCTTCCTCTTTTCCAATAACTGGCTCGTATCGATCGCTTGGTGAAGTGGTGTCCACCCATTATTGTCATGTGCATTGATATCCGCACCGAGCTCGATGGTCATCCGTGTCGCTTCAAGGAGTGCATTCGATGCAGCCACGTGCAAAGGGGTCTGACCACTGGCGTCCCGAACATCCTTGCCGACGCAGCGTGGGAGTAAAAGTTGACAAACTCGGAGATGTCTCCTGTGCAACGCTGCATGCACCGGGGTTCCATATACACCACCCCTAGCGAAAACGTCCTGTGGCTGCCTCATAATGAGGTGTTGTACCAGGCCATGAAATCCAAGCTCCGCGACATGGTATAGCGGAGATCCCTTCGCTGCACCGGAATCCTTCCCTGCCCACCAGGAAGAGCTGATATGTGAAATCCATATAGCGAAATGCGGCTTGTCTGCATCGAGGAGATTGTCGATTGCACTCGTTATATGTGATATCACGTTCCCAAACTCGGCGTGATCGGCAAAGTGCTTGGCGGCATAGTCCGCCAGAGGGAATTTCTTCATCGTCTCGTTGATAATGGGTTTCTTCAAATGAAGTAGCACGCCGATGCATGCCTTGGCCATAGTAGTGTGTGCAGGCTCGAGGAGAATATGATGGCCGCGCAACGGATGCACCACGGAGGCGGCAAGACGATCGGATGTAAGGAACTCCTTGACTGAGTAGTGAGAGAATTGAACCATGCGAGAATTACGGAAATCAAAGACGTCGATCAGACTTGAGCATGCGGTCAACACGGCCTGTTCTTGATCTTGCCACCGCATATCTTCATCTAGCTTCGGAATTCCCTTGGCGACGCTGAAATCGATGGCAAGGACTTCCGCTAGTTCATGCACACGAAGCGGACGGACGGCCACCGCCATGCATTGTAAGAGTCGATGTGTGTATACTCGGTTTGCTTTAGGGATTTCTTGTAGTATCCGCTCATAAGTCTCGTCGAGGGTCACGGGTAACTCGGTGAGAACTTGTCGGATGCTTGGTGCGAGACAGCGGCGTAAGGCTTCCAATTGACATGAAACCCATCTGAACCTATTTAAAATTCAGAAAATGTGTTGTGAGCGGAGATGCGCCTCATACATGCCATGGGCTCTGCTTGAAAGAGTCTCGACAACTAGTTCCCTGTCCTCCTCCCGCCATTTCATAATCTTCTTGTCCGAATAGACGATGAATCTGATGTAGTCAGCAATATCTCTCTTTTGTCCTTCTTCGTCATGAAGGGATACGCGGCTGGACATCGGTGTCAAGGGTTCAAGTACATCCCGGATATCAACTTCGGGGCGACTTGTGATACAGAGACGTAAACTTGAGAGGTTGAGTCCGACTAGCTCCTGGATGAGTGTAAGGACCTTTTCACGCGATGATTGCAGCCCGGAGGTGTCAGGACATTCATCAAGACCATCTACGACGACGTATAATGGGAATTTTCTTGATACATTTAATATTTTCTCGAGGTATCGTTTAAGGGTGCTGTCACTGGGCTGCTTTGAACCACGTTGATGTTCTGAGAATAATTCATGAAGTATCTTGCAGAACGAAGTTGATTGGCAACAGAGCTGTAAGAGGATGGATGAGAGGAAACCACGGGCATCTTGTTTTTTCGTGTCCTTGAAGTCGAAGTAGTAGTAAGCAAGGTACGCAGACCCTGCGGCGGAGATGCGTTCGATGTCTTGGATGATTGTGGAGCTAGTGGTAGAAAGAGCCATAAGCATACCAGGCCAAGGCAATATTATTCGAATAACATACGTCAGAACGCTTTTGCCACACCCCGCTATGATATCGGAAGTCTGTTACTAAATACAAAAATGCAGAGTGCGGGAAAACCTACGCTTTCCGTAGATCCACATCACGGAACCAAATTCTTTCCACCTTCTGTAGGTGTTGCTCTCAGTGAACCACACTGCAGTTCCCTTGTGATGAGTATCGCGTGCAGCGTCGATATTGACAGACGGATCGGGGGAGAAAGCCAATCTGCAAGGTGGTCAGAGCTGCTCTGGTGGACCAGACGCGGTAATGAGATCGCCTACGGCTTAAAGCACCCCAGTCGCTAGCTATCGGTCGGATTATCTTCTCATCACCTAAGAAGTGTAAGCGTTCACGATGGTTTAGATACCAGTTAAGAATGACATGCGCACCGTCGATAACTCTGGCTCCAAGATCTTCCGTGATACCTTGCTCGTTTTCAACTTTCCTTGTTCCATCTCGGACATCCCCAACCGTGTCCTGTACGCCATGCACCTTGTCATCGGCCTTTACTTTTATGCTTTCGTCTGCTCCTGTCACAAGCGCCGTGTCGACGTCATTTGCCGTCTGACTTGCTGCTTTCTCGGCATCTGACAATAAAGACATTGTGAATGGTGAAGATAACCAATTGAACTATGATCTGCGTACTGTTAATGCCCTTTTGGCTGATATTCTTCATTCGTTCATCGAAACCTTGTAACATGCCCCCGACACCCTCCAACATACCCTCAATGCCTGTCATTCTGTCCCGTAGCACGTGTATACCATTCAGGGATTCTGCGCCTGCCATACGCGTTTCCTCCAGTATTGCAGCTTCAAGCCTCAGCAGTGCATCCTCCATATCCGTCTTTCCCACCAGCTTCTTCAGATACGTTTCTAAAAGCGATACTAAGCTGAGGGGACAATTTTCGCCAGAATTAACTCACTTGCATGATTTTCTTTAATTTCCTTTGTTGCGATGGCAAGGATACATATCACTTCAACCATGACTTTTACAATTACGTCGATCATTCCAGCGGTCCGTGGATACTCGATGTAGTTCTCCAGCCGTCGGAAGACGTTACTGATACGCTCAAAAATAATGATGAGTGTATCCCGACGATTGCTGACAGTAGTAGCAGCCTGAATAATTACAACGTTACATTAGTTTGGGAGAACGTCCCTCGAAGGAAAGCAAAACGTGAGGTTTAGCATTAATAGGGTCTATAACTCACTGAGAGAAGAACGGCTATGCCCGTAAAGATCAACCCTGCAGGTGGGAAAGCCTAGAATATACAGATCAGCGTCCAGATTCTGGATAAGTTGAGTGGAACAACCTGAGACCTACCATGCCAACAGAATTGCTGATTGTCCCTGAAAATGCAACTATAACATTCACGGTGGGATTTAACCAGCTTGATAGTCTCTCTGAATCACTGTCACTCCGGGACTGGTCAAAACCAGGGATTTGCTTTCGAAGTTGGGTCATTACAGCATCCGGAGAATGGCAGATTTCAAGTCTGGAAAATAGCGTATTTGGGGTGAGATCATTCCCTGTTCGCCTTCTATAAGATTCTAGAGCAGCGTCGAAGATGTGCTGATAATTTGAGTTCGAGAGTGCTTTCGACTCAGAGTTGGGGCGGGTCTGTGACATGGGGCTTGTATGGGGAATGCAAGGAACAGACCGAAGGCAAATGGGAGAGAGGGTCCTACTCGGTCGGAGGCTGTGGAAGCCTTATCGTGATGCAGTGCGGCGTGAGAAAACCGAATCCAATTGACTATACCCGTGGCATCGAGTTATCGGATTACGTAATTACGTAATTCCTTCACTCACCACTGAGGCCCTGTCCGGCAACCCGATTATTCAAACAATCAGCTTATTATTGAGTTTGATTGTTTTACGTTATTGTGTGACTAAACATGTAACAAGTGTGACATGATGTGACTTGCTGTTATTCTTTTCACGTGATTGTCACCAATCCCAAAAGATTAAACTTCGGGGTTTTCCAGAAGTGACTAATGTGATAGGGTGTTCAATGTGACATGACATAATATGAGTTTTAAAAAAAGTTAATCTGGATGTGTAATCTTTCACATGACCTACTTGAAGCGTTAGAATATAACAGACTATTAGTTGGACCGGACCGAAAGCCAAGTAGTTCAATGGCTAAGGCACCTGGTACATGTTCAGGGTCCAGGGGAGGGCCTGGGTTCAAATCCTGGTTTGATCACTTTTCTCGCATGTATTTTAATTTAAAATAGCTTATATTATGTCATATCACATCAGACACCTGTCACACTAGTCACTTCCAGAAAACCCCGAAGTTCAATCACTTCTCGTTAGACCAAATTCAGGCCCGTCATGCATCATCACGCATTCAACAGCCACTCAATTACGTAAAACAATCAGACTCAATAATCAAGTTGATTGTTTGAATAATCGGGTTGCCGGACAGGGCCTGAGTCGTAAAGTCGTAATTAGTAGAAACTTAATAACCGAAACCCGCCATACACCATGATCTCACAAATAATTACTATGATCCTTCCGAAGGCCGGGACAGTCTCAGCGACACCTATACCACCAAACTCAAAACCCTCAAATTTCCGGTCACTCTGACGCGACAAAATCACATATCCACATGGGGGCTAACGGCACGCATTCACAGGGAATCAGGTCACAGAGGTTGACCACAGCTAATGTACATTTCCAATCTTCGCTCAAGTATACTTTGGATCAAAGAAGCACATATGATGTACTGATTCTCGCAATCTCGCATTTAGACAGGCTGACCGTGCCCGTGACCGTGTTTCGGAGCTGTCTCCCAAATTCCCGCCCCGTGGCCGCTAACGTATGAAGCTACAGTTCCATCACCTAAGAGGAAGATTACAATGCGTCAGCAACTTGTCTACAACTGCATTCAGAATATGGCCATGCGTGATACTAACCTATATACTGAATGAATGGAAGACAGAAATGAGTATCAAGTCATGGCATCAACCACGACAAGGTTCACTGAAGTAACTCACCACTGCGTCCGGCTTGAAGTCCAGAGGAGAGGAATGATCATCCTTCTTGGGCCTCTTGAACGTGATAACCGTCTTGTTCGGAGACAAAGCCACCGAAATCAGGTAAGGTCCTTCGAGCTTGTCACGATGATAGAGTGTCCCATTTCTCCGGTCGTCTGCCAGAAACGATGAAACTGTCAGTCGTCGTGGTTCCACATATAAAGAAGAAATAGAGACATTCTTCCCGATTCCATTGGCCCCTGAATATTTTCCGGAGTTTTGGGGCGTCGACTTCGACCATCCTGCCTTGGATAGCGGCAGTAACTGGTACATTGGCATAGTCGTCGAGGAAATCTGGGATAGTGTCGGCGCTAACTCGGTCTGAACTGATAACGGCCTACAGTTTAGTGATAACTGCAGGATCAAGTCCAAGAGTTTCGAGTTCAGATTCAGACATGATTGTTACGTGGAAGTTGGTGCGCTGAATTGCCACGGACTAGTACTGTACAA
The DNA here is from genome assembly GCA_022884055.1 of Russula griseocarnosa. Classification (NCBI taxonomy): domain Eukaryota; kingdom Fungi; phylum Basidiomycota; class Agaricomycetes; order Russulales; family Russulaceae; genus Russula; species Russula griseocarnosa. The sequence continues at coordinate 57,085 of JAGKRU010000062.1, read as the reverse complement.
GCGGTGTTTATATATTCTTTCTGCAGCGCTAACTGAAAATATGCACTTCACCGGTTTTCTATTATGAGACCCCGAAACCAGATCTTTATCCTCACAGCATCTGATTTCTACATTTGATGGCCTAATGGGCGCACGTTTGATTTGGCGACTTGATTTGCGACGTTATTGTCCTCGACGTTTTTCAAAACTGCGGTCCTTTGCCAGTGAAAGCAAGTCCCCGCATTCAGTGCGTCTCAAAGTGGTTCACACCGACCGTGGATGTCTTGCACTCACTTGCTGAGACCATTGGCCAGGGCGTTGGGCTGGTGGACACCAAGAAGAGTACGTGCACTCTCCGCCCCGCTCTCATATCTTTGCAAGCGTGCTCATAGTCAGTCCTATTCACTGCCGTATTATAGGCGGCTCGGCATCACCCACCTCCCAATTGACGGCGCCCGCGAGTCTGCTGATCATGTAATTGGTCATCTGCTGGTGAAATGCATGATTCTACGGTGGTTTCTGTCTGAGCAAATATGGAAGTTTCTACTTCGTATATTACAATGAGTTTGGTAAAGAACTCAACTTTTTCAAATCCGGGATCCACGACGGATTAACTACCTAGCCGGCCTAATCCCCGGTCACGAATTGCTGGCCCGACCCCCTGAGGTGTAGGTGTACTTCAAGTTTGTTAGCGAGAAAGAAGTCGTTGGTAAAATCAGCAGCTCCTTCAATCGTGAGGTGATAGCCACGGACAGGGATGGATCTGGACGGGGCTGGATCTTGACGGGTTTAGGTCATGACAATAGGGCTGCACAAATGTCGATATAGAAGGATGGAATTTGAGGTTGCGGCGTCTGACCTTGCTTCTGATTCCTTATTCCAGCAACATGAGGCCATTATGGAATGCGAACCCTCCACTGGCACATAATTATCTCGGAATTGGATAGGAAGGAGGTGCACGTTCGTGCGAAGCGAAGGCGATCAGGATGAAGGCGTTTCTGTTGATTGTGCCCTCATTTGGACTACGTAGTCACTAGTACATGCAGCATGAGGGTGTTTCCTTCGTATCCGATCGCCGTACGCAGTAGCCAGAAACAAGAATGACATTGTAATCAACATACAGTGTTGACACAATGGGAGACTGTGAAAACTGAAGGGTGTGACTCGGAAGAGACGAGCGCAAAAGCAACGAGACTGAGAGGGCGCTAAGCGTGTGACACGCACGAACGCAGACATGCAGGTGATGACCCGGGAGAATGAGACATTGAGACAACAACGATTTATTCAGGTGCAACATCACACCTCTAAATACTAAAGAAGTGGTGTCCTAGCACGTGAAATGGTATACATGTGATGAGAGATTGAACCTCACCTGCGCAAGGGGGTGTCGGAATTGCAGAGCTCGACCGCGGCTCCTTTTTCACGGAAACGGCTCCGAGCTATGGACTAAGTAAGTATGTAATCAGAAATATTTCCTTTTTTGGAGGTATCTTACCATATATGGGTTGTAGATTAGATAATTTGAGACTCGACCAGTTGACCGAGTCAGACCGCCGACCAAACGATGAACTTGGCTTCTACACCATTACCCGCACATTACCCGCACCATGCTTCCTCAATTACAGTAAAGTCAAGTTCCTCAATGCGTGACCTCAACTGGTTTTAATTAATGGTGGTACTGCTGGCCCTTCTCCCTTGTCTGCAGTGCTGATACACGCCACCTCGCCTCTCAAAATTTAGTCAAAAAGTCTCCGATGCATGGCCATGCACCAGCCTAACCAGCCAGATGGACACAAGCTACGCGATGACACCGCTCCAGATTGTTTTAGGCCATATAAAGCCTTGATTAGTCAACAACAATTTGGCTGCGTCCGTGCCAATGCCTCTAATCACACGCTCTGTGGGAGGAGGGCCATGGGTTATTTTTCATTTGCTCAGATCTCCCCTCCTTTGCTTACTCGTGTTCTTTCGTTATATGGCCTCAAAGGTGCTAATAGGTACTGTAATTGTCCAGCTCCATGTACTTAAGCCCTTTTCCAATCTGTCAAATGATCAGTTTTATGTGTGTCGGTCGTCACCATCGTCTCAGGACGACGATGAGGACGTTATCTTTCGTCCCTTCTCATTCCGCAAGGCCAAGTGAGATTCATGCCAAAATGAGCCACTGAACTGCGGTGTGTATTTCTCAGATGCTCTTGCGCTAACGACTTTTTTCCCATTCAGTCCATTTAGTCCCTTATAGTGCTGCCAGGACTCCGTCTAGCTTGGCTCCGCTCAGCTCAGGACAAACTCGTCCAAATTGGGACAAGCAAAGTGGAGCAGGACTGTGGCTTACTGCTCAAGTGACTTTGAGTCGTCCATTTCTGCACCCTTAGCAGTTAGCACCCTCCCGTTCAGCGCTCAGTCAACGGCTCCACATCTCTGGGAAAGTGCTACCAGTGGTATCGCACTGAAAACGGAATTGCTGTCTCTATCATCTTGCCGGCTTGCAGAGGCACATTATGAGCCGCGCATTGCGCTTGATCCCATTGCGGATCGGCTTGTAGATGTCATCCATCATGTGCAGCGCACCCTTGAGATCATCGAGGCGCACCTTATTGACTTGCAGGTGGCTCGGTGAGCTGAAGCAAGATCTCACGCTCAAGGTTTGGCTCTGGCGCCATTCTGAAAAAAAGAGGGCTGTGACGAGGAGTGTCACCTTGTTTAGAGTTCTTCCTTCTCCGTCTTGCGTTCCTCCTCTCCTCTCTCCTCGCCTCTCCCTCTCTCAACAATTTACCGTGAGCATCCTTCGCGATTTCCTCTCCCAATTCCTCCTCACCCTTCTCCAGATGCCCATCAGTGTAACACCAGTCCTTTAGACAGGCTCAAAATTTCTCACATACGCATCATGTCTCCCCGGCTCATCCTTGTCCTCCCTCATTTTCTCTTCCGTACAACCAACTTTATCCCTGTGCAATTAGGTTCTTCGCTTTCACTTCTCCCTCCATCTCTTTTTCGTCACTCTCTGCTCCGAATCTTCGCCCAGTACTGAACCCAAGAAAAGAAAAAACCATTCACCATGGCTACTAGCCTTCAACCCTCTACTCCCCCTACTGATACACGCCCCACCTCCGATGAGGTCAAGCAGAGTCCACTGGCATTTTTGGACTAGACTGATCCGTAAGCTAGATTACACGACACTATTCGCCCGCTTCTCTGATTCAAAGTTTTCCATACGACAAGGTTGAGCTCTAACATGCCTGAACTTTCGGCCGTGAGTACTGTGTTACTGTATTGCCTCATTTATGAAAGGTTGAGGTGTCCTACCTATCTAGCGTGTCAAGCTCAAACATCTTAAGGATGAGAGGCAATGCACTGAATTGCAAGATGTTTGAAGAGCAGATGCGTGCATTGGAGCAACAGCAAGCCCAGGAGTTGCTGAGCATCCCCGTTGACAGTAATGGCAATGGTCTTCAGCATTTAGCCGCCTCCGCACCTACCACGTCCTCTCTCATTAATGCCCTCCTTCCCGGTGGCCCTGAGATATCTCCCACTATTTGCACAAGCTTCATGCGGATGGACTTGGATACAGAGGTCCTGTCGAGAGTTGTTGGTTCGGTTGCAGATAAGCGGAAATCTGTAACCTATGCACCTGTACACGTTCTCCAGAACTGCCTCCAAACAACCCACAGGGCAACAACGGTTCTAGTCAAGGTTACGGGCAATCGGGAGTCAAAAGTATGCCTGCCAGTCATCGTACGTCAGCTAGCAGCCACAATGAGCTTGCTGGTCGTCGCCAGGATCCGTTCAAGATGGGCGTCGCATTTCTACCAACCCTGTTCTGACCATCAATGACTTGTCCGTTAGTAATAAATGAACTTTTTCTGCCATATATGTTCATTTGGAAAAGAGGTCAACTTTCAGAGAATCCAGGACCTACGACGGACTAACTACCTAACCCCCGGTCCCGGATTGCCGGCCCGACACCCCCTTGCACCTGCGAGTGGTGCTGTCAGCGGCGTCCAGTGTGTACAAATCAATAATGTGTCGGTGCCGTTCGAAAGTGAAAGATAATGATCATCGATCACCGGATCACCCGCGCTCAGTGTTGGATCCAGCGCCGCAGCGTGTGCAGCCCCCCTGCGGCCTCACACGCATCGCATGCAGCCTGGGCCACTGCAGCGTCACGGTGTTGTCACAGACTCGCAGCGCGCCGCGTATACGACCCTTGCTACACGCCCACGCCCATGCACCGATCATCGCCCTTCACTCTGCTTACCCCGTGCAACAACCTCCCTCAAGAGGCCGCCACCACCCAGGACGACGTGATCAGTTCCCATCCCTCTTCCTTTCTCCAACATGCAGCCGAAGCTCGCCCATAGCTTCCATTACCGACCCGTCTCCTCCACTCGATATTCACGCTCACTGACTATCCCTCATCGCGCACCGTTCGTCGCGATACGGTGCCAGCAGCACTAACACATATGGCCCAGCCGCCCCGCCACCCTCCAGCCCCAGCCTCACGCCGCAGGCTTTCTGCTCTTCGACATCCAAGTATTCTTTGACAACGTCAACAGAAAGCAACTTGTCCAAATAGCCACAGACCTCGGCTTTGTTCAAGAATTTATCTCATAGACGTGCTCCTTCCTTTCACCATCCATCTGAAGTTCAACAATCACACCTCGGACCCATTATGCTCTGAGGTCGGCTCCCCACATGGATCGCCCATATACGCTACCTAGTTTTTTTCCTGGACCACAAACTACGCTGGGGCACCATGTCGATACCATATTCAACCGAGCGCGAGTCTCGATTAAGGCTCTCCAACTCCTATGCGATGCCTGAGGAGATAGAGACTTAAAATGGAATACAGTACATGGCCACTTCTTCAAGCAATCATGCCGTGCGTCTAACCCTCCTCTCCCAGTGAAACCAACTGATCCATCCATCAACCCAGCCATCGACTATCCCCATCCAGACAACTCCTACTTTCTTACCCTTATCCAGCGCACGAAAAACCGAACCCTCACTGCATGATACAGCGCCCCCACCTCCACGTCTGGGCATGTCGATGGGGTATTGGGGCTTTACGAGGCATTGCGTGACCCAGGGCCATGGACTGGGAATACGGGTCGCGCGGCGGAGAACGTCGTGCATGAGATGGACCCTGATGCTGTCGTGCGAGAGGCAGAGACTGGATGAAGTTCGGCTGGGGACGATGCGGTACGTGCTTTGCTGCTGTCTTTGTTTTATTTTCTGTAAAGGTATGACCTGGCTCAATTTCGCGTTTTTGTTTTATTTTTAGATCTATGACAACGCGTCGCCATATACTCTGTTTGTGTTTGTGCGCACTGGGGATATCGAAGGCATGGTCAAACTTTCCCTCTCTCGCCATCGCCGCGTATTGCTATGGCCTGAAGCTCAACTATGCTGCATTGCTTGTTAGGCCCAGCTCGCCAATATGATGCTGCGGAAGAAGCTGAGTAAGGAGATCTGAACTTCTGCCAGGTTGTATGGGAACAAATGGCGCACATTATGGAAGACAGCTTGCACGTGTGCCGGTCTCAATTCCCGCCTGTCGCCTACAGAATGTGCTTTATACGCCATGCTCGCGTCGTCCGCCCAGACCTCAATCGACCTCAAGTCCTCCTGTCGCACGTGGGAAGACGCGCTTTGGGCAACGATTTCTGTCTTATGGGAAGAGCGACAGAGCGAGGCACTTGCCCAGTTGGGTGGAGGATTTTGGGTGCCATCTGGGAGAGAGTTGGGGGAGGAGATGTGGTGAGCGTGAGGGATGGCGATGAAGAGGAGGAAGTTTGGTGGACGGACGTCGAGCTGGAGTTACAGACCCTTGCTACCATGCAAGTTCAATTGAACGGCGTGCATGCACAGGGATTCGGGTCAGAGGTTGGCCAGAGCTAATATACATTTCCAATCCTCGCACAAGTATACTTTGGAACAAAGAAGCACATGTACTGATTCTCCCAATCTCCCATTTACACCCACGTTCCTGCCCCTGCGCCGGACACCACACTAGGTGAAGTTCCATTACCTAAGAGGAAGATTACAGTGCGTTAGCAACTTGTCTACAGCTGTATTCTGAATATGGCCATGTGTGATACTTACCCACATACTGAATGATTGGGAGACAGAGATGAATGTCAACCACGACAAGATTCACTGAAGTAACTCACCACTGCATCCGGGTAGGGTTGAGGAGGGTTTGAGACCTTCGTGAATATGATGACCGTGTTATTCGGAGACAAATTGACACTAATCTTGTGAGGTCCGAGAAGCGGCGCATTATAACAGAGTCTCCCTGTACTCTTGTCATCTGCCAGAGACGATGGAGCTGTCAGTCGTCCTGGTTCCACGAATAAAGAAGAAATAGAGACTTGATCGCCGATTCCATTCGCCTTTGAAATTTCTTGGGATTGTTGGGGCATGGACTCTAACAATGCCGTCTTGGAGTTGGGCAGTAGCCGGGACAAATGCAACGTTGTCGGCGCCTAACACATCTGCGGTGATAGCGTTGTCGTCGACTTGGTCTGAACTGATAATAGCCTGCAGTTTAGTGATAACTGCAGCATCAAGTCCAAGGGATTCGAGTTCAGATGCAGACATGATTGTTACGTCGAAGCCGGTGCGCTAAACTTGCATGGAGTGTACATGTTGGTGTTTTATATACCTTTTCTGCAGCACTTAGGCTAAGACTAGCGCTTACCCGTGCTACGCACGGTCAGAATTATTGCTTGTTAAGGTACACACGGTAATATACATGGGGTTTATTCAACTACTTGCGCTTCCCGGCGCGTGTTGACATTCCTGGCACGGCGTGTGGTGTAATATTGTTGGAAGGCGTAGTGGCACCTGGCACCGGAAGCACCAGACGCTAACCCTGGTGACGAAGCTTCGAAGTTAAATTTGAGGCGGGAAGACCGAGATGGTGTTGAAGGCACTGTCACAGCTGATTAGTACGGATATCTGCCTCTGCACAGAAAAGTTTCCGATATGCTTACCTGGCCCACCTGCAGTTGATGGTGAAAAAGTTGCTCTACCCAGGAAGCTTATGTTGTCAACGGATACGTATAACCGTGTCGCTTGTCCTGCACTGTCTGTTTCGACGTCTTCTAGAAAACCTTCGACGGCGACGTATGTGTTGTTTGAAGGAATAGGTTTTTTGGTCTTGTACATATTCGAATTGAAGTGTGCTTGAATGGGCAGAGTAGATAGAGCCCGGTTATTTTTGTAATGAGATGTATATTGCGCAGCGTTGACTTGAAAAAATCCATCAGTTTTATTTGGGTTCAGAGCGGCACCAGCAAAGTTGCCTGCTGTCGCATGTCTTCAGCTTTTGGTGGTATAAGCTGTACACAAATTTAATTGATTGCCTGTGCGGGGCAAGAGGTACGGACGTACTTGAACGATATCCCCTACGACATGCGGTGCATCTACCGCATCTTCGAGAGTCTCCGAAGATGCAGTGCCATCGGTCTTCACCAAGTCCTCGACAGTCTGCCATTCCTTTAATTCCAGTTCTGTTTCTGGCTCGGCATTGGCATCATCGTTTGACTGCACTGTGTGACCGAGTGGTACGAATTTTGCGATCTGTAAAATATGAGCACATACATGGAAATATAGTCAAAGTATAGCGTACGTGAATCCAAGCAAATCACTGGTCCATGTCGGGGAATGATTCATTGGTGGAGTTGTAGTAACGGAATTCGCCAGTTAGGGTACGTCCAGGCGCAAGGCACATTTGGCCGTCAAAGGTCTGAGACGATGCCGCGCTGTTAATTCTTCATTTTTTTTTTTTGTGACGGATGAATAAGGAGGAGGAACAGGAATTCGTCTGTTAAATGGATTCTCATCGTGAACAAAAGTTTCCTGAGCTTTGCGTGATAAGAAACGAATGCGGCGTTGGTACAGCCGACTCTCTAATAATGAAGTCATGTCGGGAATACTGATAGCCGATCTTTTTGTCAGATAATATTCAAAAAGCTTAGAGGACGGCGACGTACCTAATCCGGCAATCCAAAGAGTAGTTGGTTCGAAAAATAGAGAAAACGCGACCTTTATATACCCAGTGAGGAATGTTTCAGGAAGAGTCACGAAGATGAACGAAGATTCCCGAAAACACGATGATTCATCATCGAGTCAATCAGCACGTGGGTTTTATCTAGCCAATCAGAACGAAAACTGTCTCGACCCACATCGTTTATAATATAGAAGATAGCGGTGGTGTTGTGAGCATATGACTTGAGGGGAACCCATCGTATTCGGAGAAAGGTTGTCGTTTCGATTCATCCGTTGTGCCAACGCAATCCGCGAGTCGTAAATGTATAGCTGGGCGTATGAGGGAGGTTTCCCTTCATTAGGCAGCAATGACCCGATCAAGTGGTACAGTTCGCCCTGAACGCGGAAGACCCACCCTCCACGACGGTTGACCGAAGTGTCCTCTGTAACACCAAGAGATGTGAAGGCGAGAGCCATGTTATACTGGCGGATGTTGGAATGGAACTCCTTTCCTTCGGCATCATCGCTCTCGAGAATTCCACGAAGGAACGGAGGGGGTGGGCAGGAGCGGCAAATAAACGTAACCGTGTTGACAGCAGGTTGTAAATTTGGGTCTGTGCATTGGTGAGTTTTTGACCTTCTCCGCCATCCAGTGGTAGGCACCACAGAATGGACAGAGTACAACCATCTGGCCGATGTCATGGCGCTGTGGGGGATCCTCGTAAGGCTGTCATGCAATGGGAAGTGTCTGACAAAGTAGTTAGCATCCTTGTAGATGAACCGTGGATGACTGACTCACATTCCTCAAAACGGCATTTTGGGCCCTCTCCCTCTGCCAACGCCGCATCTGGCCCTGTTGCCGCCTTGTTAATCGATCACCGTGTGACGAATCAGCTTGTAAGACATGAAACAGATCATCCGGAGGCTCTAAATCGTGAGCATCTTGGAGGCTTCGCACAGCTCTCTCTCTTTGGGCGACATTGTCTTTGGCTATGTGCCACGGTGTTAATTGCTTGCAGCCATCGTTTGTTGCAGGTGTATGAGTATGTGTAAGAGGAAGCGTCTGTTAGACAGTTCTCATCGAGAGTGATAGACTGTTGTGTTTTCCAGGATAAGTCACGGACATGATGGTGGTGTATGTCGCTGTCTAGTAATGATGACATTTACCTGGAGACGGACAGTAAGATATTGTCAGATAACACTCAGGAAGTAAAGGCATTCCAACGTACCTGACTGGACAATCTGACCGATCACAAGAAAAGATTGGAAGCAGCGATAGAAAAATCGCGATCCTTATATACTCAGCAGAGGTAAAGATCGCGAAGATTCACGAAGGCAAAAGAAGATACCTGAAAAATGAATTGATCAGCATCGTGACTCAAAGCATATATAAAATACAGTACATTTTTCGAGGAAGATTCACGAAGGTTGAGAATGTACGCTGGACAGCATCTGTGACTCATCTACCATCACACGTGAACGTCTGTTCTTTGTCTCCGATTATCGCCAATCAGAACGCAAGATCTTGACATAAGCCACGTGGTTTGACTTGTCCCCCGTCGTTTATAAATATAGAGGATAGCCCTAGTATGCACTCCACAGGGCTTCTATTAGTACCAGACCCCGAAACCTTAGATCCAATTATGGTCACAGCATTTGATTTCTACATGTGACGCCCAATGAACGCACACTTTTTTGTGTCGTTCCTGGCATTCTGGAACATACGGTCCTTTTGGAGCAAATCCTCGTATTCAGTGCCTGTCAATTGTCAAAGTGGGTCACACGACTGTGAATGTCTTGAGCTCACTTTCCGAGCGGCGTTGGGCTGGTGAATACCAAGAAGACTACGTGCACTCTCCGCCCCGCTGTCATACAGTATCTTTGCAAGCGTGCTCAGTCAGTCCATTCACTGCTTTATTATGGGTGGCTTGGCATCAACGGGCCCACGAGAGTCCGCCCATCATGTAATTGGTCATTCTGTCAAGCTTTCATAAAAGCGACAATAAGGAGTTTCTGATTCATCATTCATATATTAGGTTTCGTAAAGAGCTCAACTTTTTTCAAATCCGGGATCCACGATGTCCTTAACCCCGTCACGAATTGCCGGCCAGACCGCCTGTAAGTTACTTCAAGTTTGTCGGGGAGAGAGGTTGTTGGAAGGATCTTGACGGGATTGAATCGTTATGAGAGGGCTGTACGAATGTCGATATAAGAGGATGTAATACTGTAATGAGAAAGGAGAAGAAGACATGAGAAAAAAAGGTGGTATAGTAAGCGGGCACGAAGCCTAAGGAGATTTTCAGACGGAGTGCACGGCCTCATCACGGTAAAAATCTACCACGGTCCCCATCCCCTCTTCCTTTCTTTTCTTCAACATGCAGCCGAAGCTCATCCATAAACTCCTTGCTAGTCTCCTCCACTCGATATCCACGCTCGCCTGACCATCGCTCGTCCGCACACCGTTCGCCGTGATTCATGCCACACTGTAACACCTACGGCCCAGCCACTGCCCAGCCCCGCAGGCCTTCTGCTCTTCGACATCCAAGTATTCTTCGACAATGTCGACAGGGAGCGACTCGTCCAATAGTCGCAGACCTTAGTCTAATATTCGCTCAAGAATTCGTCTTATGGACGCGCTCTTTCCTTTTAGAGCGCACCATCTATCTGAATTTCGACAACCACGCCTCGGATTCTTAGTTTCGAGGTCGGCTCCCCGCAAGGATCACCCATATATACTACCTAGTTTTTTTCTGGACCACAAACTCTGGGCACCATGTCGATACTATTTGCAACCGAGCGCGAGCCTCGATTAAGGCTCTCCAACTCCTACACGATGCAGAGGAGATAGAGGCACTTCGAATGGATACAGTACATGGCCACTTCTTCAAGCAATCATGCGTGCGTCTAACCCTCCTCTCCCGACCCAGTGAAGCCAACTGATCACCCATTGACCACCCATCGACCATATCCCCATCCAAACAACTCCCACACTTTCCCCCTTATCCGGCGCACGAAAAACTGAACCTCAATCCAACCATCAGCTCACCCTCCCTCTCCGCGAGTCCCTACACCCCAACTTCGCCCCGTACAAGCAACGATGGCAGCCTCCCACACGCTATCGGAGCTCGTCATCGTGCACGAGCGGCTGCGTGATACGGGGTCCCACCTCCACGTCCGGACGCGTCAACGGGGTATTGGCATTCACGAAGCACTGCGTGACCCAGGGATGATGGGATGGGGAATACAGGTCGCGCAGCGCGAGGATGTCGTACTTGAGATGGACGTGATGCTGTCGTGCGAGTGGCATGATTGGACGAATTTTGGCTGGGGGATCGGTGCGTTCCTTTGCTGCTGTCTTTTCGTATTTCCTGTAAAATAATAACCTGGCTCAATTTCGCGCTTCTGTTTTGTTTTTAGATCATGATAAGCGTCGCCGTATACTCTGTTTGCATTCATGCACGCTGGGGATATCAAAGGCGTGGTCAAACTTTCCCTCTCTCGCCATCGCCGCATATTCGAATGCCTGAAGTTCAACTATGCTACATTGTTCGTTAGGACCAGCACGGCATTATGATGCCGCTGAAAGGCTAGGAAGGAGATCCGAACTTCTGCCAGTGGTACGGGAACAAATGGCACGCATTATGGAAAACAGCTTTCACGCGCACCACTCCCGATTCCCGCCTGTCGCCCACAGAATGCGCTTTCTACACCGTGCTCGCGCCGTCCATCCAGACCTCAACCGACCTCAAGTGGTCCTGTCACATGTGGGAAGACACGCTTTGGGCGACGATTTCTGTTTTATGCGAAGAGCAACAGAGCGAGGCACTTGCCTGGTTGGGTGGATGATTTTGGGGCCATCTGGGAGAGAGTTGGGGGGAGGAGATGTGGTGAGCGTGAGGGCGATGGCGATGAAGCGGAGGATACTTGGCGGACGGACGTCGAGCCGGAGCTACAAACCCTTCCTACCATGCAGGTACAATTGTACGTCGTGCATGCACAGGGATTCACAGATGTTGGCCAGGGCTAATATACATTCCAATCTTCGCACAAGATTACTCTGGAAACAAAGAAGCGCATGTACTGATTCTCCAATCTCGCATTTATCCCCAACTTCCTCGCCTTCGCGGACACCGCGTAATGTGAGGTTCCATTACCTAGAAGAAGATTACAATGCTTTAGCAACTTGTCTACAACTGCATTCGGAATGTGACCATTGTGATACTCACCGACAAACTGAATGATTGGGAGACAGAGATGAATGTCAAATCACGACAAGATCTACGCGAAGGAACTCACCACTGCGTACGGATTGGGCGGAGGAGGGCTTTTGAGATTGTGGAATATGATGACGTCTTGTTCAGAGACAAATGGACAGTAATCTTGTAATGTCCTTTGAGCGGCACATGATAATTGAGTTTCCCTTTACTGCTGTCGGCTGCAGAAACGATGAAACTGTCAGTCCGTGATTCCATAAATAAAGCAAAAATAGAGACTTGATGCCTTATTCCATGTGCCGTTGAAATTTTCTGAGATTGTCGGGGCGTGGGCTTTCACATTGTTCCTAGGATTTGGGCAGTAGCCGGGACACTGGCAAAGTTGTCGCCCAACACATCTGCAATGATAGCGTCGTCGTCGACTTGGTCTGAGTTGATAATGGTCTGCAGTTTAGTAATAACTGCAGCATCGAGTCCAAGGGATTCGAGTTCGGATGCAGACATGATTGTTACGTGGAAATTCAGCGCGCTGAATTGCCACGGACCGGACTAGACTGTACTGTACATGTGGTGTTTACTTAATTACCTTTTCTGCAGCGCTCAGGCTAAGATAGTCGCTATAATTAGCGGCCCAGTATGCACTTCACAGGTTTTCTATTACAGACCCCAAAACCTTAGATCCAATTATGCACAGCATTTGATTTCTACTTGTGACGCCCAATGAACGCACACCTTTTTTGGCGACTAGATTTACGTCGTTATCGTTTCTCGACCTTCTGGAAAGCTTGCGGCTTTTTTGAGAGCAAGTCCCCCAATCAGTGCCTGTCAAAGTGGCTCACACCAACCGTGAATGTCTAAGTGAATATGACAATAAGGAGTTTCTGATTCATTATTTTAGGTTTGCAAAGGCTCAACTTTTTTCAAACCGGGGTCCACACGGACTAACGTCGACTAACCGTCATGAATTGCCGCCCCGACCGCCTTGGTGTAAGTTTACTTCATGTTTGTCGGGGAAAAAGAGGCTGTTGGAAGGGTTGAATCGTGATGAAAGGGCCGTACGAATGTTGATATAAGAGGATGTAATTTAGGCCCCAAGTGCTTGTTGATGATGATATCTAGTCTTTCACACGTGACTCGCTGTGACTCCCCAACATCTCATCCTGCGCAAGTGTATGCCGGAGTTTCCTATTACCAACCCGGCCCGTCTCCTCCACTTCGACATTCACGCTCGCCTGACTGTTGCTCATCTCACACACGTTCGCAGTGATACGTGCCGCAGCCCCAATGTCGTTAGTCCAGCACTAAACCTACGGCCCAGCCACTCCACCCCTCAGCCCCCCACGCCGCAGGCCTGCTACTTCTTCGACATCTAACTCAAGTATTCTTTGACAACACCAACAGGGAGCGACTCGTCCAAAATAGTCCGCAGACCTCGGCTTCACTCAAGAATTCGCTCATAGACGCGTTCTTCTTTTCAGAGCACACCACCCGAAGTTCAACAACCACACCTCGGACCCATTATGCACTGAGGTCAGTACCTGTCGTCCACAGAATGCGCTTTATACGCCGCCCTCGTGTCGTCCGTCTAGACCTCAAACGTCCTCAAGTTCTCCTGTCACATGTGGGAAGACATGCTTTCGGCGACGAATTCTGTTTATGCGAAGAGCGACAGAGCGAGGCACTTTCCCAGTTGGGTGGAGGATTTTGGTGGGTCTCTAGAAACAATAATCACGATCTGCCTAGTGTTTGCTTCCAGGCTGAGGCAACTACGGCAGTAATGGACCCCCGCCAAGCATCCTCTTCTCACCATCGCCGTCAATGCTCACAACATTGCCACCCTCAAGTCTCTCCCGGACGGAACGTCGAGCAGGAGTTACGACCCAGTGAAGCCAACTGATCCACCCATCAACCACCCATCGACCATTCCCCATCCAACTCCCACTTTTTTTTCCTTTATCCGGCGCACGAAAAACCGAACCCTCACTTCAACTGTCAGCCACCCTCTTCTTCTCCGCGAGTCCCTAAAACCGCACTTCAGCCCTCGACAAGCAACGATGGTGGCCTCCCGGAGCTCATCATCGTGACGAGTGGCTGCATGATACGGCGCCCGCACCTCCACGTCTCGGGCATGTCGATGGGATTTGGCGCTTTACAGGCATTGGTGACCAGGGGCATGGCAGGGAATATGGGTCACGCGGCGGAGAACATCATGCATGAGATGGACCTGATGATCTCGTGTGAGAGGCAGAGACTGGTACGAAGTTCAGCTGGGGACGATGCGGTGCGTGCTTTTGCTGCTGTCTTTGTTTATTTTCTGTAAAGGTATGACCTGCTTCAATTTCGCATTTTTGTTTGGTTTTTGTTTATTAAGATGATCTATGGCAAGCGTCGCTCATACACTGTTTCGTTTCGTGCGCGCTGGGATATCGAAGGCGCGTCAAGTCTTTCCCTCTCGCCATCGCCGCATATTCGACATGGCCTGAAGCTCAAGTATGCTACATTATTCGTTAGGCCAGCTACGGCCATATGATGCCCACAGAAGGAGGCGTTTATATGGAAAACAGCTTGCACGCGCACTACTCGATTCCCGCCTGTCGCCTACAGAACGTGCTTTATACGCCGTGCTCACGCCATCCTGCCAGACCTCAACCGACCTCAAGTCGTCCTGTTACACGTGGAAGACACGCATTGGGCGACGATTTCTGTTTTATGCGATGAGCGACAGAGCGAGGCACTTGCCTGGTTGGGCAGGGGATTTTGGGCTATCTGGGAGAGAGTTGGGGGGAGGCAAATGTAGGTGAGTGTGAGGGCGATGGCGATGAAGAGGAGGAATGCTTGGCAACGGACGTCGAGCCGGAGTTACAGACCCTTGCTACCATGCAAGTCAATTAAACGGAGTGCATGCACAGGGATCTGGGACAGAGGTTGGCCAGGGCGAATATACATATCCAATCCTCGCACAAGTATACTTTGGAAAACAAAGAAGTGCATGTACTGATTCTCACAATTTCCAAGTTCCTCGCCCCTGCGCCGGAACACCACACCAGAGAAAGTTCCATTACCTAAGAGGAAAGATTACAATGCGTTAGCAACTTGTCTAACAGCTGTATTCAGAATATGACCATGTGTGATACTTCACCCACATACTGAATGATTGGGAACAGAGATGAATGTCAATCACGATAAGATCCACTGAAGTAACTCACCACTGCGTCCGGGAGGGCTTGTAGGCATTCATGAATACGATGACCGTGTTATTCGGAGACAAGTGATACTAATCTTGTGGATGTCCGAGAAGCGGGCGCATATAACTAGAGTGTCCCGTACTATGTCGCCTGTCAGAAACGATGAAGCTGTCAGTCGTCGTAGTTCCACGAATAAAGAAGAAATAGAGACTTGATGCTTATTGCATTCGCCGTTGAATTTTCTTGGATTGTTGGGGCGTAGAACTTGAACATTGTGCCCCTGGAGTTGGGCAGTAGCCGGACAATGGCAACGTTGTTGCCTAACACATCCGCGATGATAGCGATCGTCGTCGACTTGGTCTGAATTGATAATAGCCTGCAAGTTTGTGATAACTGCGGCAATCAAGTCCAAGAGATTCGAGTTCGATGCAGACATGATTGTTACGTCGAAGTTGGTGCACTGATTTGCACGGACTGTACATGTGGATGTTAAACTTTATACCTTTTCTGTGGCGCTCAGGCTAAGATAGTCCTGAGTGTGCACTTCACAGGTTTTTCTATTTACCAGACTCCAAACCTTAGATCAATATGGTCAACAGCATTTGGATTTCCACTTGCGACGCCCAATGAGCGCACCCTGTGTTTGGCGACTAATTTGCGTCGTTATCGTTCTCGATATTCTGGAAAAAAATGGATCCTTTTTGAAGAGCAAGTCCACCACATCAGTGCTGTCAAAAAGTGGGTCACACCGACTGTGGAATGTTTGCGCTCACTTCCAAGCCGCATTGGGCTGGTGAATATCCAAGAGTGTCTGCACTATCCGCCCGCTGTCATACGGTATCTTTGAAGTGTGCTCACGGCCAGTCCCATTTCACTGCCGGCGGCGTGATTATAGGTGCTTGGCATCGCCACCTCCAAATCGTGTCCTTTCTTTGCCGATGGGCCCGCTGAAGAGTCTGCCCGATTCGTGTATGGTCATCTGGCATGGTTGACAGGCAGTTTTCTGATTCCAATATTACAGTAACTTGGTAAAGAGTCTCAACTTTTTTTTCAAATCCGGAGATCCAGCGACGACCGTCACGAATTGCTGGTCCGACCCCTTGGTGTACTTCGAGTTTGTCGGGGAGAAAGAGGTTGTTGGGAGGATTGGGATCTTGTAGGATTGAATCATTGATGAGAGGGCTGTACGAATGTCGAATATAAGAGGATTGTAATTTAGCCCCAAACGCTTGTCGATGATGATATGAATCTAGTCTTCGCGTGTGAGCACCGCCAAATAGGTAACGAGAGCTGTAGTAGGGATCGCGTCGGCGGGTCTCAATCCCCGGCAGGATTCCCATCAGCCAAGATTGGAGCCACAGGACGGATTTCGGAAGTTGACCGGAGCAAAGGGCGTCATCGTCTGTCGAATATGCCTCATATCGAGCGATTGTAATTTGGAATGAATTAAAATGTTTGTTCGTACAATCTGACTTAAGCTTACTGATAATCTGATTCAGAACAAATGAGAGGCCAGTATGACCCACGCATTTAAAACGCGGACACTCCACTGGCAATAAATACCTCGGAATGGGATCGGAAGGGGGTGCGGGTTCGTGCGAAGCGAAGGCGACCATAATGAAGGTGTCTCTGTCTGTTTGAATGTGCCTTCATTTGGATAATGTGCATGCAGGAAAGAGGGAGTTACCTTTGTATCCGAATCGCACCGTAAGGTACGGCCTAAGTAGCCGAAACAGGAAAGACATTATGTATGCGATCATTTCGAGAAAGTAAGGCCAATAACAGAGGACAGAGGAACACCTCTGACTCTAACGGCCAAGAAGGCTTGCAGAATCCAGATGGAACGCACCAGTAAAACATGCTTGTGTTGTGGTGAACCCGGTGAAGAGACGAGGGGAAGTGGCGTGGGAAATATTGGGAGAGACGAACGCGGTCACCAATGACGCAGCCGATGGAGCTAACTGAGAATGAGACGACAACGATTTATTCAGGTGCACATCTTCTGAAAGGTTGTCCCCAGCATGTGAAAATTGAAATGGGATACAGTACATCAGCGGGCATAGCGACACTCAGCCCGCGACAATCCACCGCGAGCGTCCTGGACCGGCGTCCATCTTTGTAACGATCGACACTGTACAAATCAAATCATTGTGCCGGTGGCATTTCCTAAAGTGAAAGATAAACCAGATCGTCGCCTCTGCGTGGGCCCAGCGTTGGTGATAGATG
>JAGKRU010000062.1:0-39461 GCA_022884055.1 Russula griseocarnosa | reverse complement strand
GGTCGATTGAACCCAAGAACGGTGTTTCCTGTTGATCGTTAATCGGGGCGGCGGTAGAAGCCGAGTCTGGACGATGCGAAAGGAGGGTGGTGTGGGTTCGCAGAAGCTGGCAACAGCAGGAGTGTGCGGAATCTCGATGTCGACAAAGTCAAGGCTGATTGACGCTGATTAGCGCTGATTTCGTGCAGGGGCTGTCATGGTCATAATCATCGTCATTAAATTGAAAGAATCAAAACGTTCAAGACGCGAGGGAGGCAGCTCGCTCGAAGAGGAATGTGAAAGTGATGAGTCATCAATGATCAAGCCAACGTGATGGCGGCAAAAGCCGAAATGAGGCTCGCCAACCATCGGGCGGGCCAACTTGAACTAGCGACTTAACAAACAGTTTCATTTACGGTACAATAACACCCCTCTGTTGGTCCCTTTGTTGGTCAAAATAGGGCGCAAAAGCAGAAACGCCGAAAGGTCAAGCGTACAGTTAAGACGCCACGACGAAGCTCGCGAAACCAAACCGTGACGTCGTTCAAGTCAAACACTGTTGGACTTTCAACCAAGTCACTTCTCTAAGGCTGGCCTGGGTCTGAGTCTGTCCTTGAGTTCTGGTCACTTTTTGCATGCAAAGTTCTCAACAAAGTAACTGGTGGTGTCCCAATCGTGTTGTCTCCGGCGCGCGGAACAGTGCTCAGGCTGCTCAGGCTCTAGCAACATACTACTCAGGGGATTACTTTTCGGTCGCATCAAGGCAAAACTCATTCTCTAACCTGGATGAACGCTGACTAAAGCATGCCAGTGCAATAAGGACAACATACACGAACCGTGGAACCGCTGTCACGGTATGGCCTTCCAGTGTCTCACAATGTCAAATAATGCAGATGCGCCGATGCACAGAACAACCATCGACAAAGTATCCTCACGTCAAATTGAATCTGAGTTCACCAGAGTCATTACGCCCTAATATGCTTCATAAACTCTTTTTGGTCTTCCCAGGCCAGGCAGTTGTCATGTGTCCTGCGCGCCTAACCTTATCTATTGCGCCCATCAGTTATAAATATGCTGTACCTGCACGTTTGTGAGGCGTGTCGCTTCTCTTTCCCAATCACCCACGATCCTCCTATCTTTCATCTCAATTCCTCACTTCCCCTCTTATGTCTCTATCTCACCTACTTCCACTCCCTAACTTCCAACTAATTTTTGATAGTGCCTTGAAAGCGTACAAAAAACGAACAAAGAACGATCTTCTCAAGCACCGGCTCGCTGACCGGCTCGAGGGCTGCATTCGGCTAGCAGCATTTTCACCGTGCTTCAAGAGCTAGTCAGGAGCTCAATGATTCCCAACACAGGGATACGAAGTGGTTGGACCCAACTGTGAACGTCCTTCTTGCGTTCTCAGAGACACTCGGACAAGGCGTCGGCTCGGTACGCTTCAGAACATAACTTGTCCGAGATCTGCCTCTCATATTTATTTGACAGGTATTCTCACCTGCAAAGGTGATCTTTATCGGTCTTGGCGTCCTTCTCTCTGTGTGTGCTTTTCCTAATACTTCATGCGGTTCATCGTAATACGAGCAATTTCTAGACAGCGAAGGACGTTCGCGCGGATCAAGACACTCTTTTTGAGATGTTCGAGCGCATCGAAGCATTTTTCCGGCGTCTGGACTCATACACTAAAGTGGCGCCAAATCAAGGAATGGTGGACACGATCACAAAAATCATGATTGAAGTGCTCAACATCTCGCTATCACTACAAAAGAAATCAAACAAGGCGGAATGAGTAAGTCCTCCCTTTAACAAAACAATTCCGTTGATAGAGCGATTTTCAGAAAAATATTTCAAGAAATTAATCAGAAACTGATTGGAAATAACGAGATCGAGGATGCTCTGGAGACTGGACAGGCTGACTCAAGAGGAGGCTCGAATGGCCTCTGCGCAACTCCTGGAGATCACAAATGCCATCAATAGTGGAGTCGGGCAAATTGCGGACGACGTAGATCAAGTGAAACGTTCGTGGTCTCCTAACGCATTCATCTGGACATGCAGCTTCAACCACAGTGTCATCACAGGGAATCAATTACGAGAGGACCTTCGTAGATGGCTCTCGCACCAGATCCATCTACCAATCACAATATCGCGTGCCGTGCTCATCACAAGGGAACGGCGACCTGGTTTTTCGAGGGAAGGACGTATAAGGAATGGAAGTCAACATTTTTCCGAGTCGCTGCTCTGGATTCATGGAAAACGTGTGTCTGTCCATTCTGCCGCCTGACGCAACCTAATAACATCCCTTATCTATAGCTGGCTCCGGCAAGAGCATACTTTGGTTCGTAGAGCGTTCATGTCTTTGTCAAAGATTATTGATTCGCTTGTCGTTCTCCAGTTCTACAATCATCGAAGATGTGGAATCCATGTGCAATGCAGGTCAAGCCTCGATCGCATACTTTTATTTCGACTTTCGAGACGTCAACAAACAACACTGGCGTGACTTAGTCCTTCCCTTCTCACCAAACTTTCCACACAGTCGGTCCCTGTTGCGACATTCTATCACGTCTTCATTCCGATCATGGCAATGGCGCGCAACAGCCCAATGATGACTCTGAAACGGTGCCTGATAGAGATGCTCACGATCCGAGATCGCCATCCGATCTACCTAATTATGGACGCCCTTGATGAATGTCCGACATCTCTGAGGTTCCATCACCTCGCAATCGGATACTTCAGCTGTTGGAGGAACTCTCTACCTTCAATTCAAACCTTCGTATTTGTGTCACAAGTCGGCCAGAATTCGACATACGAGATTCCTTGAGCTCTTACCTCCCGCCGAATCTCCCGCATGACCAGAGCGGACAAAAACAAGATATTGCGGATTATGTTAGGTCGGTTGTTTACTCAAAATCAGAATCATACATGCGGAGATGGAAGGACGACGATAAGGAACATGTCATCGAGACACTCTCTTCAGGCGCTGGGGGAATGTAAGTGAATTGTTTACATTCGCATTACCTGTGCAAATGATCGGCAGTTTCGGTGGATATTTTGTCAGTTGGAAGTCCTAGGTCAATGTCTTCCGTCAAGTGTCCGGCGAACACTCGATGAATTGCCGGAATCTTTGGACGAGACGTACGAGCGTACACTGAAGGAGATCAAGAAGCCGAATAGGGCACACGCTCGACGGGTATTGCAATGCCTGGTTGTCGCCGTCCGGCTCTTCGTGTCGAGGAGCTTGCGGAAGTCCTTGCAGTCGACTTCGATGATGCGGAAGGGATCCGAGGTTGAAACCGGATTGGCGGTGGGAGGAACAAGAACTAGCACTTCTCTCGGCGTGCTCGAGTCTGATTGCAGTTGTCGACCATGATGAAGATGCCTTCATGATGAGTCTGGTTCATGGATCAATGACCCGGTCCGGGTCCGAGTCGTTCAATTCTCGCATTTTTCTGTCAAGGAATTCTTGACCTCGCCTCGCCTCGCTATTGCCACTGGAGAAGCCTCGAATTATCATATCGATTTGGAGCCTGCTCATACGATCCTAGCGCATGCTTGCCTGGGCGTTTTACTACAAATACAAGATGACGTTGAAGGGCATACACCCGAAGACCATCCGCTGGCTGATACGCTGCCAGACAGTGGACGACTCATGCGCAATTTGGGGAGGTGTCGTCACATTTACACAAAGGGATGGAATATCTCTTCGACGCGAACAAACCACACTTTAAGGTGTGGCTCACGATATGCAATATAGACGACTTCTTCAAGCCGCGGTCACCCTTTGACTTATTCACACCTTTCGGAAGATTCCCCGCGGCTCCCTATATTACGCAGCACTCTTGGGATTCCACGATCTCGTAGAGCACCTCATTACCAAGCATCCGCAGGATGTGAATGCTGATGGGGGCCACTATGTGCGACCACTAGTGGCAGCATTGGCAGGAGAACACTTCCAGACGGAGATTTACTCTGTCATAACGGCGCAGTCCGGATGTGCGGGGCCAAGATGGAGGAATTCCATTGCATGGCGCAGCCTATTCTGGAAAATGGAGGTGGTCCGGATATTAATCGAGTACCATCCCGCCCACATCAATGCTAGGGATGAGAGCGGGTGGACGCCGTTACATTTGGCATCAACCGGTGATAATTTCAAAGACGGTTCTGTCGTTCGATTGCTGCTAGAGCATGGTGCAGATATAAATGCGCAGAATCAGAGCGGCTGGACCCGTTGCTCTTGGCCTCGTATCATGGGGCGCTGGAGGTTGTGCGTCTGCTGCTCGAACACGGTGCTAATGTAGAGGCGAAGAACAATGACGGCAAGACCGCATTGCAGGAAGCCGTTAGGGAAGGACATGACGAAATCATGAAATTACTGCGAGAACACGGAGCCAAGTAGAAACACCTTGTAGCTTTCAGTACTTCCGTATACGTATCCAATTTCTTGTCGACGATAGGAATAAACCATAGTGGTCATTTCTTCTCGTTTCACTCATTCTAATGCCGCTGTATGTGACAGTACTGTAAAACACGAATTGCTAGCTAGCTACTAGTTAGCTCCTCATCTACCCCTAACTAACTAACTGAACTTGCAATGGAAGTCAGTTGTGATACTCGAAAAAAAAAAACACCAGAACGCTCAGTTTCGGAATGAGTTAGGTGATATTGACTCTGGGGAGTAGGTAGAGTAAACTTAGTAGCGTACTTGTAGCGCCGGTGGTACAGTACTATCCAGTCTCTGCCAGTTTTCTCAATTTCAGGACCTGCGAAACGCGCGCGATTTAAGTCATATAAGATTGTGTGGCGGATGCGGTTGGCATTGTACTGCCCTTAAACCACGGATGGTTGATGTAGTAGGAAGAGCGAGGAGGCTTGGAGGGCGGAAGTGAAGGAAGGTCTTCGCCGTCTACAGACTCAGAACAAGTCGTCAACTTGGTCTAGTAAAGCACATATCCGCGGTTTTGATCTCACTCATCGAAACAAAGAAGCAAAAGAAAATCACATTTTATTCATGTTGAAGGGATGGGCACGAAGTATCCATAGTTCAGTTCCTTGTGGACACTACAAACTCCTGCGCACAAATGAAAGAAATGCATGTTATAAATGCGTCAATCCATCAGTAAGGGACAGGTACAGGACTTTGTAAGACACGGGAGTGGGTCATCAGCAATTTCCGACAGGAGCGCCGAGCGTAGCGTGAAGGTGAGGGTAAGGGTGAGGAGGTGGGTAGAAGGTAACAAAGCACATGCACACGTAATAGCAAGTATGGGTTTTGTCGAATTCGGTGTAGAGGTAAGGGGAAGGAGGAGGTAAAGGGTAAAGGGGAAGGGGAATGGGAGATAGCAAGTGCGTAAAACATGAAAGCATGTCTGTGCGAGCAAAGAACTCTAATAGAGATATAAACAACTAAATACGTGCACGTTAAGCCGAGGAGCAATTGAAGTGACAACTGAAGCATTGCAAGAAAATAAAAGCCAAAGAAAAATTGCGAGCAAACATTATCACCGAGAAATAAAAATGAAAAGGCATGTTCCAGTCCAGTTCAGATCACTGAGGCATGAACGCATGAACCCGGGCATGTGCGGTGGCGCGTCACATAATGTACCAGATGTATGTCGGAGTTGTAGATAAAGCCCATGTGCAATTTGACCGATGAGTAAGGGAAAGCCCACATGGGCCCATTAACCAAAAATCAGCGAACATAATGAGTGGGCCCATTGTATTAGCTCCCGATGATTTCAGATGGGCCCACAAATTCATCGGCAGGTGCTGTCGATCCCCCTACATGGGCCCATTGTGTTTGCAGTGGCAGCTGCCGATGATTTCGGATGGGCCCACAAATTCTTCGGCAGATGTTGTCGATCCCCTGCATGGGCCCATTGTGTTTGCAGTGGCAGCTGCCGATGATTTCGGATGGGCCCACAAATTCATCGGTGGGTGCTGTTGATCCCCTTGCATGGGCCCATTGTGTTTGCAGTGGCAGCTGCCGATGATTTCGGATGGGCCCACAAATTCTTCGGCAGGTGCTGTCAGTCCCCCTGCATGGGCCCATTGTGTTTGCAGTGGCAGCTGCCGATGAATTTGGATGGGCCCATAAATTCATCGGTGGGTGCTGTTGATTCCCTCGCATGGGCCCATTATGTTTGCAGTGGCAGCTGCCGATGATTTTGGATGGGCCCACAAATTCTTCGGCAGGTGCTGTCGATCCCCCTGCATGGGCCCATTGTGTTTGCAGTGGCAGCTGCCGATGATTTCGGACGGGCCCACAAATTCATCGGCAGGTGCTGTCGGTCCCCCTGCATGGGCCCATTGTGTTTGCAGTGGCAGCTGCCGATGATTTCGGATGGGCCCATAAATTCATCAGTGGGTGCTGTTGATCCCCTCGCATGGGCCCATTGTGTTTGCAGTGGCAGCTGCCGATGATTTCAGATGGGCCCACAAATTCTTCGGCAGGTGCTGTCGATCCCCCTGCATGGGCCCATTGTGTTTGCAGTGGCAGCTGCTGATGATTTCGGACGGGCCACAAATTCTTCGGCAGGTGCTATCGATCCCCCTGCATGGGCCCATTGTGTTTGCAGTGGCAGCTGCCGATGATTTCGGATGGGCCCACAAATTCATCGGTGGGTGCTGTTGATCCCTTCGCATGGGCCCATTGTGTTTGCAGTGGCAGCTGCTGATGATTTTGGATGGGCCCACAAATTCTTCGATGGGTGCTGTTGATCCCCTCGCATGGGCCCATTGTGTTTGCAGTGGCAACTGCCGATGATTTCGGATGGGCCCACAAATTCATCGGCAGGTGCTGTCGATCCCCTCGCATGGGCCCATTGTGTTTGCAGTGGCAGCTGCCAATGATTTTGGACGGGCCCACAAATTCTTCGGCAGGTGCTGTCGATCCCCTCGCATGGGCCCATTGTGTTTGCAGTGGCAGCTGCCGATGATTTCGGATGGGCCCACAAATTCTTCGGCAGGTGCTGTCGATCACTCGATCCCCTTGTATAGGCCCATTACGTTTGCAGTGGCAGCTGCCGATGATTTCGGATGGGCCCACAAATTCTTCAGCAGATGTTGTCGATCCCCCTGCATGGGCCCATTGTGTTTGCAGTGGCAGCTGCCGATGATTTCGGATGGGCCCACAAATTCATCGGTGGGTGCTATTGATCCCCTCGCATGGGCCCATTGTGTTTGCAGTGGCAGCTGCCGATGATTTCGGACGGGCCCACAAATTCATCGGCAGGTGCTGTTGATCCCCCTGCATGGGCCCATTGTGTTTGCAGTGGCAGCTGCCGATGATTTCGGATGGGCCCACAAATTCATCGGTGGGTGCTGTTGATCCCCTCGCATGGGCCCATTGTGTTTGCAGTGGCAGCTGCCAATGATTTCAGATGGGTCTACAAATTCATCAGAAGGTGCTTTTAATCCCTTACATGAGCCCATTGCATTTGCAGTGGCAGCTGCCGATGATTTCAGATGGGCCTAAAAATTCATTGTCAGGTGCGTTAATGCGCTTAGATCCACTGATAAATTTTTAGACATTATACTTAGTTTAACAAAGTTTCTTTTCATACTAGCAATATTATTTATTAAGATATAGATATATCTCTGAAACACTTGGGGCATTACTAATGATAGCATTTCATATCCTAATCAGTCATCATCTCTACACATTCTCATGATATATCCATAAGACATGGTTTTTTATGACATTTGAAACTTTCTCTTTTCATATTAAATTTTCTTTAGCTTCAAAGCCTAAGCTATATGTCACTAGTAAATAACAGTACTGTAATAAGGCATGTTTATTCTGACAGATGCATGGTGCCAGCAGCTTATCCATTCATGTAATGTCTTGTAAATGCAATATGATCTTGTTTTTTAACAGCTCACCATGTCTTCAGTAGCTACAAACACAATGGGCCCATGCGAGGGGATCAACAGCACCCACCGATGAATTTGTGGGCCCATCCGAAATCATTGGCAGCTGCCACTGCAAACACAATGGGCCCATGCAGGGGGATCGACAACATCTGCCGAAGAATTTGTGGGCCCATCCGAAATCATCGGCAGCTGCCACTGCAAACATAATGGGCCTATACAAGGGGATTGACAGCACCTGCCGAAGAATTTGTGGGCCCATCCGAAATCATCGGCAGCTGCCACTGCAAACACAATGGGCCCATGCGAGGGGATCAACAGCACCTGCCGAAGAATTTGTGGGCCCATCCGAAATCATCGGCAGCTGCCACTGCAAACACAATGGGCCCATGCAGGGGATTGACAGCACCTGCCGAAGAATTTGTGGGCCCATCCGAAATCATCGGCAGCTGCCACTGCAAACACAATGGGCCCATGCAGGGGGATTGACAGCACCTGCCGAAGAATTTGTGGGCCCATCCGAAATCATCAGCAGCTGCCACTGCAAACACAATGGGCCCATGCAGGGGGATCGACAGCACCTGCCGAAGAATTTGTGGGCCCATCCGAAATCATCGGCAGCTGCCACTGCAAACACAATGGGCCCATGTAGAGGGATCGACAGCACCTGCTGATGAATTTGTGGGCCCGTCCGAAATCATCGGCAGCTGCCACTGCAAACACAATGGGCCCATGCAGGGGGATCGACAGCACCTGCCGAAGAATTTGTGGGCCCATCCGAAATCATCAGCAGCTGCCACTGCAAACACAATGGGCCCATGCGAGGGATCGACAGCACCTGCCGAAGAATTTGTGGGCCCATCCGGAATCGTCGGCAGCTGCCACTGCAAACACAATGGGCCCATGCAGGGGGATTGACAGCACCTGCCGAAGAATTTGTGGGCCCATCCGAAATCATCGCAGCTGCCACTACAAACACAATGGGCCCATGCAGGGGATCAACAGCACCTGCCAAAGAATTTGTGGGCCCATCCGAAATCATCGGCAGCTGCCACTGCAAACACAATGGGCCCATGTGAGGGGATCAACAGCACCCACCGAAGAATTTGTGGCCCATGCGAAATCATCAGCAGCTGCCACTGCAAACACAATGGGCCCATGCAGGGGGATCGACAGCACCTGCCGAAGAATTTGTGGGCCCATCCGAAATCATCAGCAGTTGCCACTGTAAACACAATGGGCCCATGCAAGGGGATCAACAGCACCCACCAAAGAATTTGTGGGCCCATCCGAAATCATCGGCAGCTGCCACTGCAAACACAATGGGCCCATGCAGGGGATCGATAGCACCTGCCGATGAATTTGTGGGCCCGTCCGAAATCATCGGCAGCTGCCACTGCAAACACAATGGGCCCATGTAGAGGGATCGACAGCACCTGCCGATGAATTTGTGGGCCCATCCGAAATCATCGGCAGCTGCCACTGCAAACACAATGGGCCCATGCAGGGGGATCAACAGCACCTGCCGATGAATTTGTGGGCCCATGCGAAATCATCGGCAGCAAATATAATGGGCCCACTCGTTGTGTTCGTGCATTTTTTGTTAATGGGCCCATGTGGGCTTTCCCTTACTCACCAGTCAAATTGCATATGGGTTCTATCGAGTGCTACGACAAACATCCGGTACATGGGCTCGGCGCGTAATGTTCCATCTCCAGCGTACGCCCGACGCCACCCGAGTCCGTAGTCTGACTAACGATCGTAGGCGGCGCTGTCACGAACCATGTCGGCGCCGTGCTCAAATTCGCCGGTGTATGAGGTGAAGATTGTGGAGGTGAAGGAAGGGATCGGCACTCCAGCTGGAGTGTGTGCCCGCATCTGTGCCTGTGATGGTGCTTCTGACATTGCCTGCGCCAGTGTTATCGTCCGTGTTGTTGTCGACCCACTCATGGTGTCTTCATAATGCACCAACTGTGACAGGATCGACGGCGATGGTGGTGTTTCCTCCTCCTGCTGTTGCTGTTGCCGTGAACCCTGCGACCCAAATGAGTGAGCCGATTGTAGTCGTGTACCCTGACGGTCCCTCTCAGATGATCTGCTGCTCCTTGGCTCTGGTGACGCCATCTGCCCTCTAGACAATCCCGCACGCACCGACATCACAGTGGCAACAGCCGCAGTCGCCGCCGCCGTGGAGGACGAGGATAACACCGAAGCCGACGACCGTCCCGGATCGCCCTCAAGCGTGTGTGCACACACCCCAGCGCGCCGTGGCAGCAGGTTTCCGGCGCCACCAACGACGGGCAAGCCGAACGTATGGCTGAGAAGAACTTGGCATATGCTCAAGGACGAGTTCGATGCTAGACCGCGATGCGCCACCAATACCCTGAATCAAGCTCTGTGCGTGGGCCCGTCCAAGCGCAAGTGATGCACTAGACACTGAGACATGTGAATTGTGCCGTGAGCTCCCACCGCTACCTGAGGCTGAACCTGAGCTTTCATTCCGCAAACGAGAGCGGGACCGGAAAGCGCCGCTGATGCGCGCGAGGGAAGCTGAGCTACCGTTGCGTGAGCCAAGTAATGAAGCCCTAGGACTCGGCTGAGATGAAGGTGGAGAAAGCAGGCCAACAGAATCTTCGCGCTCGCGAGCCTCGAGTGAGCCATCAGGCGAAGGCTGTCCCGAGCTGGGTGGGCGTTCGTCCTCACGGTCAGACTCCTGTAAGACTTCCGAGCCTATGCTCTGACGCAGCTGTCGACGGTGCCCCTTGAATGTTTGTCGTGGTCTCGTGGCTGTAAGACCGCCTGTTGGTGTAGGGGGAACAGGACTTGGTGCTGCTGAGGGACGTTGGCGGCCGCCTCCGGCAGCTGGATGGCGTGGGGGCATGGGCATGCCGCGTACATCCTGAGGGCTCGGCACGGACGAAGTGGGAGAGACCACCGAAGTAGGGGAGCCACCGGAGGGCGATGAGGAAGCAGTCTCCACATTGCCTGTGCTACGCGTCTCGTGCGATTCACGAGTCGAGGTGCTCTTGCTTTGTGGTGTCACAGTGGCACGCGAGAAGGCGAAGGGAGGCGAGCCTGTGAATGACATGCTGTTCCCTCGAGCCGGGTGACGAAATGCGAATGGGTAGTGGCTGGGAATAGGCTGGCCAAGGCTCGAAAGCGAATTGGATGCATGACCGGAGAACGACGATGGCTCCTCGCTTGACCGGGTATTGATGTCTTCTTCGTCTTCCTCCTCTTCTTCTCCCTCATCCTCGACCTCTACAACGATATCCCCCGTAACTCTTCCTCTTCATCGTCATCGCGGCCTCCTGCACTCTCTTCCGGTACGGCGGGAGAAGGCGGGAACGGGATCTGCTCTTGCTCGCTGCTGTCCCGTGGACCAAAGCAGGGAACGGATACGGGAGATTCTTGAGTGGTGCGCTCTTGTCACTCTCTACCATCGACTTGTCATGAACAAGAGCCTCTAGAGGCGGGGTTATGGCTTCCTGTCCTCCTGCGACTGATCGCGATTTGGGCTCTCAAACGGGTCTTGCGAGAGCATGCCCCTGTGAGCTGGCTGGGGTTGGGCACCACCGCCAAGCCCAACGGCAACAAACACCTTCTCGATACCTTCAAATCCACCTTTGGATGGACGCTCGGCCGACTTCTCACTGCGCAGTGCGCGAAGCGTTGAGACAAAACTCGTACGCCTCATATACGCGTAGGAGAGTACATTCCTTCGAACTCCATGGAAGTGCATCGGCACCACTGGCACCCATGGCTGTGGCAATGCCCGATTCCGACTTTTCGCTTCGGATCGAAGTTGCACGACCAACTTCTTCCTACTCCCAGCGTGAGCGAGGCCCACAGAGCCCCGCACAACCGTACCCGCTTAATATCCAGAGACCGAGCCTGAGTTATATTATTAATATGCTAATCGTAAACAAGAAAAAATACGCACCAGCTGAGAAGGAGGATGAGGGTCCTCCAGGCCCCCCAGGCGGCATTACCAATCAAAACACCTTTGGTATAGGCTGACAGTGCTCCCGAGTTCTTGTCAAAGAATGTTCCATCGCGGCGCGCGATACTCTGATCAACATCTGAGAGTGATAACCCACCAGGGAGATTCTCAGGATTGAAGAACGAAAGCAAGAGCGCGAGGGCCAGGCCTGTGCATGGGAGGAGTACTGTCACGATGGTTGGAAGGTTCTTGTCACATAAAGATAACACGTCTCTGCGAGCGCATCGCACAGAGAACCCTCTGCCGAAGGGAGGACCGTGCTCGAGTTGACGTAGGGAAATGCCGAGAAGCGAATGTGCTGGAGAAAGTAGAAGTGGTCGTAGGATGACACGGCGACAAAGTTGAAAGCCGGGGAAGACAGGTAGATGGGAAGAATGAGGAGAAAATCTGGATGTAAACGAAGTCAAGTCCTATCTTCTAGGATGTCAAAGTTTTAGATACTCACGGGAGCACCAACAACAACTGTAAGAGTAGAGGTCTTCATAGACGCCGAATATCCAGAAGAAGACCCAGCAGTTGCGACGAGAGCCAGGAACCAGGTGTCTCAAACATGGAAGGCCTGACTTACTCGATCATCAAGATTCCTCGTTCCGTTCTCGCTCATGTTCCTCCTTAGACCCTCCTCTACTTCATCAATGCCATATACATCTTGGTAGAAATGGATTCGCATTTTGATGGATGGGTCGCGCAGGAATTCGAGGTGCAAGCCAGGATATCGCAACTTTGGCGGTGTTGCGATGGAGGCACACAAGCGGGCATCCAGTGTCTGGGAAGAGGAAAAAAGGGTTGGCAAGAATCCTTCGACCACAGACGCTTTCTCAACACACAGGTGTGGAAGAAGGATGAAGGGCGATGAAGGGCGATTGGATGGAAGGGTGGCACCGGCACAAGTAGGCCGGCACTACCGTACTGCTTACCCGCGTCGTCGTTGTCCAATCTGTCTCTGGCTCCCGACGACCACCATGAAGACCTCCGGTACGTAGCGGCATTCAAGTCCTGCATGCTGACGATGTAAACAGAATGTGATCGTGGGCTTGCGCTCTCCCGAGGAAGGCACGGGCGTCTATTGTTGACGATCTTCGCTGGCGCTGGCTGCCCCTCCTGGGTGCCCGGCGGGACCTACACCGCCCACCTTCTATTCGTATAAGCGCATAATTTTGTCTCACATCCTTTTCTCTATCAGAAGAAGCGACTTCTCTAAGCTCCGGCGCAGATCCGTTCCCGACGACCACTATGCCAGCTTCGAATGAATTTACACCGTTGATGCATATATTGATGTGCCACGCCAATGTGCCGCGGGAGGCATTCACACCAGTGACAAGGCTGGGATATAAGCATGGCTCGAGTACATGGCCGTCCTCTCAACGGCACCGAGGCACCGAGCGACGGGTTCATCTTCCGACCGAACATTCAATAACGGTAGCTGCAGTGTTATGGGTGGTCGCAACTGGCAAGCCTTACCGACGTCGCTGTTATCGGAACTGTCTTGGCTCAGACATACACAAGAACAGGCAGGATGCATACATCGCTTTAAATCATCTGTTTTCGATCAAGTTTCGGGATTCAATGCAATGTGAGCGCGCATATGACCGAGGGAGACCCATAATAAGGCCATATCTGGTCTGATTATTGTCTTTGCGATCCTTGCTGGTTCCTCACCTTGATGCCTTGAGGATTGGGCGCCTGTGCCCGGGATTGGTCTAATTAATAGTCTTCTTTATCCTTGTTTTGAGAGGATCGTTGCATCGTTGATGGGTAACCAGTGAAGCAGATCTTTCCCAATGTGACCGGCGAGAATGGCCCAATTGAGTAACGTCTTCTGTGAACGTCATCGGGGCGATGTTCTTGTATGGGTAAGGCCAGGTCCATCTCGGTATCCATCTGGATCCAGATTCGCGCTTTGTCGTTGCACGCTGGGGAAAGATCCTCTCTGTGACATCTAGTTCGCGGATGATCTATGATGTATGGCTTTAGTCGCGGCGGCACCATCCCAGGTTCCAAATTTCTGCACAAGGTTGACCACCGAAGGCGCTGGCTAGCTATAGGTGTTTCCAAACCCGCACTGGTTCGTCCTTTTACCACGAGTTTGCTCTCCCAAATCGGAAGCACTGAGGGCTTTTGTTTGCCTTCGTACTAGTCTGGCTCACATGTGCGTTGAGTTTTGTCCTTGGCCTTTCTAGTCTCGGTAGTTCAAGTTCGGTGGCATTATCCGCCTATAGTGTACGTCCATCACTACTATCGGCTCTATTCTTCCTTCGGTACGCATTCCGACTCCCTAAATCCCTTTCTCTTTTCTATGAATTATCTCATCATAGAAATTCCCATCACAGTGTGTCATCTAAGCGGATAGATCTGTACAATGACTGTTCTGCCTTCCAGAGTTCAACGTTCAACGTTCAACCGTGTCAATTCTCAATACTCAAATGCCCAACTACGCGCCCGTCGCCGTCGGGCTTGCCCTTACCCACACCATTGTGTTCTGAGACATAAGCACGCCCGGGTGGTTCGTGGAATCTATTAAGCAGACTGCAGGTGAAGTGAAGTTCCACTAGTTCTACTACGGACTCGTTCTTGGAGTTCTTGATGTAACTCGGTAATGGCATCGACGAAGTGCGGTTTCGATTCCACGCGTCAAAATAAGGCGACAAAATAAATAAAAGATGGTGGTAGGGTGACATAGCGAGGAATGACGAAAGGCAAGATAGGAAGGATAAAGGGTTGACCTGGTGGAGAATGATATGTTTTATCATTCAATTGATGGCAAGATGTTAAGCGCGTTAAGTCTCACACACTCACGAAAGCGCCAAAGACAATGATATATGTAAAGGAGCTCATAGCCCAGGGAGACACCGAATACCGAAAGCACTCAGCACGCAATGCATACATCGACTCGGAGTCCAATGCACACTATACAGTAGCATTGAAGTCGAGATATTGTCTGAAGAGGCACGTGGGCGAGGATGAGTAGTGAATTGGATGGAGATGGAAGCATGTCTTCCAAGACGTGTCGCGCAGGAGTTCGAGGTGGTAGCTGGAGATCGGAACTTGGCCTTGGGTGCCACTGCCAGTGCGGCTGCAATGACAGAACACAAGCGTGTGGTGGCGGCAAAAGCCGATGGGTGTGGACGACTTTCCTTTTGCAGCCAACCAGACCCAGTCGAACTCGAACTCGAACTAGTGATTCAACAAACACTTTCACTTACGGCACAGTGATATTATCCCTTTGTTGGTCCTTTCTGTTAGTCAAAATAAGGGCGCAAAAGCAGTAATACCGAAAGGCCACACTGTGATGAAGCCGTGCAAAATAAAAACTTACAGTGACGTTGTACAGTGTTCGGACTTTGATCAAGTTACTTCTCCTAAGGCTGGCCTGGGTCTGAGCGCTGAGCTATCACTTTCGAGTTCTGGTTGCTTTTCCATGCAGATTACTCAACAAACGCGTGACTGGTCGGTCCTTATCGGTCTGGTTCTCATGGCGTGGGAAGAGCGCTTAGGCCATTCTGGTTTTACTGTAACTTAACTTAGCAGCATCCGCTCAAGGGGTAACTTCTCTTGCCACATCAAGTCAAAACTCAGGCTCTAACTTTGGAACGGTGGCTAAAGCATATCAATGCGATAAGGACAACAGACACGAACTGCAGCCACCGCCGCATCGCCTTCTAGTCACATAATGCATATGATGCACCGATGCACCTAGACTGGCCGGGGTCCGGTCCAGTTCAGGTTCGATAGCTCTGAGCCTGAACCTGAACTGAACCTAAATGTCCGGTTCTGACAAATTGGTGAACCTAAACCTGGACCTGGGTTCAGGTGCGGTTCAGGTTCGAACAATGTTCGACCAAAAAATTTCACTCAGAAAACTCAGAAGTAGTTGGAACCAGGTATATTAATTCATATAAATACAGGTTGACTTCCATACACATGGCCACCGTCGAACTTGCCTGATTGAACAAATACCTATTGTCTGTGTCCACGAACGCGGGATGTAGATGTCCATCTGAGCGATGAGAGGTCTGTGTAGACGACGACGATGTGGGCAAGTGTGGGTGGGATGTCGGGTGATCCGCCGCCGCGAGGTGGAGGTGGAAAGGCATGTAGCGGGAGGAAGGGGAAGGTGTGTAGGGCGAGGAGCTTGGTCCTAGGGGAGGTAGCCCATGGTTCTGGTCCTCTGTGGGTTGTGGAATGTTAGATGGGAAGGGGAAGGAAGTTAAGGGGCGACTCGTACCTTGGAGGTAGGTTGTCAGTTGTTGGAATATCCTTTTGTAAACCCAACACAAAGCGTCGAAGAAACCTTGAATGACGGCGTTGGACAAGGTTCGGTTGAGAGGGAGGTGTGAAAGATATGGGAAATCCAAGATGGGTGGGTGGATGTCAATGGGGATATGTTCGTAGCCTGCAGAGTGGATAGCAGCTGGGTCATCGGCGAGTTTGGCGTGGTGTAGTTGGAAAGTGGATGCGACGCTGAGAGTGTTAGGAGAGAGTGGGGCATCCCCGAACTTGATGATGCAGGACGTGGTTGGACGTGATTCTGCGATGCATGTTCTTCATCTGTCCCAGCTGCGCAAGGTAGTGTTTGTGCTTACTAGAGAATAAAAGTAAACTTTATCAGTTAAGGGAAGAAGCAGAAGGTGAAGATGCGCAGAAAAGAAAAGGTCGATTTGCAACATATGGGGATGCGGTTGTGAGACGGGAACACAATTTTCCTGAAGGAGGATGAAGGAGGATGATGAGGCAGGCACGAGGTCCGATGACGTACGAAGGGCAAGGCTCTCGAAGAGCTCCGCGCGGGGTGGATCGATCGTGTGCATCTGCTCCTAAGCAACAGCGATGATCAGCTAGGTCGTGGCGCTTGTGGTGAGAGGCGTACCTGTCAATCAGACCAAGACCAAGGAGAACGTCCAGCAAGTCGAAGCCAATATTGTCACACCATATGACAAGCGTACCGTAGCGCCTCGTCGTCAATCGCGCAAGTTTATCTATTTCTTGACGATAGTATTGAAGGCGATGATCGATGATCCCCCATGAGACCGGTACTGGAGAAACTCCACGCCTTCGGCTTCCTAACGCGTCATTTGGGTCCCGTGCATTCACGACAGACACCGTTCAGTTCTCCAACAACGCTTGAAGTAATGCCCACGCATAACTTCGAACGCCCGGCTGCCCATATCCAAAGCTTTCAACATCCGCAAAGGCACAGATCTGCTCATGATAAAGAGAGTCCAAAGCCGCGCATCTGATAGAATGTCGAGTACATCGTCGAGTGACTTGCGACCAAGTTTCTGAGAGCGAATACCTAGCATATACCCTGAGAAAAAGCGGGATCCCTAAGACGGATGACGGATGAAACCATGTACGTACCGAGAACCCACTGTAGCGAGCTAAGAGCACTGATGCGTAACCGTGCTTTCCAATCCGTCTCGCTCTCCTCCTCGCTCTCGCCTTCACACGCGCCATCGGTTCGCTATCCATCTTTCGAGTCTGCACCACCGCAGAGTGTCTGAATGGGTTTCCCGCGTACGGTCTTCGGCACTGAAAGGTCAACAGGCACCTGCACCGGGTTCGAGTTCGCATGCAAAGCGAGCAGTTCGAGCAGCGCACGCTGCACGAACACCAACAACGCGGCCATCTGCGTGCCATCCAAGACGAGCCTCTCATCTTCTCCCTCTCTCACCTCCTTGTCCACCGCCAGATCAAGGGAACTCGTGTCAGCGGCTGCTTCTGCCTCGGCAGGTGCAAAGGAGACGTGCGTGTCCCAGGAGCTCTGAGCGAGGGCGCAACGTACCGGTCCTGGTCGCGCGTGGCCATACACCAGCTACCAAGGATGGACTCGACCTGTTCGGCAGATGCGATCTCGCGAAGGAAGAAGAATATCTGTGCACGTAGTGGTTCCGCGTGAAGGATGTCGGCGTGGGCGGTAAGCGCCAGAGTACGCAGGCGGCGGGATGGATGAAGGAACAACGCAGGCACATGGTGCATCTGCCAGAATCTGCTAGCCAAACCATCGCAGAGATGGCACGCGACGTACCCAGACCCGCAGTGAGAGAATGAGCGCTTCAAGCCGTGCATGACCCTCCGCATCTGCATCTTGATGAACATCGTCAAGCAGGTGGTGAGCACGAGGCAAAGGAAAGGTTGAGCATACGTAGGGAATTGCAACATAAAATAATGAACTCACATCCATACTCATACCCGCACTCAATACATCGTCATCGTCGTCATCATCATCATCACTCTCGGGTTTTGACGCTTCACACTTTTCTTGGTATAGACTTGCCCCTTATCTAGACTCTAGAATTAGGGTGTACGAGAACGGTTTGAGTGGGGCCGGTGGAAGGTGGTGGACCGCGGTACTAGGTAACTAAGGAAAGATGACATCCAACAGGATGGCAAAAACCCAGACTAGTGCGTGGACACTGAATCAATGAGCGATAGTACTGGAGGGAGATCAGGTAATAGGAGAGCGGTCTTAGCGTGAGACCGTCTCGTGTCGATGTAAGGGAAAGGAAAGACGAAAGTTGTGAGTGAGTGCACGGTGCACTCGTGGCCATTGGCCAATGAGCTGTTGGAGTCGCACAAGCAGCACACACAAGTTCACGCGTTGACGCGTTGTTGATTCGCGCACTGGTAGTGCTTTAAGGTCCAGTCTCATGGACTGGAAAAAGACCGGAAACTGGACTGGACTGTAACCGGTGGAAACCGGACCATCAGTCCCGGTTATCCCATTTAGGGAAATTTCTATTTTCGGTTCAAGTGAATCTCTTTCATTTTTAAAACTGGAAAAAACCAGTTAAAACCGGTCCTAGACCGGACTTTCAGTCCATCTGTCATAGCCCCTTACTTTCTCATACTTAATATATTGACTGTGAGCTCAAAGGAAGTGAAATTATGGGAAAATAAGGTACATTGGATGGTACATAAGTAATACAGCGAAAAAATATGCTTAAGGTAGTCATGCAGGTTTCCGCGGGGCGTATAAGTTGGAGCTAATGTCCAACCAGGTCATGTCGTCATGACCCTCACACAGCTAAGTCCGCGGGAAGGTGCAGCGGCGTCAGGAAGGAGGGAAAGGAGGGCTTTAGTGAGCCCGGTAATTCGCAACGCGTCCTATCGTGCACTGCCACGCGTGTCTTGAAAATTTGTAGACAGGGCCGCATTATGGTTCTTGAGGTGCTCCTAAAATTTCTAAGGCCGCGGACGTGTGCAGCGCTCTGAGGACTGAGGGGACTGAGCTGCACTCAGCTCTGTATTTGGATTGGAAAGAAAGCGCGTGAATGTGGAAGGAAAGCGGCCCGGTGAAGCAGAAACGCCCAAAGATAGCCACATTACATAATGGCAGATTTTCTTTGGTGCGACAGCACAGCTCAGTGCAGCCCAGTTCCCTCACTCCCTCCTGTGAGTGCTGCACGTCTCCGCGGCCTTAGAAACTTTAGGAGCACCTCAAGAGACATAATGTCGCTCCATCTACAAATTTTCAAGACACGCGTGGCAGTGCATGATAGGACGCGTTGCGAATTACCGGGCTCACTACAGCCCTCCTTTCCCTCCTTCCTGACGCCGCTGCACCTTCCCGCGGACTTAGCTGTGCGAGGCCCATAAAGACATGACCTGGTTGGACATTAGCTCCAACTTATACGCCCCGCGGAAACCTGCACGACCCCTTCCCAAGCGGTTTTCTCCCCTCAAGACTTGCAAGCTGCCCGGCCCTCAGATAGACAGTCTGGCTGGTAGCAGTACAGGTTCTTGGCTGCTGTAGTTGTTATATAGCATGTCATGAGGTCCACGCAGCTTGCAGGAATGGTGAGAGGTTGAGTTAGTTGACTTTTATGCACGTGCGAAG
The DNA here is from genome assembly GCA_022884055.1 of Russula griseocarnosa. Classification (NCBI taxonomy): domain Eukaryota; kingdom Fungi; phylum Basidiomycota; class Agaricomycetes; order Russulales; family Russulaceae; genus Russula; species Russula griseocarnosa. Next base: position 19,773 of record JAGKRU010000062.1, on the reverse strand, counting down.
ACTGCTTTGCAACTGGAAGACTTTTTTACTTAGTAGTTTACTTGTTTTCCCTACATAAAACAATACATATATTTTACAAAGACTGGTCAAAACCCGTGCAAAGACTGGTCAAAACCAGTCACTAACTGGTCAACAAGTCAACCGGTTATGGCCAGTCCATTAACCGCCCGTGGACCGATGGTAACCGGTCCTAAGCGGTCCAGTTACGGTTAATCAGTCCTAGCAACAATTTACAGACCGGTCCCGGTCCCAGTTTTTTCCAAAAATGGAAAAAAAACCGGACTGAACCGGACTTTAAAGCACTACGCACTGGTGACCCGGCATACGCCGCATAACCCACTGCTGGACTGTACTGTATACTATGTAAACGATTTTGCTATTCATCGTCTATATCAATGTCAAAGTCAGGATCAATCTCCATCCAACTCTCTTTAACAGCTTCCAAACGACCATCACGATATGCCGCACGTAACCTCTGCAATGCTCCAAACTTTTCACTTCCCATCTGGCGTCGACGGACATCATCTGTGCGAGCTGACATTGAAAATGAACGCTCTGCAAGGCAAGAGGACGCTGGTATTGCCATATAGTCGCGAGCCATAAGCCGAATGACAGGAAACACCCTCTCAGTTGATTTCAGCTATGAAGCAATAAGCTGAATTGTCCAACGGCTCAGCAACAAGCAATCTGAGACGTACCCCATACCATGCAATAATATCAGGACATTCCGTTCTCGAAAGTGGGTCACTCTCAAAAAATCTGTTCAGTTCGGTAAATGGATCGGAGACCTGGCTTTCCCTGTTTGAGGTAGCAGGTTTTGCCGCCTTCACAATTTGGGTCATCCATCGCTCCGTTGTTGAGTGCTCTTGATAAGGGCATCAAAACAATGCTTCAGAACTATGAAGGAACTTACGGCGGCTAAGAGTATTGGTCGGGTTTCCTGTAGTAGTGATATGCTGTGGTTGAGTTCCCTTTGTGGCATGGTATTTTGCGTGATATTTAAGGTACTGGATGGAATGTGAAAGATCAAGACAAGTTCGTATAATGTATAGGTGTACGATTTCTCGAAGACGGTCCATATTGTCTTCTACATACTCAGCGTGCCATGCCACCTGCACATAGGACAGCTTCCATGTCGGATCAAGGACTATGAGAGAGTTAGTCATAGTTACAACCCGAAGAACGAAGTAGGATCCCCACCATGAGAAATAAAATAGATTGAGGTATCATCCGCCTTACGATACCACTTTGCCATGTTCTTCAAGCCAGCTGCGAGAGCCTTATGAACTGGCTCATATCGGTCGTTTTCGGAAAGGTCATCCCACTTGCTTTGAAGCATCTCCACCAATGGAAAGACTTTATAGCACGTTGGTTCTTTCTCTGCAGAAAGTTCACCATGAGCCGTCCTCAAAATCTATTCATGGAATTCAGAATACATTTAATTGGTGAGCAGGAAGCGTACCTCCAAGCAATCATATGCAAGCCTAATAATGTCCCACTCCGGTCCAGAAAGTAAGTAGTTGGCCCATTTCTTCCCGTTGGCAAGGGGTGGTAAGTCTTCTTCTTCATCAGCAAGGCGGCAGAAACGGTCAATTCCCTGCCAAAAATATCATGCAATAACTCATCAAATAACAATATACTACATACCTTTTGGATCGCAAGAACGGTGCGGAAGCAGTCACTAAGGCTTCCCCAGCGTGTGCGTACCCAAAGTTTAATCTCCCACGATGGACAGCCCAGTGACGTTGCGATCTGCAACAAATACTCCCGCACATCATCACTACAAGCACGAAGCTGGGCGATAAATGCCATCAACTTCCCGACAACGTCCCAGTCTCAAAACTGGTGTCAAATGCTGCATGCATTGCTTCTACGTCATCGGGTAAGGCTTCTACCTCCATACTAATATCGACGTCAAAGCTGTCCTCAAACTCATTAAGTTCTTGCTGCGCTGAACCAGGCATATGAATTTTTTTCTTCGTTCGGCCAATGCCTGGAACATTGAGTGCCGTCACAAAGTGACATGCCATTAGATGGATGGAGTGTTCGATACACCTGCAAAAGATGACGTAGGTGAGCAGCAATATATTCCAACAAAAGCATAAAACCATACCGGCCCCGAACTTCCTTTGCATCCAGCCGCTCTGCCTGTGGGTCCAAAGTCTCACAAACATGCCGGACTGCCACATCATTGACAGGTACATTATCGCCAACAAGCCAACCAAACTGAAAGAATACATATAGTTAAATCTGTTGTTTGAATTAAGAGAACGCTAACCTTGTCCATAAGCCCAAACTTTCGAATAACACTGACGATGTCGTTTCTGACCATCAACCCAGTGTGGCGTCCAATGGTTCGATGGAAGTCAAGAAGGTGACTCTTCAAGAACCAGTGATAAGGATCTTCGGGTGGTGAGTAGATGTATTGGATGCTGTAAGATGCAAAAGATCGGCGTCGCTTTGAAGACCAGCCATCATAGACAATAGAGACTAGAGAGTTGATGCCCGCTACCAGATCCAAGTTGATTTCGTCGAGTTTTGCTACCTTTTCCATGACCACATCACCCATGCAGGTATGCTTCAGGATGTCATTTGTGTTGAGCTTTGGGCAAAGGTAATGGATGAGGCGCAGGAACGATGGACGCTCAACGGAACGAAAAGACTGAAATAAAGACCGTAAGTAAAGATACACCCCAGCAACAAAAGGAATATCATACCAGGTCACTGTCAACAATATACTCAAGTAGATATTCCCTCAAGCCCACTTTTGTAACGGGTGGAACTGGTGTTGGCTTCTTCACTGCAACAACAAAACCATTCATCGTTTTCTGTCCCCTTCATGCGGAGCATGATCAGTCTCTTAAAGCACCACTAACTTTTGGTGTGACGTACTTGTTTTTCTTTTGGAATTCTTCTGGAGCGCGGGCCTTTGGCTCAATACCCTTGGCTGCACAGATTTCGAGATATCGACGGTAATGAAACCTAAAACCAATCAGTTCAGACAAATCCGGGTTATTAGTAATAAGAGGGTAAATACCTTGTGATGTGTGTTCGATGGGATGAACCATTTCCGGTGAAAAAGGCATCTGCTTTTTTTGTGCCTATTTCTCTAGGGTATGTATGTTGGGTTAAAGGCCAGAAAAACATAAATTCTCAACGGCAACGTACAGGCATAACTTGCAATACTCGCCTGCCACTTCCTCGTTTTTGATCGTGCTGACATCCTTTGTGAAACAGAGTCGTAAATCCTGCGTGTTCCGACTTTTTTTCTTGGGCTTGAAGAAACAAACATCAGCAATCAAATCAGCATGCATCACGCATCACGCGCATCACAGCCTTCACAGGCCACGGGACATTATAACTCTCACCTTGTAAACACCTTCTTTCTTCCGCTTTGCTTCCCAGTATCGTCTTGTTGCCTCTGGATTGTCATCTTCGCTTTCAGTTTCTAAGCCATCTCCAACTTCATTAAACCTTCGTCAACAGGATCCCCTTCAGTAGACCCGGTGTCAACAGTCACTGATCTTGGTTGTGCGGCTTCCTTTGGCAACTTCTCCGCACCACTTTCATACAAAACATTGTCGCTTAAAGGGACTGCATCACGCTTTTTGTATAGCTGGAGTGAAGTGAGGATGTAAATCATGTAAGTGGTAAATACTCTACGGAATTTGAACATTAGCTTACTCGACGCCTTTTTGTGATGCGTTCGTCATCAGGTTCATCATCATCAAGTACATGTAAAACATGCTCTTGACGGGTTTCAAATGACACCGGTGCCAAATCTGATGGCGAGTTCAACCATTCCATTTTGTCAGCATCCTTTAATGTTCCATCCGGATTACAAGCCTCTCCTTCAGGCTTTGATGCATCCTTCAGAAACAAGGTATTTATCGTGAGTTCTTCAACAATTTATCAGTTTTTGCATTTTCATGACATCAAATAACGCTCACGTTTTTTTTCTGAATCCGCTTTGCCAACAGACTCTGCAGGTGCAGTCTTGGGGCCTGCAGGGTCAGGGTAAGTTACTATGCCCGTTATATTTGAGACATGATCAAGTAACCTTTCGCCTTTTCAGAAACATTTGGCGCACTCAACCCTTCCCGATGATCAAAACCTCGTGTGCGTGCTGTTGGTCAAGGAACGCGTGGTTCTGTGACAATGAGTGATGTATCAACTTTGTCACGCTCACCCCGTCTCATGTTGGTGACGGATAGTGAATAGCAGGTGGCAACGTCAACAGAAAAGTCTGCTGAGGTGCAAAAGAATTTTTTTTTGGTTTGGCCATACTCCGACATCTAATTTATCCTTTCTAGTTTTCTAAATACCGTTTCCCTCTCTCCGTGTTCATCCCACCTATCAAAAGAAGCCGGCGATAAAAGAAGTGCACAGGTAAAATGCACCGGGTACTGCACTACCATCTCAGTTCCTCTGAGACTGCCCGGGCTGTGCACATGAGATATCTCCATCCACAATGAAAGGTAAGCATCCCGTCTGAGCTACCGATGCCTACTGTGCCACTGTGCATACTGTATCCTCTAACTGCTCAATTGCTAATCAATCCTCTCCGCTCAGATTCTCCCATCTCTATCCTTCCCGTTGATAATTGTGCAACTGATTGCACGACTTGATGCTGCTGTACCTGCTTAGTGACCGCCTTTCAGAGCCAAGACACATTCGCCGAGCTATGGTACTTGGTAAGTACCTTGAGCCTTTGTGTGCAGGCACGCCACTCGTCTCAACGACTGAGCTTAATGCTTTGGATGCTGAGTGGATTAAATGGCGTTCCAAATGGGTCCCTCCTGTGACACCAGATGACTCTATCTACCCCAGACTATCAACGCAACTCCATTACATGCCACCTCACGAACCATTTCAAATTGCATCATGTAGCGCATAACGTTCAGGAGCTTATTACAATTGAGGCTGTCGAGATTTAAGAATGCCAAGGAGAAGTACTGTAGATAGTTACATGTTTATGGTTTGTATTGCAATAGATGAACTGTGGGTCTATATGGACCTGCAGGTTTACAACAATACTGCAGTATTCGTGCCCCGGTGTAAAGTTGTCCGGCCCGACAGACCCGTACCGTACCTGTGTTCATAGTATTGACACGTGTACAACACCGATGTGTTCACAACCCAACACGCCGTACGACAAAACCCCTCAAGCTCCAGCTTCCACACTTTGCTCCCTGGTGTGCCCCCCTTTCTCATGCTACAACAATGGGCGTCAATGATTCAATGGACTAGGCCATAGGAGGCTTTAGAGCAGTTTGGCGTTTTGCCGCGTTTAGTGATAGAACTAAACATAATAAAATTTCTTCCTTTTTCTGGTCACTGCTCTTAAGGTTCGGGTTCAAACCTCAGGTCCAGGTTTGTGCAAGGTGTTGAACCTGAACCCCAATACATGTTCGGTTCAGCAAATATGAATGGACCTGAACCTGAACAAAGGGTCCGGTTCGTGTGCAAACCCGGTCCGCCATGTTCCCAGACCGGACCGTGGCCAGTCTAGATGCGCCCTTAGATGCACCGTAATAACCGCGCCACATCCCTGCTATGCCAAATCGAATCTGAGTCCACCGGAGCCAATATGCCTTACCGTACTTCTCTTAATAAACCCTTTTCTTAATGTCTTCCCAGGTCACGTTGGACAGTTGTCATGTGTTCTGTGCGCCTATCTATAGCGCCCATCAGTTATAAATATCCTGTACCTGCACGTTTTGAGGCGCTGTCGCTCTTATCTTTCCCCATCACCCACGACCCTCCTATCCTCCTCTCAATTCCTCACTTCCCCTATATGTCTCATACTCATACTACTTCCACATCTTCCAACTTTCAACTAATTTTCGATAATGCTCTGAAAGCATACAAAAAGCGCACCAAGCAGGATCTTCTTACGCACCCGCTCGCCGACCGGCTCGAAGCCATCGATTCCCCTAGTAGCATTCTCACCCTGCTTCAAGAGCAAATCCAGGAGCTCAATCAGTCTCAGCGCCGAAATGAAAGGTGGACCAGGTGGCTAGATCCAACCGTGAAGGTCCTTCATGCGTTCTCGGGGACCCTCGGAGAACATGTCACTCTCGTATGCCTCAGCTCATGAACTTGTCTGAGATCCGCCTTCTCATACTTATTTGACAGGCATTTCCACCGGCAAAAGCCATCTTTACCGCAGTGGGCGTCCTTCTTTTAGTGTGTATCTTCTCTAATATGTTCGTGCGGCCCGTCGTAATGCGATCACCTTTCAGTCAGCTAAGAATGTCCGTGCAAGCGAGGACACTCTTTTTGTGATATTTGAGCGCCTGGAAGCCTTTTTCCAACGACTGGAGATTTATACTAAAGCGGCACTGGATCAAAAAATGGTGGATACAGTCACGAAAATAATCGTGGAAGTCCTGAACATTATTGGAATTGCAACAAAAGAAATCAAGCAAGGGCTAACAAGTACGTCTTTTCTGTACAAAGTAGTTTCCTGTTGACAGAACGATTTTCAGAGAAATATCTAAAGAAATTGTTCGGTAATAGGACGGATATTGAGGATGCGCTGAAGAGATTAGACAGTCTGACTCAAGAAGAGGCTCAAATGGCTGCTGCGCAAGTCCTAAATGCCACGCATACTGTCGACGACACTGGCATGGTGAGGGGAGTTGCGGATATCGCACTTAACGTGGACAATAGAGTGGCAGGTGTCGGTGACCAAGTTCAAGGCGTCGATGACAAGGTAACGGCGGTCATGGATGGTGCGTAATACATCTTCTATCTAGTATCGTAGAATTTGTCTAACCCATAACACGCCTAGATGGAAAAGAGGCCAGGGAAGTTATCCAACAAGCAGCTGACGGCGTAGATCGGATCGAATGTTCGTGGTTCCTGAACTGCATTCATGATTAACATGCACGCTCAATAACCCTCACAGGGAATCAATTACGACAGGACCTCCGTAGATGGCTCTCGCCACCAGATCCATCTACGAATCACAATATCGCGTGTAGCGCCCATCACAAGGGAACCGCGACCTGGTTCTTCGAAGGAAGGACGTATAAAGAATGGAAATCAACAAGTTCCGACTCGCTACTCTGGATTCATGGAAAACGTGTGTTACTGTCTCATTCTACCGCCCGATGCAACCTAATAACATCCCTTATTTATAGCTGGCTCCGGCAAGAGCATACTTTGGTTCGTAGAGTCTTCACTGTCTTTGTCAACGATTATTGAGTCGCTTGTCGTTCTCCAGTTCTACAATCATCGAAGATGTGAAAGCCATGTGCAATGCCGGTCAAGCCTCGATCGCATACTTTTATTTCGACTTTCGAGACGTCAACAAACAACACTGGCATGACCTAGTCCCTTCCCTTCTCACCCAACTTTCTACACAATCGGGTCCCTGTTGCGATATTCTATCACGTCTTCATTCCGATCATGGCAATGGCGCGCAACAGCCCAATGATGACGCTCTGAAACGATGCCTGATAGAGATGCTCACGATCCGAGATCGCCATCCGATCTACCTAATAATGGACGCCCTTGATGAATGTCCCGACACCTCCGAGGTTCCATCACCTCGCAGTCGGATACTTCAGCTGTTGGACGAACTCTCTAACCTTCATATTCCAAACCTTCGTATTTGTGTCACAAGTCGCCCAGAATTCGACATACGAGATTTCCTTGAGCCTCTGACCTCCCGCCGAATCTCCCTGCATGATCAAAGCGGACAAAAACAAGATATTGCAGATTATGTTAGGTCGGTCGTGTACTCAAAATCAGAACCGTACATGCGGAGATGGAAGGAGGACGATAAGGAACACGTGATCGAGACACTCTCTACACAAGCTGGCGGAATGTAAGTGAATTGTTTTACATTCGTATTACCTGTGCAAATCGTCAGTCAGGTTTCGTTGGATATTTTGTCAGTTGGAAGTCCTACGTCAATGCCTTCCGTCAAGTGTCCGGCGAACACTCAATGAATTGCCGGAATCTCTGGATGAGACGTATGAGCGTATACTGAAGGAGATCAAGAAGCCGAATAGGGCGCATGCTCGACGGGTATTGCAATGCTTGGTTGTCGCAGTCCGGCCCCTTCGTGTCGAGGAGCTTGCGGAAGTCCTCGCAGTCGACTTCGATGATGCAGAAGCTATCCCGAGGTTGAAACCGGATTGGCGGTGGGAGGAACAAGAACTAGCACTTCTGTCGGCGTGCTCGAGTCTGATTTCAATTGTCGACGAATATGTGTATCATCACTATTCGTGGACCTGGGTCCGAGTCGTTCAATTTTCGCATTTTTCCGTCAAGGAATTCTTGACCTCGCCTCGCGTAGCTACTGCAAGCGGAGAGGTCTTGAATTATCAAATCGATTTGGAACCTGCTCATACGATCCTAGCGCACGCTTGCCTAGGCGTTTTACTACATATACAAGATGACGTTGAAGGGCATACGCCCGAGGACCATCCGCTGGCTCAATACGCTGCCGAGCACTGGACGACTCATGCGCAATTTGGGGAGGTATCGTCGTGTTTACACAAAGGGATGGAATATCTCTTCGACACGAACAAACCATACTTTAATGTGTGGCTCGCAATATACGATATAGACACCAAGCCCAACGGTGATGCAACCTTTTACTGGTTCGCACCAGAAGAAAAATCCCCGCGGTTCCCCTATATTACGCAGCACTCTGTGGATTCCACGATCTCGTAGAGCACCTCATTACCAAGCATCCGCAGGATGTGAATGCTGATGGGGCCGCTATGTGCGACCACTAGTGGCAGCATTGGCAGGAGAACACTTCCAGACGGCAGATTTACTCCGTCATAACGGCGCAGATCCGGATGTCCGGGGCCAATTTGGGAGAAATCCATTGCATGCCGCAGCCTATTCTGGAAATTTGGAGATGGTCCGGATATTAATCGAGTACCATCCCGCCTACATTAATGCTAGGGATGAGGGCGGGTGGACGCCGTTACATGAAGCATCATACGGTGATAATTTCAAAGACGGTTCTGTCGTTCGATTACTGCTAGAGCATGGTGCAGATATAAATGCGCAGGATCAGACCGGCTGGACCCCGTTGCACGTGGCCTCGGCCAATGGGATGCTGGAGGTTGTGCGCCTGCTGCTCGAACACGGTGCTGATGTAGAGGCAAAGGACAATGACGGCAAGACCGCATTGCAGGTTGCGGATGGGGAGGGACATGACGAAGTCGTGAAATTCCTGCGAGAACATGGAGCCAAGTAGAAACACCTTGTAGCTTTTAGTACTTCCGTATATGTATCCAATTTCTTGTCGACGATAGAAATATACCACAGTGGTCACTTCTTCTCGTTTCACTCATTCTAACGCCGCCGTATGTGACAATACTGTAATACACGAATAGCAAGCAAGCAAGCTAGCTAGCTACTCATCTACCCCTAACTAACTAACTCAACTTGCAATGGAAGTCAATTGTGATACTCGGAAAAAAAACACAAGAATGCTCAGTTTCGGAATGAGTTAGGTGATATTGACTCTGGATCCGAGTAGGTAGAGTTAACTTAGTAGCGTACTACCGTAGTAGCGGTGGTACAGTACTATCCAGTCTCTTCCATTCCAGTTTTTCTCAATTTCGGGACTTGCGAAACGCGCGCAATTCAGGTCATATAAGATAGTGCGGCGGATGCGGTTGGTATTCTACTGTGCCCGCACGCAGGGTTGATGTAGTAGGAAGAGGAGGCTTGGAGGGCGGAAGTGAAGGAAGGTCTTCGCCGTCTACAGACTTACTCGTCGACTCGGTCTATGTATGAGCAAATATCCGCGGTTTCGATTTCACTCATCGAAACAAGGAAGCAAAAGGAAATCATACTTTATTCATGATTATTCGATGTTGAAGGGACGAACACGAGGTATCCATCGTTCAGTTCAATGTGGACACTACAAACTCACTCCTGCGCACAAATGAAAGAAATGCGTGTTATAAATGTGTCAATCTGTCAGTGATGGACAGGGACAGGGCTTTGCAAGACATAAGAATTGGTCATCAGCAATTTCCGACAGGAGTGCCGAGCGTAGCGTGAAGGTGAGGGTGAGGGTGACGGTGAGGAGGTGGGTAGAATCGAAGGTAACGGAGCACATGTACACGTAATAGTAAGTATGGGTTTGGTCGAATTCGGTGTAGAGGTAGGGGCAGGAGGAGGTAAGGGATAAGGAGTAATAATGGGAGAGATAGCAAGTGCGTAAAACATGAAAGCATGTCTGTGCGAGCAAAGAACTCTAATAGAGATATAAACAACTAAATACGTGCAGGTTAAGCCGAGGAGCAATTGAAGTGACAACTGAAGCATTGCAAGAAAAGAAAAACCAAACAAAAATTGTGAGCAAACAACAGCACCGAGAAATAAAAATGAAAAGGCATATTTCAGTCCAATTCAGATCATTGAGGCATGAACCCGGGCATGGGCGGCTGCGCGTAATGTTCCATCTCCGGCGTACGCCCGACGCCACCCGAGTCCGTAGTCTGACTAATGATCGTAGGCGGCGCTGTCACGAACGATGTCGGCGCCGTGCTCAAATCCGCTGGTGTATGAGGTGAAGATTGTGGAGGCGGCGAAGGCGAGGAAGGGATCGGCACACCAGCTGGAGTGTGTGCCCGCGTCTGTGTCTGTGAAGGTGCTTCTGACATTGCCTGCGCCAGCGTTATCGTCCGTGTTGTTGTCGACCCGCTCGTAGTGTCTTCAGAATGCACGGACTGCGACAGAATCGACGGCGATGGCGGTGTTTCCTCCTGCTGTTGCTGTTGCCGTGAACCCTGCGACCCAAACGAGTGAGACGATCGTAGTCGTGTACCCTGACGCTCCTCTCAGATGATCTGCTGCTCCTTGGCTCTGGTGACGCCATCTGCCCTCTAGCCAATCTCGTACGCGCAGACATCGCAGCGGCAACAGCGGCAGTCACCGCCGCCGCGGAGGACGAGGATGACACTGAAACCGACGATCGTCCCGGATCGCCCTCAAGCGTATGCGCACGCACCCCAGCACGCCGTGGCAGCAAGCTGCCGGCGCCACCAACGACGGGCAAGCCGAACGTATGGCTTTCTGGGTTGCTCAGCGCTCCCTCACTCCCATCGACATCAGACGTGTCGCCCAGGCGCACGGCACCAGTAGCGGGAGGAGAACTTGGCATATGCCCAAGGACGAGTTCGATGCTAGACCGCGATGCGCCGCCAATACCCTGAATCAAGCTCTGTGCGCGGGCACGTCCAAGCGCAAGTGATGCACTAGACACTGAGACATGTGAATTGTGCCGTGAGCTCCCACCGCTACCTGAGGCTGAACCTGAGCTTTCATTCCGCGAACGAGAGCGGGAGCGGAAAGCGCCGCTGATGCGCGCGAGGGAAGCTGAGCTACCATTGCGTGAGCCAAGTAATGAAGCCCTAGGACTCGGCTGAGATGAAGGTGGAGAAAGTAGGCCAACAGAATCTTCACGCTCGCGCGCCTCGAGTGAGCCATCAGGCGAAGGCTGTCCCGAGCGGGGTGGGCGTTCTTCCTCACGGTCAGACTCCTGTAAGACTTCCGAGCCTATGCTCTGACGCAGCTGTCGACGGTGCCCCTCGAATGTTTGTCGTGGTCTCGTGGCTGTAAGGCCGCCCGCTGGTGTAGGGGAAACAGGACTTGGTGCTGTTGAGGGGCGTTGGCGGCCACCTCCGGCAGCCGGATGGCGTGGGGGCATGGGCATGCCGCGTACATCCTGAGGGCTCGGTGCGGACGAAGTGGGAGAGACCACCGAAGTAGGGGAGCCACCGGAGGGCGATGAGGAAGCAGTCTCCACATTACCTGTGCTACGCGTCTCGTGCGATTCACGAGTCGAGGTGCTCTTGCTTTGTGGTGTCGCAGTGGCACGCGAGAAGGCAAAAGGAGGCGAGCCTGTGGATGACATGCTGCCCCCTCGGGCCGGGTGACGAAATGCGAATGGGTAGCGGCTGGGAATAGGCTGGCCAAGGCTCGAAAGCGAATTGGATGCACGACCGGAGAACGATGATGGCTCCTCGCTTGACCGGGGATTGATGTCTTCTTCCTCTTCCTCCTCTTCTTCTCCTTCGTCCTCGACCTCTACAACGATATCCCCTCTACCTCTACCTCTTCCTCTTCATCGTCATCGTGGCCTCCTGCACTCTCTTCAGGTACGGCGGGAGAAGGCGGGAACGGGATTTGCTCCTGCTCACTGCTGTCTCGTGGACCAAAGCCAGGGAACGGATACGGGAGATTCTTGAGCGGTGCGCTCTTGTCACCCTCTGCCGTCGGCTTGTCATGAACAAGAGCCTCCGGAGGCGGGGTTATGCCTTCCTGTCCATTTCCATGTCCATTCGCCGCACTGCTCCTGCGCGACTGATCGCGATTCGGGCTCTCAAACAGGTCTTGCGAGAGCATGCCCTGCGAGCTGGCTGGGGTTGCGCACCACCGCCAAGCCCAACGGCAGCAAACACCTTCTCGATACCCTCAAATCCACCTTCGGACGGACGCTCGGCCGACTTCTCGCTGCGCGGTGCGCGAAGGGTGAGACAAAACTCGTACGCCTCATACACGCGTAGGAGAGTACATTCTTTCCAGCTCCAGGGAAGTGCATCGGCGCCACTGGCACCCATGGCTGCGGCAATGCCCGATTCCGACTTTTCGCTTCGGATCGAAGTTGCACGACCGACTTCTTCCTCCTCCCAGCGTGAGCGAGGCCCACAGAGCCCCGCACAACCATACCCGCTGAATATCCAGAGACCAAGCCTGATTTACAATAATATTTTTTAGAATACGCTAATCATAAACGAGAAAAGGCTACGTACCAGCTGAGCAGGAGGACGAGGGTCCTCCAGGCCCCCAGGCGGCATTGGTAATCAAAACACCTTTGGCATAGGCTGACAACGCTCCCGTGTTCTTATCAAAGAACGTTCCATCGCGGCGCGCGATACTCTGATCTACGTCCGAGAGTGATAACCCACCAGGGAGATTCTCAGGACTGAAGAACGAGAGCAAGAGCGCAAGGGCCAGGCCTGCGCGTGGGAGGAGTGTCACGATGGTCGGAAGGTTCTGCGCATAAAGATAACACGTCTCTGCGAGCGCATCGCGCAGCGAGCCCTCTGCCGAAGGGAGGACCGCGCTCGAGTTGACGTAGGGAAATGCCGAGAAGCGAATGTGCTGGAGAAAGCAGAAGTGGTCGTAGGACGACATGGCGACAAAGTTGAAAGCCGGTGAAGACAGGTAGATGGGAAGGATGAGGGGACGACCTGGACGTAAACGATGATAAGTGTTATCTTATGACGTCAAAAGTCATTAATTACTCACGGAAGCGCCAACGACGATAATATGAATAAAGGACCTCATAGCCAAGAAAGACACCGAATATCCAGAGGATCCAGCACGCAATGTATGCGACGGCGCCCAGGACCCAGTTGCGACCAGAGCCGGGGACTCCGGGTGAGTCCGGATTCGGAAACTTTGCAACTCTACGGATAATCTCGGTTCAGCAAACATCACCGCACACAAAATAAAGAAAAATAAAATTGCAGAAGGCCCGACTCACTGGATCAAGATGAATATGGCATTGAAATCGAGGAAGGTCTGAAGAGGCACGTGTGCGAGAACGAGGATGGGAAACAGGTAGAAATGGATGCGCGTTCTGATGGACGGGTCGCGCAGGAGTTCGAGGTGCAAGCCTGGAGATCGGAACTTTGGCGGTGTCGCGATAGCTGCACGCAAGCGGGCATCCGGTGTCTGGCAAGAAGAAGAAAAAAGGGTCGGCGAGAGTGCTCCGACCGCAGACGTTTTCGCAGCACGGGACCATACACGGGAGCGGAAGAAAGATGAAGAAGGGAAGAAGGGGAAGGATAGAGAAGGGCGATGGGGAGGAGTGGTGGTACCGGCACTATTACTGCTTACCCGCGTCGTCGTCGTCCGATCTGTCCCTGTCCCTGTCCCTGTCCCTGGTCCTAGCTCCCGACGTCGGCCACGGCCACCATCACGACCACCGGAACCGGCGCCTGTGGCGGTGGTGGCGGCATTGGAGTCCTGCATGCTGACGATGCGAACGGAACGTGGTGTGGGTTTGCGCCCGCCTGAGAAAGGTACCGGCGTCTGCTCGGCTGCTCCCCCTGCTGCTGCTGCTGCTGGGTATTGCTGTTGCTGTTGCTGTTGTTGTTGATCGGCAGGACCTGCACCGTCCGAGCCAAACATCATTGCTGTGCTGAGCGAATGTAAGGTCGATCCTGGGCTGGAGGTGGTGGACGCTTGGGAAGCCAGGAGGGATAGCCCTCGCTTGAGGTTGAAGATACCGCGGGGGATTGGGGAGGAGGAATCTCGACTTCGACGTAATCGGGGCTGCTGATTCGTTGACCGGGGACGTCATACTCATGCTCATGCTGATCGGCGTCGTTGTTGTTATTGTCGTTGTTGTTGTTGTTGTTATCATCGTCGTCTTGTTCTTGTTGTTGTCTGCGTAGATCGGCATGGGGGGAAGAAGTAGGGTATGAGTTATTAGAAGAAGGGGATAATCGTGCCATGATTCAAAAAAACAAAACGAAAGTAAAATAGGTTTTTTATACAGTTAAGCAGCAAAAGTGGGAGGGAAAGAAAGCAAAGAGGTATCGCGAAGGGGTAAGTTAAGAAGGCGTTGCGACGGAGGCGGTCTATTTTTGTTTTGATTTTTTTGGGAGAGGGGGGGCGGGGGAGGCGGACGAGGGAGGGTGGGGGAAGAGATAAGGGACCCTCAAGGCGTGCAGTGCGGGGAACTGATGGGGTAATGACACACGCTGCCTCGTGTTGGTGGGGTTGCCTCGAGGCAAGTGTCGGAAGGGGGAGAGGGGGGGTGTTCGAGCACAAGGCAACGCGGCCAACACGCGCAACACTTTGAACCTTTCGGCAAAATAATGACAGGGACAAGCGCTTACTGTAAAACACCATTTCCATTTCAAACTCTCTTTTTTTTTTCTCGCGCGCGCACCCGATACCTGATAGGCCTGATACACCAGTTGATTTTGATTTCACATTCTTCACAACTGCACAAAAATAAATAAATAAATACCGTATGGAAGTTTCATGACAACACCGCCCCGCTGAGCAGCAAAGGCCGCCGGGTCACAACTTCAACCACACCTCCCATCCATCACACGTGTTACGTAGACCCCAAATTGACAAGTGGTACATATTCGGTAGTGATATATGATACACAGAATCCATCGTCTTCTTCGGGCGTCAAAAACGCCCGCGGTTGCTATCCAAAGAGTCGCTCACTCAAACGGCAGCGGCATATCATATGGAACCTGATTTTCCACCCAGCCGGGTAAAACACCCAACAATACGACAAAGATCATGATCGACATGATCTTGATCGAAGAGATGCCCATCGCCAGGTCCAAGAAAAATTGAATCCGCAAGGCGGAAAGGGGGTGAAAGGAGCGCCGTGGCAACACATCAACTTAACTGGCGGAGCCGAGCCAACCAAGAAGCAAACAAGCCCTGGCCTCGTGCCCATTCCGCACTGCGGGGTAATAAGCAACCTCGCTTTCCTCTATTAGGGTCGTAAATTTCCACCCTTTCGAATACACAAACACTCACCTTGCCAACCAAAAAAACGAATTCAGAACGTATACACGTCGACGTCACCCAGATCGCCATCAGTAAACGGACTTGCCTAGTTTTTAATTTCCCAAAGGAGAATATAAAAAAAAGGGCAACTGAGCAACCAGAACGCGGGCCTCAACGGACCAAACGCACCTTAAGCCCGAGCAACCTCTGTTCATCTATCATGTACCCGACGTACGGTTCACACTGTCCCGGCGCGGGCATAGAGTAATATGGCAATGTCGTGACGACTTCATTTGCAAACACCTTTTCCGCGGTGAATACGGACGGCTCGCACACGAAACGTGCTCCCTCGGGTGGTTGCGCAGTATCGATGCCCATACGCGCCGCAGCAAGCTTCTCCGCGACTGTCGGCCCACGCGAAGTGTGAACGTTGAAATCGAGCACTTCTACGCGGCTTTCCCCCGTTGGCTGCAGAACGGGACACACCACGCGCGTCCCGTGGACATACCTAGTTGCCCATAACCACCACCGTTAAATTAACAATGATATTGGCATAAGCACGCGCACAACAAGGGCCGCGGGATATTGTTTTCAACCCACTCACCGGAGCCACTGGAAACCCATCGCAAGCACAAAGAATCGCGTCCCATGTGGACCCCACTCCTCCCACGGCACGTCTATGGCGCAGTCTTCCTTTCTCTCTCGGTACGCATCCACGTATCGTATGAGCGTCTGGTTGTGCATCACGAAACATGCTGGCTGCCATCGTCCCCTGTGCGTCTCTAGATCGTGGTGCAAGGTAAAGACGTGAACGCGAGCGTTGTGTGCTGAAGCGAACGGTACGCCGGGGGGTGGATGGGCCAGGAACGGGCCAGTCGTACTAGTAAGCTCCAGCAGGAGACGAGTATCGTGGGGCGGAGGGAGGTGCAACGTCGCGACATGCGTCGGCTGTTTGTGTGAAGAGGAGGAATCATCGAAGCTGTAGATGTGAATCTCGCCGCCGTCCTTGAGCGTCGTGATCATGTATGCCCGTGAGGAGAGGAACGAAAAGTCCCAAATGCATTCTGGAGCTTGATCCTCTTGTATGAACTATGCAATGGAGTACTGTTGAGAAAGAAAAAAAATATTAGAAAGATGGATATTGGGGCGCACCAAGAGTTCCTCTCCGGACGTCCAGTTCCAGATGAGCACAGCGTGGAACGGCATCCAAAAGTACATCCCCACGATATCATCGACAATCTGAATCATGCATCCATGCACGGTCCAATAGCACGCCGACACAGCATGGGGATCTTCGCATCCGGGTGGGGCGCAACGACAGCGCTAAGTTTCCTAAGATGTACACAGATATCAGCACCTGCCATAGAAGAGCTCCCAGGAGCAGGGCGATGCTCAAGGAGAACAATAAGGTCCTGCGAAGGATCGAGCGCAAAGTCCTTGATCCGCACGCCCAAATCGTCCACGACGATTCGTCTCTCCCACGACCATTGCCGGGCAACCACGAGGCGACGAGCCTTCGCGCGGCACCGAAGTCCTCGAGGGCTTTGGCGAACAGCCCACCGACGAGCTCGTACGCGTGACAGTGCCCGGCGAGGGCGACGGAAGTACGTCGGTTTGGCGCAGGGCTCGCCAGGCGGCGCGTCGCTCGAGTAGGATCTCCATTCGTGCGGCGGTGGTAGAGAATGCGGACCCGCCTGCTAAATGTCCGTTTACGAGACCATCAGAGGCGAGTTCGATGCGGTATTGGAGAGCGAGGGATGCGTCGACGAGGGCGTGGAGTTGCTTGCAAACCTTAATGAGAGGTGTGTGTGAGTGTGGGGGATTCATTATTTTTTTTCGAGAAGATGAGGGAACGCTCGTACGGCGGCGCAACGGAGGATGTGTAGATGGTCGAGCTGGCAGAGGATTTCGGAGAGGATTTCGACGGGCAGATCGAGCAACTTTAGTGGGAGGACATCAATGGGGTTGGGTTCTGCTCTTCTTTGGTAATTCAAATTCCTGTTATGAATCCTCTCATCGGCTGTTCCCGCCGTCAATTAATGATGTGAACAATGGTGTCTGGAGACACATCGATTATACCGTTACCGTGCCAGTGGCCAGACCAGCTGTGCCCAATCATTAACCTGCAGTCACGCTTGCTTTTGTGTGTTGATCGACCTCATTACAATGGCCGCTCCGCTATTGTTCTCTTAAAAAACAAAGAAATTTCCGCATTTTGTAACTCACAACACGCGACTCGGAGTTAGCACCGCCTGCGTATGCATGCTACAGTATCCAGAGCAGGAGTGTAGTCGATACATTGATACATAGATATATGCACGGTTGGGGTGACTGCTTTTGGATTGTGTGTCGTCCACTGTAGTTCTGGGCACCTATAATTACCGTGGGTCGCTCTCAGGAAATCTCGTACTTTCCACCTCATCGTTGTCGATCGAGTTGTGTCGAGTACGGTTGTTCTCAGGTTTGTATAGTCAGCTGAAGTTCCTTGGCCCTTGACGCTGCTGTATTCTGACATGCTGTTTTGCGAATAGGAGACTCCCACACCTTTACTGTATTAGGTGCATCCGCCAGGA
Source organism: Russula griseocarnosa (assembly GCA_022884055.1). NCBI lineage: Eukaryota > Fungi > Basidiomycota > Agaricomycetes > Russulales > Russulaceae > Russula > Russula griseocarnosa. The sequence continues at coordinate 1,663 of JAGKRU010000062.1, read as the reverse complement.
GCAGTCATGTAATCGTCGTTGCGTGCATAAGCATAAGAGGACAAGTAGTCCGAGTCCAGAGACTTTCTCTCCCCACTCCGCTTTCTCTCACACCTAAAAATCCCATCATTCCTAGGAAGAGTAGTAGTCCGATGACATCTCGACACAACTCCATCGGGAGCAGAACACAGTTGAGGACGGGAGGACGGGCCGACTCGACGCGAGACTACGCGTGTCAGGGTATTCAGCGGCTTGCGGCAGCAGCAGGCCACTGCTACGACTCACTTACGATACTCGCCACCACCATTAAAAGACGCAACCTGACTTGCAGACGGGTGTTATAGACACACCTCCCAGCTAACGCTGGACTGCGCCTCGACGTCATTTGACAACACCGACCGCGTATGCATCGTCACCAGTAAGATGGTAACGGTGTTTCGAACCTCATGGATTCTCTCTACCTCGTCTTTCTCCAATTCGTCGGAATTTATCTTTTCACCCGTGGCTTCTTGCTTAGCAGATTATCCCTTTCTACCGTCGCCACTTGCCCGACCCGACGACCTCCTCTCCTGCACATTACCCCCTACCCACAAACGCGCCGTCGTCCTTGTCATCGACGCGCTCCGATTCGACTTTCTCTCCCCGCACCCACCCGAACCTCATTCTCCATACCACCACAATGTATTGACCCTTCCTCAAGAGCTGACCGCCAATCAGCCGCGCAACTCTTTTCTCTTCAACGCTCACGCCGATCCCCCAACGGCAACGCTACAACGTATAAAAGGCCTCGTCACCGGCTCTCTACCAACATTCGTAGACATAGGCCACAACTTTGGAGGCTCGTCTATTGCGGAGGACTCTATCATACAGCAGCTTCAGCTGGCGAACAAGACAGTGCGTTTCACCTGATTTCTTCTTTCCTCAGGTACTCACCAAACAATATCGCAGATTGCCTTCATGGGAGATGATACGTGGCTCACCGTCTTTCCGACTGCTTTCCACCCAGATATGTCCCATGATTTCGATTCTTTCAATGTCGAGGATCTGCACACTGTCGACAACGGCGTGATGCCAACCTGTTCCCTCCTGACAAATTCAACACATGCACACTCATGGGATTTCCTTATCGGTCACTTTCTCGGTGTTGACCATGTAGGTCATCGCGTCGGTCCTGACCATCCGACGATGCTAGGGAAGCAGCAACAGATGAATGATGTCCTAAAGCGCGTCGTGGACCTTCTTGATAATGACACGTTGCTTGTCGTCTTGGGGACCATGGAATGGACAGCAAGGGTGATCATGGCGGTGATGGTGACCTTGAAGTCTCATCAGGTCTATGGATCTATTCGAAGGGTCCAGCCCTGTCTTCCAAGAATCCACCGACGTCCGACTTCCACACAAAATTTTTCCCGGAGAGTCGTCTCCACATCGCTTTGTGCAGCAGATCGATCTCGTCCCGACGCTCTCGCTTCTTCTCGGGCTTCCCATCCCTTTTAAATAACCTCGGAACGGTTATCCAGAGTTGTTCTGGCGTGACGCTCGGGCAGTGATTACGTTAAAGACTTGACATCAACGCGCGTCAAGTGCATGCATACCTTGACACTTACCGGAATAGCCTTCAGGTGGTGAACTCGATGACGTGTGGAGAACGCTGGAGCTTCTTGGGCTCGTTTCCATGGGGGCA
>JAGKRU010000061.1:0-241956 GCA_022884055.1 Russula griseocarnosa | reverse complement strand
GAGTTTGCTGTTACTGTAATAGTCTGCCAAGGATAATATCAATGCTACCGACCTTTGTGGCCCTCCAGGACCTGTGCGATACCGCGAGACTGCAGGTCCAGATGTAGATTTTGCAATCTTCGCTTCGCTAACAATGTAGTGGCCATTAGTTGTGCAGAAAGCGGCCACTAGACTATATGTTCGATTCGTGTGGCCCGTAAATGTTTTGACACAGCGTGAGGTCTGGTAGTTCCATAGCCGGATGGTTGAATCCTGTGTGGATGCCAAAACATATCTTGAATTCGGTGAGAATGATACATGTGAACTGTAAAATGTAAAATGAGGATGACTCTCGCATGGTGAGTATATTCAGACGATGCACTTACACATAGGATTATCGTCATCCACGAGAGTTTTCAGACATTGACCAGACTCTGCATCCCAGATGCGACTGTGAAAAGCGGTGGTCGGCGCATTGCCTTTCGTAATCGTGAAACATACATGAGACCATCCATGCACAGGACGATAAGGTCCCGTCATGACTGAAGCTAACCGCTGTCACAGGTCAGAATGTGCTGGAAGGACCTTCAACGACTGTCCTATGACTCGAAGGTCAGAGCCCGGTTCCACGATTTTGCGAAGAAACCTAATGCTGTACCCCTCGCAACATCCCATACGCGTACCGTCTCGTCGAATCCTCCGACACCAGGAGGTTGGACCTTGGATTGTAATTCACACAAAAAAGTCGTGTGTCCTCTCAGTATCCTCACAGAGGAATCCTGCACATAAATTTATAATTAGGACAATGAGCTACATCACGGCCACTCACATCCAAGCTCCAGATCCGGACCGTCTTGTCGTCCGATGCTGATGCGATGCAGTCATTATGAGCGGACCAGGCTATGTCAGAGATGCCCTCTGAGTGCCCAGATAATGTCTGGATGATGTCCCAGTCGTAGCGTCCCATATTTTGATCAACTTGTCCGCGGCTTGCCTATACGTCTGTAGATAGTAGAGAGAGTACCGATAAGACACACTGCAGACGCGAGTAATTCCCATCTGGACTGAACTTTACAGAGAGATGGATTTATTATGTCCACTCAGGATAGCTGTGGTTTGTAGTTCAATGTCGCGGCCAAGGTGACGAGAGACATGACGGATACTGGACGCGTCAAGGTCTGAGTCGGTCACGAAGCAAATTTATCGACCGCGACCGCCATGTCGGCACTTCAGAATGGGTCTCACCCCAACGCGGCCAGAACTCATTGAGAGTCTCGTCTCTGGTGGGTTCGTACAGCTTTAAGCCCTCTTGCGTCAGTAATCTGAAAGGCACAGACCGCTACAATCCATCAAATGTCGGAATCCTCGAGGATTACCTCTATCACCAAATCCGTAGCCGGAATATGACTGTCTTGCAAACCTCGCTATTTTGAAACTGTTCGTTTTGTTTTTTCTCCTTCCCAGTGCCTATATCACTTTTTTTTCCCTTTCAGATATCAGTTCAATCCCGACTATATAATCCTGATGTCGTCATCAATATCCTAGTGAAAGCTTCGCGTCTGTTCCGTTCCCCGACTTCAACCTCTCTGTCGCCTTATTGGATGAGAGAGCGTCAAATGCAACATAGACGAACCGGATCTCTCCCCAGCCTTCTCCGTATCTTCAAATCTTCACAGTCTCTTGCAGCAATGTCGATTCCCGCATTTTGGGCGCTGTATCGCCTGACGCCTTGGAACCGTTGCGTGATAACTACACCGTGGAGTCGTCGGTTTCGAGGATTCGATCAGAGAAGTCGCCGTACGTGCGGTAAAGCTACATTCCAGAATATTGGTAGTAAGCGACTAGGGTCGTACTTGGATCTTGAAGGTAACCTACTTTATTCATGTTTCCTCTTCGATAGGACTGATCAATATCAGGGGTGGAGCGGAAGATTATATTGCGAGGCTTGGGTGGAAATTTGACCCATCTGCAGGAGTAGTTGAGGTACCACCGAATCCTGACAATCAGATCGCATCGACTGTCGTACAGGAGGATATCAAACTACAACGTATGTCTCGACTGGTTACTTCCAAACGCCTTACTCACTCCTAGCAACAGAGCTAACAAAAGTCATCTCACATGCCATTCGGCAGTGTAAGCGAAAAGTTTACCCGTGTGCAATATTTACCTTGTCATTGATAATGACGAAATAAAATGTAAAATCATGTTTGCGTGTGTATTCAGTAATCCTAGTACAAGACCGCTAAAAAAAATAGTCCCTGTTCCATTGACTTCACCAATAGTTGACCAGAATGCTGCCGTTCCCACAACCCCATGAGTATCGAAGACGTCAAAATTACTACGTCCACAATCGTTGCATTTCCTTCTAAAGATATCTTTGCCACTATTGGGCCAATCACGCATAACACAAACACCGAGAAGGATCCAAGAATCGCCATGATCGTGCCGAAGTCAGGAACGAGTATCGATACGGCAACTGCGAGGCACGACGCCGATACGCCCACAAATCATCAATACACGTTTAAGCGAGCGATTGAGGTTCAGGGCCCGTGCCATCAGTGAAATTTTATCTGCTTCGAGATCATCGTTCGAGTGTAGGTGTCTAGACCACACAAAGACTCCAATGCAAGATTGAGTGGCTTGTGCTGAGAGCAAATTTCGTTGTGCTCGAAAATTAGACTATTTGTGAGAATTAACGCGAAATCTTGGGCCTACAAGGGTGTCACAACAAGCATCCAAAGTGCAGTTGTTTAACGTCGGGTTGTACCCAGGTACATGAAGCAAGTTCTGACTGACCTAGTCATTCCCGTGTCAGATAGAAGGGTAAATAGAAAAAAAAGTAGTTACTTCATCATAACATCATTTCCAAACATTAAGTATCCCGCACTTCCAATGAGGGCGTATACTGCGGTGCAAAGGCCTTGAGTGAAAGCCCTAGTCAGGTAGAATACTGACCGCTCGATACATCACTTACAAATGCGTAATTCATAGCTTCACCGAACCGATGGGGCTCAGCCATATCCCGACTAACGATGGGAGGGCCGCGTGCGCGCCGAACTAAGTATATGGGCTTTGAATCACACATGATGCCATAGAACGCTAGATTATTACATACCCCTGCCATGAACAGACAAAGGCCAATCCGAGCTCCTCTAGATTACAAAACCTGAGTGAAGTCGTCGCGGGACTCCACAGGCTCCCGGGTGCATCAAACTTTGAAAAGCCATCAACAAAAACGACCCAATCAATGCACCGTGGACATTATGCCAAGAAGCGAGCATATGATAGGAACGGCAATGGGAGGAAAACCGTGGGTATTAAACTGGAAGAGAATTTAACATCTGAGCGAGCGAGAGCTGGAACGAGGACAGCGAGTACGTACATGACCAGACCGAGTAGTTTGTAAGTGTCTGATGAGATAGCAGGAATGATAGCATTCAATGAATCCGCGTACAGTGTGACAAGAACAAACACTATGGTCCATCCGAAGATGTAAGGGTGATAGAGGGGGAGGCGTCACGGTGAAACTCACCCGACACTAAATGTCTCAAAGCAGAACATGAAATTTACGAGAGGCATTGAACGCACTCCAAATGCTTTCTTCCCAATGTCCGCATAGGTACGAACGCGCGGATCGGAGATCACAATGCCCGCCAAAATTTCGCGCTTAGGTCGGATCATATCGTTAGCTGGGACGTAAGTCGACATGGCTATGACGTACGTGTAGCACGTGATGATACCGTAAAGGACAATGAGCAAAGTCCCACATATCCACCCCGCATACGAGAACGCAAGAGGCTCAGAGAGCATGCCAATGCCAAGTAACAGGGCAGTGGCATTGAAAAGCTGGCCAAACATTATGAACTTGGGAAACAAAAGCAAAGCACGGTCGCTTACGGTCTGGCTGAACGTGCTCTGTCCAATAGGGGGCCCAATAACGGGAGACTTCGGGGAACGGAGTTTGGGGAGAGCCAAGCAGCGCTCGGTTGCTGCGCGGCCGATATTGCTTCAGACACCACGCGAGAAAGCAGTGGGCTTCGCTCATCCACGCCGCGTGACTTTGACTTATCCAAGTGGGGCTTGTACCTCACTGTCACGATGACTCACATTAGGTGTGTGGACAGGTCGTTGAAGAGAAGAATACGTCGGGATGACAGGCTCATCCTCATCCCAACGGAGGTCATGAACGAAGGCCTGAGGAGTACGGGTGCTAGAGTTTTCCTCATTATCATCTGCGAGACTAGGCTCGTCCGAGTCGTCCGTGCGAAGGCCAACAGGAACGACTCTTGCGGTGGAGGACAAGAGCTGCGAGCGACGATCTATGAAGTAAAGAGGGCGACGAGGCATGAGCCGAACGACGCGGAACGGTGGCGGATGTCCGTGTTGGACGCACTGACATGACTCTATCGTGTCTCTTATACTATACACGCTTGAGACGGACCTACGACGAGCTCTGGAGTTCCATGGGATGTCATGGTGTTAGTGTTTAGTCGTCAAGTCGTCAATGTCGTGAGTGAAGTGGTTTAGCGAGCGGAGTGGAATTTAAGGGCAGGTCTTTTAGGGGGCGATTTGGAGTCGGGCGGAACCTACGGATCCTAAACAAAATTTACGTCCGAAATGTCAGCTCACTTATCAGACAGTCCGTTTATTATTAATCGGCCAATCAGTGCTTGAAAGGGGGATGTAATTCAAGCGGTAAAAGGCGCACAACGAGTGTCATGGTGTTTATTGGGAGATAGACTTCTACGACATGCTTACTGCTTTGCGGTTCGTCCATGTCATATAAGGAGCCCGTGAGATATCCGTAGCGCACCTTGTTTGACACGAGTACTTCGCCGACTTCTGGAAGCTTTGCGATATTGTTCAAATCCTGTGTTCATATATTCAGATTCAGGGCTGCCGTGGGAGAAAACCCCAAATGACTTACAGCGAGGCGTTTCCGGATCCCGGGTACTATGTGCGGCCACCACTTCGTGAGATTATTTCTCAGAGCAAGTTCCCTGTTACCCTTGGGGTTCAGCCAGCCGTGAAGTCATCTACCTGCAAGCACGCTGAGCGCGAAGTGTGGATGTGAGGTTCACATTCACTACCTCCTCCAGATCGGTGTACACTGCCCACTCTCCAACGCCGAGCATCCCTCTCACCTTCTTCCTCTAACCTCCTAGCTCGACATCTCCTTCCTGTCGCCGGTCTAAGATTTCTTGATCGAACACATCGGGCCTTGCACGAAGAGACGCCAGTGCCGTATTGGACGATGCCTCCGCTACCCAAGAGTGACGCTGACCCCATGCCGTCGAACACCAGATGCGATTATAAAATCGATCTTTGCCCATGGTTTGACCGCACTGAACCAAGAAGTTGCCTGAATTCGCGCTCGATCCCCTCCAATCGCCGCTCGAGTTTATTGACTTCCTCATCAGTCGTCGATGCTCGGCCATGGCCTGTTTCACAGATGCAGCCTTTGCCCGGGCTGCCTCGCGTTGCTTAGCATGTGCTTGACTCTGTGCCTTTCGGCGCAGGTCGGTTGCTTTCTTGGACGAAACTCCTTGTTCCGAGCTATCTCGGAGGCTGATACATCTGACAGTTGCTCAATATTCATCGGAACATCGTCATCAGCGCCATTGGGATAATTCGCCTTCCTTATTCTGCCAAGAAGGGTCTCGCGAGCCTCGTGCTATGAAACTTATGAGACGTGCAAATAGAGGGCCATATGGGTATACGCACAGGGCTTTCCGGGCGCGGTTGAGCTCGATCTTCTCTTTTCGCCTGGAGGTCAATTTTCTTCACATGTCTCCATGTGCGCGTGAATGCCTTTACTGGAAACCGCGACATTGCACAAGAATGAAAGTATCGCAATTTTATCTTCCGGGGAAGCATTGGATAACATTGGTGGGTGTGAAGGCTGATGTTTGGTCGGAACGGGACTTGATACTCTAGAAGTCGGAGAGGCCACCGATTGTTCTGATGGCGTTTCAGGCGCAAAAAGGAGACGGGTCAAGACCCGACGCAGGGTTGGAAAGCTTGTTAAAGTCGCAGCTAATACGGAATCAGAAGACACCCCTTGCCAGCAAGAAGAGGAGACAAACATCTTTGAGGCACCCTACCAAGGATTCTTCCCACCCTTCACGCCCTTCGCCGTGCCGTAAAGGAGTGCGCTCCCAATTGTTACCAACATCAGCCATAGCAGTTGTCAACTCTTCGACTGAGATACCAAAGTCATCCGATCTTCTGAGGCACTCATGAGCGACATCACCGCGCTGTGGCGTTGAAATGACCGTGCGGAGGTTGTAAACGAGGCTGGAATGGATTTCCGCGATCAATTGACAGTGTGGCTCGGCAGGGTATGCCGGATAGCATGTTCGAGCTCGTCCAGGGTAAAGGTCGACAGGTGCAACGGTTGGCTGTCATTACGTTGAGTAGAAATTTAGAACGGGGCGGAAGAAACCTACCCATAAACTATTAGGAAAGTTGAGGAAGTTCCAAGTCATTAGGAAAGACTCGAAACACCCATTTCTGTCGTTGAAGGGTAGCGCGGTACGACTTGGAACTGGTCTTCGAACTTTCATTCCGGCCTTCTTTTCCTTCTCAGACAGCACGACATCCAAGTCTTCTGTCGGATACCGAATAGGCTTTTTCTTCTTCTTTTCCGCTGCCTGTCGCTCTGCTTCTGCCTTTGCGAGTAGCTTCTCTGCCTCACGTTCCTTCTCTAATGCAAGAGCTGTTGATGAGTGAGAAGGATTTTTACCTACGACGCTGCGTAACGGATCATCACCTTTCTCTTCTCGAGCTGCTGAGGGCTTCTTTTGCTTTTTGAGTGGCCCCTCTTTATCCTCCCAAACCTTCTTGCGCTTCTGGATCTCGCCTTTTTTGATATCCTCCACTCCCTGTCGTGTTGCCTCAGGCATTACAGAATCAACGCCATAGCGTGCTGCCACGGGAGGTTTAACGGTCCAGGGAGAGGCGACGGCAGCATCACGATCCACGCAGTCGCGAATGAAACGCCTCAGGATGCTCTTCGAAAATGCGAGTCGGTCACGACTAGAAAAGCAAGTCAAGCAAGTACAAGGCCTCTATAAGAGTACACACCTCATGACGTCGCACCGTACTTCCGTGATAGTGCCGTTCCATTTCGCACGAGCTTCCTTGGTGGACGCGGTGTATTTTTCGCGGCCCTCTGTTTTCTCTTCCTCCAGTATCTGTACCTTATACAAATACTTCATTGGCTCATCAGCGGCGTTGACCTCCTTCGCAGAAATCTTTAGGTCCCCTTGAATTTGATGCGGAAGAGGTTGGTCATTCGAATAAGGAGTCGAAGAAGTTGAAGCTGTAGGAACAGGGTCGGACGATTCGCCATTGACCTTCGCGTTTGATCGAGGTAGAAACACTTCCACAACGCGTGCCACGAACCTAGAATAAAGATTGGTTAGTAGGGACAGAGACGAAACTTGATTAGGCAGCACTTGTCTCCTTTGATATCCAACATAGATCTCTGCAACACAGTTTTAGCCTCACGGTTGCTTGTAACTGAACTGAAAACGAACTCTCGTCGCGGAAGTAACGGTCTTTATACCGCTCATACACGGCCTCGACCAGGTGATCAAGGCGCCCCATAACCTCTTTTAAAACACGCAGGCGCTCAGTAGTAGGGACAGGGGGGGTGAGGTGTCACTCACGCCATTGGACAGCTTTGAGGACAGCCGATTTGAGTTGCTCGGGGAAGCGGGAATGCATTGTCCGAGCCTCGAGCTGTTCGCTTTCCAGTGCTTGGAAATAGTCTAGGCCGCTTTTACCAGTGACCTCGCACTGGAACTGTTTCAGGCGGTAGAATGACATGCGAGCGGCATAACTCCTGTGAAGAGAAAATGAACGCGTCAACTTTGAGGGTGGGACGACGATGAGATGGATGCTTGCTCGTAGGAGTCGAATATTTCACCCGTCTTTGCGAGGTAGTAAACATGTTTGTTGGGATCGGACTTAAGGGCCTGGAGGAGGGCAGGAGGGGTGTCTATGAGGAGCACGCGCTTCCGCCTGCATGTCGGCATAGAGGGCGGAAGAGATGAGGTGGGCGGGAGGGGAGAAAGGGTAGAGGGAGGGAAAGTGGCTGTAAGAGTGTTGTCGGTCGGGTCGGACGCGTTTCTGCTGGTGCGATTGCCTTCCCTTGCAAGCAACTAACTCTCCACAGGCGCGCGACCATGTCTCTTCACATCCACAAAATACATTTTACTCTGCATATATGCTACTGACATACCCTCTCATCTCCCGCCACCCTCCGTTTCCCCGACCGCAGGGGGCTGTGTCATCGTGTTCTGAAGGTCCGTCGTCGTCATCGTCGTCTCATAATCAAGTACTTTCTGAATAATGGCGTTGCTGCATCCAAGTTCATATGGGGACCTCGTGGGGATAACGATCGAGAATACATACTTTTGTTTAAACTGCGCAAGCACTGTCCGAGGATCGCTTTCGTCTGTAGGAACCCTTCAAAGGACAAAATTTTCAGACCGAGTGCCATGCCCCAATTGGACGTGACCGACAAACCTTGAGTCGAATGTAGTTGTCTCGAGGACAAACATATTGTTACACCACCCAGCGGACCCTTCCGCGGACCCCGCTCCTGGCGCCTCTGTTACTTTGATTCCAGTAACCGCGGAGCTACCAGAGATGCTTTGCGCGCGCGTGCATTGCGGATTCAGGGGATCGTAGTCCACTACAAGGACGTGCTCATTTGGAGATCTAGGCAGGAGGGAAAGTGGACTGTCATTGGCATAGTGATATTGAAGGACAGGATGGTTGAGAACAGGAGTCGTAGAACCCGTAGCCGCGGCGGACTGAGTCTGGGATGAGGGAGATACGAGGACGTAGTAAGGCACTTTATCCTGTTGGTCCATCTCCAAAGCCAAGAAACCGCTTGGTGACTGCGCGTCTTTATTAGCGAAGCTTGCTCTCCTCACAATAAATACCATGATGCCATTACTGTAATACACTTTTATTGAAAAACTTATAAAATTGTTATTGTCCCCGGTTCTACAATCATGCTTTAAGTAGTTCCATGTAAATAATTCGGGTAGTGTTAGGTGCAGTTTGCCCTGAATTTGAAGCGCGCATTAGACATGCTCTCCCCTCACAACACCATCATGGTGCCGCTTACAGTAATAAACTTTTATTTCAACCGCAACGCTCTAGCTAATTCCTTCGCAACCCACCGGATGTGCTAGTATCCCTAGCGACGGGATCAGACGGGCATCCAGCTATAAAACTGCTCATGTGCTCTCTGTTCTTATCAAAGTCTTCCTGACCTGCTCTCCTGCTTTCTGGGCCGTCTTTTGGTTCCACCCACCCTTCGTTCTCCCCTGACGCTCTCTTTACTCATCCACTCTTTCACGTCTGACCGCTATCATGCCATCTTTACTCTTCGTTGCGTTTCTCGCGATTGCCTCCTTGCAAGGCACTTTTGGAGCACCATGTGTCGGTTCGAAAGACTTGAGCTCTTGTATCTCTAAGTGCAAAGCCAAGAACCATCGTCTCATGGGTAATTATACCTGGGGGTCGCCTTCTTCCTCCTCGGTCGTGCCGGCCCCCTCGGCCGTCGCGGCGAACGTGAAAGGAGCCTCTACAACATCCGAAACAACGTCCACTTCAGCCCCGGCCTCCACTCCTTCTGCTGCGTCGACATCCCCTGCCTCGAGCGGTTCTGTATCTTCTGCAGACATCAATGCCTATCTTTCGGCTCACAACAGTGTCCGCGCCCAGCATGGGGCCGCCGCTCTCACATGGAGCGACAATCTATCTTCTGTGGCGCAGGCATGGGCAGATGGTTGCAAATTTCAGCATTCAGGAGGGCAGTTTGGTGGTATGTATCTATCGTTGGAGATGGTTGTGACTTCTTAACGCCGGTGTACAGAAAACCTCGCTGCTGGTACCGGAAGTGCGTATACGATCGCATCGGCCGTTAAATCCTGGACCGATGAAGTTTGTACGTCGCATCGTGCCACAATATCTGACATGACAGTATGACACGGGGACTCATGCAATTTGGTCATGTAGCTCAATATAACCCTAATGACCCACAGCCTTCGCACTTTACGCAGGTTGTCTGGAAGGCAACGACTCAGGTTGGTTGCGCATTCAAAGACTGCAGTGGGATCTTCGACCCGAGTTTCGGAGTACGTCTAAATATCCTTTCTTGTCTTCCTGTGGCATGACGATGGTAATCCCGTTTGTAGCCCGCGCACTTCCACGTTTGTGAATACTCACCCGCAGGAAATGTTATTGGGGAGTTTGCGTATGTCCTCTTCGTCCTATTTCATTTGCAAATTTGTACTGATTCGGCCAATAGCCAAAACGTCCAGGCCTGAGGCCTGAATATATATCTAACCAATAGAGAGCTAGATACTCTCGTGTCTCGTCTTGTGTCATTTTGTTCTCGTTAGATACATCCGGATGTGTCGGAGTTCGAGCTTACCTACCCATGGTGAACCTAACCCACGAGTGGGGTTATGGGTTACACTTCTGTCTACTCCCTTCTTTTTCTTTCTACTGCTCATGTCATTACACTGTTGAGCGCAGTGCGCTCCTATCCAAATAACAATGTCACATCGCATCAGAAAGCTTGTCACTGGCGTGCTCCATATATTTGCTTGGTCGGTACTCGGATTTGCTGTCGGTGTGTCACTGGTCGGTCTCCTTTCACAAGCTGTGCGCACCTCGAGGCGACGGTCGTTCAAGAAAAACATCGATGTTTTAATTATTATAACTGCATACGGCATAGTGGTAGGCACTCCTTTCCCCTTTTCTTTCGGTGGTTACACGTAGTAACGAGATGAAAAAAGGTCCTGACATCGTTGGCATTTTGCCTGAAACGGAGGATTTCGATGTTTAGAAAGCTTCAGAGGTTATCGAGGGGACGTGTCGCTCTCAGTAAAGGGGATATTCCAAAGGTGCGTGAGGCAGGGATGGCGTTGCGGCCCTACCTTTATCGTTCGAGGGGGAAGGCTGGCTAAACTGGTTGTTCATATTCACCTGGTTTTGCGTAGCATGTACACGGATACGTGATGCAGGAATATTCGCGTGCTTGTCTGATTGCCTTCGAGTCCTTACCCAAGGACGCAGATAGGGAAGGATGGGGTAGGCCAGGTACGTCACGGTCATTTTCGTTGACCCCAAACCCCGGTCGTAATCATGGAATTGGCATTTACGAACATTTCAAAAACCAAACAGGGACTCGATGGGATGGTGTCTGCTTCCGGCGTTTTCTGCTCGATACCGTTCCTGACTTAGGTACGTCTCTAACAACAGATTCCTTTCTACCCGGATGACGCTTGTTTCTAACGCAATTTTTTTTTGGGTGGCGTGGGGCTGTGCTTTCTTTTTTTTTTTTTTTGGGCTGTTCTTTCTTTCTTTCCAGACGCCCAAGCTCGTCTTTTAATTCCAAACCTGCCGACACTCCGACCTAACGACCGCATGTTGCATCACTATCGTTTCATCGCGCCGCTTATGCCCACGGATGACGAGGGGCTGTCCCCATTGCACTATTACGACTCCGCGATACAACTCGCGAGGCAGGTTGACCGTGAACCGACAGAGAGAGAGTTTGAATTTGGCGTCGCAGCGGCAGATGAGATTAAGAAAATGTGTGTTCACGACATTCTGTCAGTTCTCATGGACTACTCTCACATTCTTCGTCCAGTCTATTTGAGACCCGAGAGGAAATGCTCGAGGGTTCGACCACCGACCTCAGCAAGCTTCCTCTTGCATTGTAGCTGACCAACGATCAGATCACTCGCCCTAGCCTACTGTGCTACTTTTTTTTCAGCGTGGAAACCAACCAGCAGGTTTCGTGCCGTAAATAATTATCCGCGGTCTGACGTGGGACAGCTCTCCTGGGGTAGGTACGCAGTTGCCTCCTGAGAGTTGGGCAATATTACCATATACTGCATTATGATTGATTCACTTTGGCAACACATATACCCTACTCTAAATACTGCTGTTGCTCATGATATACGTTACCGATACGTCGGTCGTCTAATTTAAAACAGGAACACCTGAGATTAAAGTGAGGGAGGCCTGACAATCGGATGGCGGATGGAGCACCTACCTGGTCTACAAGCTTGCTGACAGCTCGGGGAGCGGGGTATTTGAGTTCATTTAAATGTTTTCTGGTAAGAAAAATTAAGGGGCTGAAGAGAAATTGATGTGAAAAGCGTACTTCATGGCTGTCATCATTGGGGGAGGGCCTATACAAATATTTTTTCGTAAAGTGTCGAACTTTGGCCGTAAGTGTACGTACCACATAGAAGGATCTTGATATTGTCATGACTGGCGGGGAGGTGCGTTGCGATCTGTTCTTTTGACACGAATCCGACACCGCCCGTCCATCCCGCCGGAGGATTGTTCAAAACATAGAAAACTTTGAATCGCGAAGGATATTTGTCGGCCAGCTCATCGAGTTCTTTCTTAAGGAGAATATCCTCGTAGTTAACATTGGCATAAATGAGACTCAGCCTGGTGGGATCCTGGGGGTTCTTAAGGGCAGCGCGGATGATTTGCAGCATGGGAGTGATACCGGTGCCTCCGGCGATCATGCCAATTTCGCGTGTGAGTGTTGAAGAATAATTGAATTGACCCTTTGGACCTTTAACGCGAATGTTGTCGCCAATTTTGAGGAGAGAGACGTGGCGGGAAATATTGCCCTTCTCGTACGACTGGGCGCGATGAGGAATCATACGATGGAAGATTAAATAAAAGCTACCTTGATAAGAAGGTCGAAATGACCTAGGTCATCATCACTGCTGGTGGGGGTGTAGCTACGCATAATCTCTTTGCCGTTTATTTCTGCCGAGATGGATATATGCTGGCCAATTGGAAGACCGAGGACATCACTTGGGTGCGGAAGGGCAAAGCGATATCTATGATCCACGTCAACGTGGCGCGGAGGCAATGACAGCAAACCACGAACATGGCCGTGTTCGGGGATATGACAATCTTTTCTTTGAGAGGGAATTGTTTCCATTCCTTTGGATCAAGAACAGGTTTCCTAGCTAAACCGGAGATAGAGTGAGAGGATGGCGGACAAAGGTCACGAGTGAGGACGTGCCAGAACGACCAAACTTGAAGTATATAAATGCGCTGCTGAGTGCAGCAGCGAGGAGTGCGACGAGCTGTAAAAAAGATTGTGCGGACGCGGACATTTGGTTGGGAATGGGACGCGTGTTCTCAGATGTGGGAAGGCCGATGAGTATTAGCCTGGAGATATCGAAGCCTGCTTGCTTGAGTTTCGAGGAGAGATAGAACGAAAGAGCAAAGAGGACAGCGGACGTGGTGAAGAACGAGGCTAGAAATACGAACTGCAGTTGGTTAGGCATCTTCCAGTGAATTCTAGCGGGGAGCCGACTAGACCGGGATTCCCGCGAATGTAGCGATCGGGCTCGGGCTCGGACGCCGTTAGAACCGGCAATTACAAATTTAGTGTGCGGAGATTGAAGTGGACCGGGCGGGACCGAGGGCTGTTACTGTTAGGTAAGTCAGTCAGGGCCGGTTACCAGCTGACTGTATGCGTTGTCAAGGGCGGGTGTTGCGATTGAGCGAGATTGCGATTCTCGACACACTGGTTGTGTTTTCCTTGCTCCTTCCGTCCTTTTTTATTACAGCTTCATCTTCAACCTCTTATTCTCATTTCCCTTTTTACCCCACTCTTCCCCAATCCCGTATCTATTCTTACCCCCCTCCCTCACAATTAACGCTGGGCGAAAACAAAAGAGTCCTCACGCCATAACATAAGACCACGCAGCGCGTGAACCATGCTCTCCTCCTTTACGGCTCCCCCAGCACCACGCAAAATGGATCCGCCTCCAGGACTCCGCATTGACACTCCCCCCCAAAGCGCCACCATGACCCTTGCTCCTGGGCATAGTTCTACTTCTACCTCCGCCGTCTCCCCGTCCACCTCAGATTCTGGGTCCTTTCAGTCCGCCCCTCCCCCAAGGTCTCGGTCAAGAAATATGAAGAAGCTATCCCTCACTTTGTCCACACACTCTTCTTGTAGCTCATTAGCCGTCGCTCCCAATGAAACTCTTCTCGACCGCGCCAACCAGGAAGCCAGGAGTAGATGTCCTTCTGTCATGTCCACTTCCTCCATGCTTCATCGTAAAGACGAAGGTGGTTCGGCTACCGCTCCCTACTCTGATGGCCCTATCGAAATTCTACCCAAAATATGGCTTGGTGCGGAGGATAACGCTCTTGATTGGCGCGGTCTCGCTACAAGGAAGATAGGGTCTATACTCAATGTCGCCAAGGAAGTATCCTCTCCATTCGACTCGCCGACGTCCACAGAGGTATCACAAATTCCATCTACGGAAGGATCCCCGAGTAATACCTCTCACGGCCAGGGAGCGTACTATCCCGCAGACGGTACCGGACGACCTGCATTGCACTACCTCAAGTTGGAGTGGTCTCACGCGCAATCTGATCTCGTCCAACGTGGTTTCCCTGAGGCAATGGCCTTCGTCGATCAATCACTCGCTCGTGGAGAGGGTGTTTTAATCCAGTACGTACATCGCTCTTCAATTGTTTTGACCAAGCCATACAAACAATAATTTCATTTACAGCTGCCAATGCGGAATATCCCGTTCGGCCACTCTAGTGATTGCCCTTGTTATGCGTGCTGCTTCTCTTCATTCGCCCTGGGTCCCTCAAGAAGTGTGGGATCTGAAAGGGATGCAACCGGCTTATACATACGTAAAGCAGAAAAGTAATTGCATTGGACCAAATATGCTGTGAGTAGTGTTGCCATGTTAGCCCGCCTTCCTTGCCTTATTCCTATTATAGTTTAATCTACCAACTCTTGGATTATGGCAAGGTGCTGCGCGGCCCCTCCTGGTCGCCAACCCCATCCGAACGCTCCCATCTAGAAACACCGGCTGACGAGGAATGGAGCCGTCGAAAGATATTTGACGATGCCTCGGATCGGGAAGACGTCGAGCAAGACAGCATCGAGATGCAACGTGAGGCCAAGGCTCTCGACAAGGCCATGGAGTATCGTATCTTGGCTCGCAAGTCCTCTTCGTCTTCTGTTGGTTCGGGCATGGGACTAGGTTTAGCCTGGAAAGCTCGATATTCCGCACGCAAGCGGACTGGGTCTAGCGCTAGTAACATGACGTCAAACAGCATGCTTAGCGAGCACCTCGTTGAAGAAGATGAGGAGCAAGAGTTACTAGGCATCGGCGGTGGCTTTGACAGGTTGAGTTCTCGACCTTCCCCTTCGGAGGCTCATGCACCTTCCGATGTTTCCAGTGATGGCGAGGCTGGGCCTACACCACTCGGCTTCTCCGGTCCCCCGTCTGCGCCCTCTACGATGTCCACATTCAAATTTCCCCCCGCCTCAGCGAGCCCCTTCAAGTCAACTTTTGACACGTCCCGGCGCTGTGCGTCAAAGACGAGGCGTCGACCAACCCCCCTCGACATTTTGCCTACCGTGCCCGATTCACCCGTTAATGCAGCGCCAACACCAACCACGGTAGCCATGCCTCGGTCTCGCAAAGACTCCCGTGCAACAAAACCGGCGTCCCTCCAGCTTCGAGCGGCCTCTCTACCTGTGCAACCGCAACTCTCACATGCTGCGAATACACACAAACCAATTTTGCAGACACCTTCCCAAACACTATTTGTCTTTCCGCCCTCACCCACCTTCTCAACATGTACCCCCTCGGCCATGACCCTAACATCTAACCCTGTTTCTGTCCCCTTTCCTTCCTCGGTGAACCCTCGACCCAGGGCCAGCAGTTCGAGAAGGTCTCTGATCGGCCTGATGGCGCCTTCCACTCCGACTACTGCACATGCTCGCGTCGACGCAAGAGGCTGGGTCGGGATCCATTGATCCACTAATTTGTTGAATCTCGACAATTACAGTATGCTTTCTGTGCATTTGCTGTGTATTTACTACCTGAGATTTTTTTGATTATTTGCATCATCATGGACTTACTTATTTCTTGTCTTGGGTCTCAACCTTCTTTCCGTGATCTCTGACATGCTTTGCACTCGCATTTTTCATGTTGTAGCACAAACACATCGGACAATTCTCATCCACTTCACTGTTCAAATCTTTGTTGCGCATGTTTTCCGTTTCACATCTTCGCACAGTATGATTATATGTTTCGCGAAGCAGGTCTCGCAAGCTATATAACTAGGCTTTACACAAGTTTATGACCCAAATACCCGTCCTACACTATTTTTCACTACGCCTGTGAGCATCTGTCCGCCCAGGCCACCCATGGACCAATTAGAGGAGACCACGTTATTAGCCCATCGCTTCTTGGCATCGCGGTCGCTAGAGGGGAGGTTGAGGAAGAATCATAAGATATGCAAAAACACGCACGCATAAGTGAATCCGACCACGTTTGTAACATTGAAGACAAGGGCAAGCATGACGATGGGGATAAATCTGTAAAGGTGTATGACAATCAGATCTTAATCAATACGAGACAATTTGCTCGACGGACGATAGGTTGAACTTGAGTAAGGAGACGAAAAAGAGACCCAGCCAGAGGGCCGGGAAGACGTATAGCGCAGTCCAAAACAGTCTTGACGTAGTTTTAGTTACCTGATAAACAGTCGGAGGTGTATAGCGAAGCTCTCACCGAGAGTCCACTGGATTGGCAGGCCGTGAAGGCTGAGTGGAGAGCATTCAGCGCGTAGAAAAGATGAATGGATAGGAAGAGATGGATCCCTACATCTCTACTTTCGAAAATCCAAGAACTCTCTCCGTTGTCGTCCACCTATTCGCCAACCAACATACGTTAGTCCTAAAACGCGAGCGCGGAATATGAAGGCAACAGACCTGGTTCCAGAAACGTAGACCGACAAGAGTCCGCCCAGCGACATTCTGAACACGATGAAAGCGCGGGTGTGAAACATGGTCATAGTACCAAATTTGAGAAGACAAAGACGCACGCGACAGTTCCAGAAGTCCATGGCGAGAAGAACGACAACAATTACAGTCTGTGAAGCAAGTAAAAGGTGAATAGATGACAGAAAACGAGTGGGGAACCAGACGGACGGAGACGACATAGTTATCCGTGAAGAACCCGCAGAGGATGTAAGTCGCTATGGCGGCTAAACGGAAGAGGTACAAGACGAAGAGCACGACGGGGTGCGCGGACTAATCCGTATGAGATGAGCAAATGTCTTCGGACAATTCTGCCCGACACGTCGCACCTGACGAAATATCCCTGCGAGACCTTCAAAACGAATCAATGGGGAGTGTGTCAATACTCGGACGGGGGAGAGTGTGGATGGTTACTGTACCTGCTTCCGTGTCTCCCGGAGAGGTCGAGCCGGCAATGGCGCCCGACACTGGACGCTGTGGTTCAGCATTCCGAGTGGGGGGTTGTGAATGTGGGTTAGCTGAGACTGTTGTGGGATCGTCTGGTTCTATCGTTTGAAGTGTGGTACTCATCCTTGACCCTTGACAACGCGCAGTGGATGGTGGTTACACGTCAGTCACACGTTTGCTGAAAGATTCGTTCGCGCGCGCCGACTCAATGATGGCAGACAACAACGATGATGAACGACCAGCGACGGAATCCACACCATTGATACTCCGTCGTCGAACCGTGCACACTCAACACCCCTCTCGTTCTCTACCGCCTCTCACGCCAGTCGTTAATCGCATCCGGCTTCACTGGCATGGCATTCAAACAGTGGACGAGGATCCCTCCCTCTTCCCCCCATCCCATATTTGCAGTCTCCCACAGCAAATCGCCTTCAAGATGATTGTACTCTCGCAACTGTATACCCTGGCTAAGACACCCTCGATGGGAATTCGCACGGATGTTTGGGAACAGTGGTCGGGGGAGCGTGCGGCGTCTCTCGATGCTGAAGATTTACTGGGGCGCATTATACGTATCTGGGAGGAGTTTCTGGAAGTCAGCAGAACCACGGAGGAAATCGAGGAATGCCTTTGGTCTCCATTTGCTCTAGAGAAGGACAAATTTCGTACTGTTCGAGGTATGTTCCTCATCAGTTGCATCAGAAGAGCACCTCATTTTCCTTCTTTCTTCCCGATCCAGTCGTCGATATCTTGAAGGGTCCCGACGCGCCTCATGCTCTCATATCCCATCGTCTAATCACCCTGAGCTTGTCTCACACCTGGGCGTGTGGAAAGGCTGTCACTCCTGTCAGTTCCTTCTTGCGCCGTAGCCTACAACGTTTCCGATCCGTGGCAACCCCAAGGTGCGTTGAGCTGACCCTCTTGAAGCAGTGTCCTTGACAACACGCACAGAATCATGCATGCCGTAGACGTCCTCCTACAGCTGGGCTACTTGGCACTGCTTTCGTACTATATCCTCCGGCCGCCTGAACGTCCGGTGGTCACTGCCAACCGGATCCTAATTGGAGTGAGAGAAGTACTTTTGATGATCTACTCTATTGCATCGCTCCTTAGGCCTCCCAAACTCCCGGTCGTACCTTTTGCCTTTGTCGCTGGCGCCTTCCTTTTCACCCTTTCTTCTGCCCCGTTTCCAGGGGACACATCGTACAGCTTCTTACTGGGCGCGCTTCTCTTGCATGTGCTCTTGCTTCACCTTCCCCAGACTCCCAGCCCAATTTTCCTTTTCTCACCCAAAGTCACTTTGCCGTTGGCCACCGTACTATGGCACGAGTTCACAAGAACAATCTATCCATGTCTCCTTTTCTTCCTGCCTGCGACAATCCTTGCTTCCTTTTTCCTATCTATCGCGCTAGAAGACTCGATTCCTCACTTCCTGGGAGTATTCACGCTATTGGAACCAGCACCAATGGAGATCCGGATGGCCTTCACTGTTCTATGGGTCATACTTATGCTCTTCATAGTGGTTTCTGCGGCACTACTCGTTCTCTTTAATGCTTCTTTTCTTTCCACCTCATCCCAACCAATCTGCTCGTGGGATAGGTATTCCGTTGCTGTGGGCCTCCGATCCCGCAGGACCTTTGTGGCCGCTGTTGCTACGTATTCAGAACCATACTACTTTCCGCCCCCATTTAATGTACTCCAAACCCTATTCGTCCACCTACCTCGTCTTTTGTTGCGACTATTCGGGTGGAAAGAGAGTCCGGTCACAGAGCAGATAGAAGGCGTCTTGTGGTACTTAACCACCGGGCCACTTACATTCGTGCTGGTAATTATATGTTGGCCCTGGACCGTGTTCTTATCATATATCTGCTTTCCCCGTCCATAGGTTGATCTAGTGATGTGATTTGCCGTATTCACGTGTGATTAGGAATTAAAAAATATGGTTTTACCCAACTCCAAAGTGTGGGATCAAGAGCTTTCTTCCACCGCAAGTCATGGCTGGTCAACTAGCTGGCCTAAAATGGTAAGCTAGCAAGTTGTAGTGTGACTCGGAGTCCAGGTCGTCGTTTGCATGGCTCGGTGCCGAGCCGGTGCCAACTATCACACACTCTAATTCTAATGAGCGGATACCGCTCACCCCACAACTCCCATCATGCCTGGCCACTCACGAGCTTCAAAGCGGCGTCGGACTGGACTTTCCCAGATTGGCGCACCCTCTGACGCAGATAAAGCAATCACCCCAGTCAATCTGCCCTCTTCCTCAGCGTTTTCCACTCGTACTGTCAAGAGTAACCACATCCTGCCGCTGACGACCCTCTCCGCGCGTCTTTTCGTTTCCAGCTTTCCTACGTTTTCCAGAGATCCCCAGCAATGGGAGCCAAGAAAATCATGGCGAAGGATTGCTACACAGTTAAAGAGAATCCCAGACTCGACGATACAATCGTTATTTGCAATGCTCTGTTCGTCTTGTCCCCACTTGCTTTCCCATGATCTGGTCAAAGAGGTGCGCATGGTTGATCGAGTAAAATATATGTGAACGCGACATCTTAAGTCATTACAAAGTATTTTCTGCGTGGCCAATTTATCACTTTGAAAAGTGGTGTGGGAGGTGAACGCTCGCCGATTAGTAAATACACTGTCGGTGCAGTTGCCTCCATGGGCCCAGGTCTTGTTCGACTGCACCTCATCGGATTCGACAAGATGACTGATCAGTCGTTCGCTGCGGTCATTTCGCGTCACCCTTCTCTTCAAGATATTTCCCTATGGTAATAAGACCCTTTGGAGGTCTTGTGAGGATGACTCACTCGATACATTTAGTGGTTGCTCCCTCGTTGGGCCTAAGACCATCCAAGCCATAGCCAAGACGTGTCTGTCCCTGAAGTCGATCAATCTCAATTATACCTCCGTAGCGCCGGTGGCGCTTGTCCCACTCCTTCGCAGTTGTAAAGAGCGATTGGAAGTGCTAAAAGTTGCAGGTATCAACAGCTGGGTTCTATCACATCCCTTATTTAAACCACACGCACTCTGACAAATCTACAGACCGACACTGCGTTTGCAAAGCTACGCAATGCCTTACTGGCTGAAAAGGGGTTCTCCCTTCCGGTTCTTCGAACCTTAAAACTACGCCAGACGTCGCTTTCTGACGCATCGATTAATGCTTTAATTCCATTAGTGCCAAACATCAAACGCATCGACGTCTCATTCACGGACATTCGCCGCCCAGTCCTTGTACCATTTCATGATTTCACTAATATCGAAAAGTTATCTGTAACTTCGACCAGTGTGTCTCCAGACGATTTGTTGTCCATGCTTTCCGACGCATCCCAACTGCGCACACTGAACATCGGTGCCTTGGGAGAGAGTTATGGGAATAGATCTGCGTTCGGCAGGGACATGTCGACGATGACTTTCACCGATATTCACCTGCGCTCTTTGACGGCAATTTTGTCACAAAATTCAGTCATAGAGAACATTAGCCTCGTGGCGAACACGAAGGTGGCGAGAGATGAAGAGATCATTGCAGAGTTCATTCTCCTTGTTGGTAGACGACTGAAGGTCCGTGGAGGCAATTCAAATACTACTACAACGGGCGGCTTGCTCACATAGGTGTATATGCCAGAAATTAAACCTGTCTGGGCTGACATTCCTTCTGTCGTCAGACTTACAACACCTCGCGCCGGCTGATCCGACAGATGCAGCTTGTTCATTGCAGGAACTCTCGTTGAATAGTACCAGCGTCGATGACGATGCGTCTCCATACATATCGTGTTGTCCGTCGCTCGAAATACTGGAAGTTGCGGGGACTAGACTGTCAAGTGCGTCCTGCTATGTGATGGATGGACTATGACCTACTTTTCAGCAGGCGAGGGATTGTTCGCCATCATTGACGCATGTCCGAAACTTGCGACACTCGATCTCACGCGTTGCCGTGGTGTAGCAGTAGCAGACCGTAGACGCTTTTTTGAGGTGAGGCATAGTCAAATTGGTGGTTTGATGACCGCTAGATGTTGTTTTTGATGATACTAGGCCTGGAAGGAGCATAGATCCTAATCGCACAAACTACGATATCTGTTAGGGGTTGTTGCCCTGGGAATATATGTTTTCGATTCAAATTTCATTCATATCAGCTCTAGTGTGATAAGAAGGGACACAACACCCTCGTGAGCTACTCGGTTCAATCATGCTATGCTAACCGGATCAGTTATTAGCCCCGCAAGTACCGATGTTCTTGTCTCGTTGCACATCAGTTCTCCGACACCTATTTTCGCTCTCAGATCTCTTCATACTGCCGGTCGTCCTCTCATCACCACCCGGTTATAAGGCTACGCACCTGATAGTCCACCGCAGGATCAAGCAACAGTCTAAGACGTGTTGAGAGTATAACACTCATGTGTCAGTGCGCAGTCAGTGCACCCGTTATTACGTGGCATACGTACACGTATAGCATCAGCAAAAGTCATAACATTCTTGAAATCATTTGAGGTTATTTTAAATCGCTTGATGACTCGAAGTCGACTTGAGGTTGCTTGAATGTAGCTGTAAGAGAAATATACACAAAATTTGTCCTTGACACGCCTTAAAGGATAATTAATCAAGTAAATCGAATCATCAACCTGGTCCAAGCATCCCAAAGCAATGCCGAGATTGGTTCAAGTCGATTCCGAGACACATTCAAAAGGTCTCAAGTGGTCTCAAAATGATCCGAAGGGTCTCAAACTGGATTCAAGAAGTCTCAAGGACAATTTTTGGCAGATTTTGCCAATCACCATCAAACGCGCTTGACGGTACTTGAAAAGCTGGTTCAAGAACCTTCAAGTAGCCTAAAGTGTGATCATTGATCAAGAATTTTATGAGTTTTGCTGATGGCCTACGGCACTGGCATCAATGTTGGGTGTAGAGACAGTAACTCAACTAAACAGACCCGATAGGAGGCAATCTATGTGATGTGGTTCTATTGTTCTATTGTTCGTTATCTGGTGGTGGTCCCTATTACTTGATCGAAGAAAAGGGAAGTAATCTATGCCAAGGTCGCGTCGCATCTCCGTCGCCAAATCGAACTGTACCGATTTTGATGTCGCGTGCCAGACACCTCAATTGTCTTACTAGTTCATGAACGGACTGAGATCGGAAGTAGCCATGGTCACCACTAGCACCGGTGCGCTTAGGCTATCGCGTCCCTAGGCGAAATTCTAAGCACAGCAGTGGGGGCACATGGTAGGATTCACAATTCAGAGATCCCTGAGATACATCGTTAAACCAGTCCAGCTGATCTGTCATTATCACACTACGACACAGCCTGGACCATTGATCCGATTCCGGTTGCGGCCGATGTCATCAGAAAAGTGGTAGCAGGTACCGCATGGACATGCGAATATCCCAATTACCGTCACTGAAACCAATGAATAGCAGTGGGGTAGAAGTAGTACAGTGATGCCCGAGACTGGAAGGCGGTGTCTTCCTTTGATTCCATGAGTACCCGGACACAGGACAGTCTTCACAGCAGCAACAAGGCTCTAGTAGAGAGAACTGCTTGGTGCCATGAGACTGGCTCACTAGCACTGTAGTACCGTGTGACCCAGGCCTGATTCTGTCGGAGTCGGAGTCGGTCCTGGAGAGTTAGGTTGTTGGTATGCAGTGGCAAAAGAATGGCGTTCAATGTTTCAATGTCCTGATGGATTTAATATTTGCGGTGCTCCTGGGGAAGCGGAGCGCTAGAGTGGGTGTGGGGAGTAGCATTTTCACGTTCTGACGCGCCTCCGGTATCTCACTGTTCTCACATGTGATTATCATCTTATCTTGACTACACATCAATCAAAGTTTCAAAGGCGGCGCCAACGCATGTACGTCTCGCGTCACCCGTACGCCCCGTATCTCATACTCCGTAACCCCTCACTGCTCGCCGATTTCGCGCCCATGGCAATGTCTCAAGCCGTATGGCTGATACTCTCGCTGCCCTCACCGCTAAGTGGTCCGTGCTGAGCACGGGAAATCTTCTCCCACGGTCACGGTACCCCTTGTATTCGCCCCGTACGGTAAAACAACAACGCTGAGACAAAGACAACAACGCAGCGACATTCTTCCAAGCATGGTAACCTGGCACTGGAACACTCATAGGCCACAACCGGGGTTTGTAGTCTTTCAAAGCAAAAGAATAATGTTTCTGTCTTATATTTTCGCGAGGTGTATGGCAGCCAGGATCCCCACAAATTGCACCTTTCCCGACGCCCCCTTCTCATGACGAATCTTGCGGAAACAGCGCTCTCCGTTCTCAACTCACCCCCTCTTGTGCGCCCTCAGAAACTCTTGAGATCGCTTCCAGACATCGTTCGACGCATTCTCCCACACGCTCGATACTCTTCGTTTTTCGAGACGTTAGTAGCCGGTTCGCACGCTTCTGATGCATCCGCACGCAAAACACCATCGTTGCCAAACCACGATGACATTTCCTCCGAATACCTTCCCAAGCATAGCAATACAGGTCCTGATCGTAAGGGAATATGCAGCCCAGAGGGAGAACCGCTTACTTCTCCTCCATATCCCGATAATTTGGTCTTCCGCACTTTATACAAAGCCCATGGGAAATTTGCCTGGATGGATGGGCAGAAAATCGAAGATGTGAGAGTTCTGAAGTGGTTAGGAGGTGAATATATTGTCCAATGCTACGTGTGTGCAGCTCGCTCAACGTCCCTAGAGGGTATTATGTCTTCTGCATACATCAAATCTGGCAATGTTAGATGCCCGGGCCAAGACGGGCAGGAGTCTACCTCTTTTAATTATGTTTGCAAGACGTAAGTAACATTGTCGTCACAAGATCGATTCTGTGACAAATATCCTCCAGCTGGGACACAACAAAAATGGGACAGTGGGATGGCTTCTACTCTGAGGTCAGCATTCAAACCTTGTGTGCCTCCGCATATCCTAAACGTTTCTTTGTAGCTAGCACTATACAAATCGTCACGATATCTTCTGCCACTGCAAGGGGACGTTGTCCCTCATGTTATGGGCGTATATACGCGACCTGGGAAGATTGACATCGCGATGGAGTTGCCTCATCCTGTCTTCTGGATGGAAGCCTCTGCCTCTATGCCCGTAGTCTTGAAGGATTGCGTCGTTGGGGCTTTCCGAAAGCTGCATGAGCGAGGCATCGTCCACGGGGACGTCGCTCTCAGACACATCCTTATTGGCGCCGACGCGCGGGTCACACTTATCGACTTCCAGGCAAGCCGAGCGGATGAAGCGAATGAGGAATTGGGCCTGGCTATGACGTACACGGGTGAAAAGGATCTTGAGATACGCCGCGTCAAGTTTTTGCTAAACATGGATAATGCCCGAAAAAAGGAATTCAAGAAAAGCAAAGCAGCGCTTAGGCGCTCCGAGCGGAACAAACGAAGAGAGCAACGGCGCCAGGAACTTTTACGGCATGGGATCACCACTGGATTGCCGTTGGATGAGCCGGAGCCTCTGGAAGACATCAACAAGCCACCTGTTCCTCTCGACGAGCTCGAGAAATACTGGATGGAAGATGCAAATGATGATCCCCGACGCTTCATCGTTCCTGGTACCAGCGAGTCTGAGGTCGCCGACGCTATTTCTTCGTTTTTACGATGTATAAAGGATATGGAAGGGGCTGATTGCGATTGGAGCGTCGTTTGCAATGCCCCATCCTCGCCTAGGTCGCCACTCGCTTCTCCTTCCCCATCACCTCGGAACGACAACGCCAGTATCCCCGAATTACCACCGTCTATCAAGGTGCGCGACTTCGCATATGAATCGGCATGCTGGTCCCCCATTCCTCGACCCCCATCGCCTCCATCTGTTGAAAAAGGAAACATTTCTGGCGATCGAGCTGCCACCTTATCCTGCTCTCCCACGCAGCTGAAGAGACACCGCGAAGACGATGAGGAGAGAGCTGCCAACGTCGAAGGGTTGCCCGCCGGAAAAAGACCCAAACCGGATGATTGCCGACCGCCTATCTCCCGTCCACGAGAGGAGCTCGGAACGAGAAATCGTGATCCTTCATCGCCTCTATCTGTGGAAAGGGGAAGCATCGCTGGCGATTCGAGTGTCACCTTATCACACTCTTCCACGCATCTGAAGAGACACCGCAAAGACGAGGAGAACGCCGCCTGCGTCGAAGGGTTACCCACCGGGAAGAGACTCAGACTGGACGATTCCTCTTCGAAGGATGGCGATCTCGCAGTTATTGCGATCACGGATATTCGTTCCGAGAGTTATAATTAGCACCTTCACATGCTATAGGTGTATTCGAACGGTTACACGATAACGATATCATGCTCGATCCAAATCTAAGATTTTGCAAGCACGGCCAGTGTAACGCGCTCTATTGGATTGCTGTACTGTAATACTACTGTAATATTTACATTACTGTAAAAAGAAACTTGTTCTGTTGGTTCTATCTGGGTGCTGTGTAGTGTTGGATTGGAAGGCTGGTGTCACATGAGATGGTATCGGCGGTGTTGAGGGACCGTGGAGTGCGAAGTTCTTGAACGTGGAGTGGGATCTGGTCGCAAGGAACTGCGAAGTGCGATGTTTTTCTTGAACCTGTCTGGCCACGGTATGATCCGATGGTGGTGAGTATGAGGTACACTTAATTGATTCAAAAGACGGTGCACCGTGGGAAAATGTAATGTGGCGGCCATAGTGAGGTTCAGCCGCTGTATGTTTGATGGGCTAGTAACCGTGGTCCACGCGGTGAATGACACTGACACCCGACACTGAGCCAAAAAAGGACGATCGCCTACTGGAAGTTAAATGGCTATGCAGATAACTGTCACCTTTCATGTTGCCGGCTAGGACAAGTCCGGTAGTATTTCCGAAGACGGATGTCGCTGCTCCATAAAATCGGTTGTTTCTCATACTGCATTTATATTGGCTCCACGATGATGGCAAGGAAGCAGTCGCACCGCTTTTTTTTTTCGATCCAATAGCCAATCGCCACTCATCAGAGATTACGTCGTACTCGCAAGCAGGGCTTCCTTGACCTGAGGTCGTCTCATAAAAGGCTGCTTCGATTCAATTTTGACACATCCGCTCCCTTCTCCCCTACTCTCTACACACTCATTCTACCATGTCTGCTGAAGACCACGACCCGAGCAAAAAGATGTTTAGTGACTCCGATCTAGAGGCAGAGAAAGACTCTTCGACGTCGGACAATGTGTCTCACCATTCTCTTCATCGTCAACTAAAGAATAGGCACATTGCCATGATCAGGTAGGTCGACTCGGTCGATTTCTCTGACCGGCTTTGTTTTTTTAATTTGCTCAGTATTGGAGGTACGCTACCTCCGTGTGGCCACGCATATGATCGCGTGATCTCAACGTTTGTTCAGGCGTTATCGGGACTGGTCTGTTCTTGAGCTCTGCCAACTCATTGAGGCATGGAGGGCCCCTCGGTCTCTTGCTCGGGTATATCATTGTTGGGACAATTTGCTACAGTGTCATGGTCAGTTGCGGGCTTCCGCCCATTTGACCTTCTAATATGTACATGTTGATCGATGATCACCTTCCCAGATATCCCTCGGAGAAATGATTTCTTATCTCCCAATCCCTGGCGGGCACATCAAACTGGCAGAACGCTTCGTTGACGGTGCCTTTTCTTTTGTACATGATTTCGCAATATTGTCATGCGGTTAAACACTGATACTCGCATCCAGACCATGGGCTGGAACTACTGGTACAACTGGACAATAGTTCTTCCAGCAGAGCTGAGCGCTGCCGCCATTTTGATCGACTTTTGGGATAAAAACACGAATGTGAACTCGGCCTGGGTCACCATTTGTTTGTTGGTCGTAGTGGCAATCAATTTCATGGGTGCAGGTATGTCATGGCGAAAAAATAACTCTTCAACTAATGAACCATATCCATGTGGCGTCCGTAAGGCGCATATGGCGAAGCCGAGTTCTTCTTTGCTTCAATCAAGGTAATCACCATTACCGGTACGATTATATTGCCGACCCTTCTCATATTATCCACATACTCAATAACTACATAGGTTTGATTATCTTGGGAGTTATCCTCGACCTCGGAGGAGGCCCCGATCATGACCGCCTCGGATTCCGCTATTGGAAAAATCCCGGTCCGTTCGCCCAGTACAATAATATTGCTGGCGCAAAAGGGCGTTTCCTTGGTTTTTGGGCGGTTTTGAGCCAAGCAGCCTTCTCTTTCATCGGCACCGAGATCGTCGCCGTGAGTCTTCCCCTCTCAGTGCATAACGCAGCCCAGCTTTGTGGGTGGGCATCGAAAATCATGTGATTAAATTGAACTGCCAGATCGCCGCTGGTGAGGCGAAGAACCCAAGACGCAACCTGCCGAGAGCTATTCGTCGCGTGTACATCCGCATTTTACTTTTCTATATCGGCGGTGTTACAATTATTGGCCTACTGGTACCCTCAAATGATCCCGGTCTCAAATTGGGGAGTGGAACCGCCGCAGCGTCCCCCTTCGTAATTGCCATCAAGCGTTCTGGCATCAAGGTTCTTCCGGGGGTATTTTCGTCCCATACACCTACCGGAATCTCTACTCAATCACCTCTTCTCGTAGCTCATTAATGCGTGTCTTCTGACCTCGGCCTGGTCCGCAGCATCAAGTGACCTGTACACGAGTTCACGCGCACTATGTGGGTCCCACTTCCATTAAGGCATAAAATTTCCGCATGGCATTGCCTAACGTGGTATGATGATACACAGACGGCCTTGCGATTGCCGGAAATGCGCCTTCCATATTCAAGAAGACTCTTCGAAATGGATTACCCGTGACTGCGCTCATAGCCTCCTCATCATTCGCTCTATTGGCATACATGGGTGTTCACGCGGGCTCCGGCAAGGTGTTCAACTGGTTCGCCAACATGACGTCCGTCGCAGGACTCCTGACCTGGTTTGGCATCTGCGTCACGTACATCCGTTTCTACACTGGGATGAAGGCTCAAGGAATCGACCGTGCGACCCTGCCATTCTCTTCTCGCCTCCAGCCTTATGCGGCATGGTATGCTGCCATCAGCTGCTTGGTTATCTGCTTTGTGAGTGTATCAGCACGCACTTTTCATTCCTAGTTTGACATTGACCCAAATTGTAATACACAGTTCAACGGCTGGCAGGTTTTCCTCCGGGGGAACTGGGTCACGGCCGACTTCATCACAAGTTATCTTCCCCTTGTGGCTTTCCCAATATTGTACGCTGGCGCGAGGTTCTGGAAGAGAACCGGACCTGTCCTAGCTCCAGATATGGATTTCTTTACCGGAATCGCCGAGATCGAGTCAAATACTTACGATGAGCCCCCACCCAAAACCAAGGTGGAAGCCTTCTGGCAGTGGTTGGTGAGTGACTGATTCGAGTCTTTCTGTATACGTCCGCTCATCGCCTTCTACATAGATGTGAGAGGACGTTATCTACGCTGCGATCAGCTACATAGGTCCATACAGTTGCATTAATTTTTTTTTTGATATCGGGGCCTTGTCCCCATTTTAGCAATATACTTAATAACTCGGACACGCCATACCTGAATCTTATTTATCCGACATGGTTGTCCCATCGCTATGGTAATCTCTGTCCTCCCTTGGTCTTAAATTGAGTGATTGCGCCGAAGGACTTTTCGAGCACAAAGGAAGTGCAAGTGAATCATAAGATCATTTCATACCACAAAAATGCTATGTAACGGATAAAAGCTGGCCAACAGAAGCTGCTATGCGAGCGCAAGATGTATGTCGTATAATGATAGTAGAGACAGAAAGAAAGTGTATGTATAATGGTTATCAAAATGACTTCCCCAAAAACTTCTTGCACATGTGAATAGAAAGAAATGAAGGTGCCCCCAGGATGTTCATGCCTTCGAGGTTGGGATGTGAAGATTGATCGCTGTAGGAAGATCATCATGTCACAAGGAGGTGAAATTAAGGAAGGGAAGGGAACATGCCTCGGAACCAATTCAATGCGATAGATGTTGAAGAAGCCTCGAAATACAGAATTGCCTTGTTGTCGACAATGCGGAGCACTGTGCAAGAAATGTGGTTGAGAAATGACGAAGACAGTTAAAAGGACCCATACCATTGCCATGAACAATACTCGCAGGTTGCGGGAGGGTTTGCATTCGAAGGACCGCCCAAAGGTCGACCGGAGAAAGAGGGTCTTTCCCATCGGACGCGTCACGACATAATACCAGTAGGTCGTTGCAAAGTATTCCGAGAAGGGAACGCGGCGTTTGCTCTGGAGAGAGGCAATCTACTTGAATCGTAGCTGTATCGCCTTGCCCATCGATTAGTTCAAAGGGAATGGTGACCTTGCGTACAACCCTTGTCAGTAAAAGAGGACCGTCCATGATAAGTCGCCTGGGAGTATGAGTGAGCAATGACAGGTGCCGCCTGATATTGTTGGGCAAGCTTACCGATGTGGCTGCACGAGGGGACTCGGGAATCTTCCTCTCATTCTTGATTGCCATTGGACGAGTTTCGAGCGCGATTCGGACTCGCGCTTGCCCTCATTCATGTTTGTTGCCAGTGATGAGATTTCATCCAGGGCCTGGTCAAGTGGATCTAAACAGCCTTCTGCGGGGGCAGTACTCCTCGCCAGCTCCTCCAACTGAAAAACAGTGAGAACAGACTAGAAGAGAGGGAGTAGGTACGACTAACAAGAAGACGGTACCGTGGGATCCTTTGGACTGGCAACAGGAGATATCCCTCCAAGTTTAGCTGTGAGTGGCGAGGGTTTAATCGGCAGCGTTTCAGATAGCTTTTGATACGCTTTCTTTGACTGGACGTGAGCTGTGGTCCGCCTGAAGGATCTGATGCAGCGTTAGAAGAACCGGCACCAGCAGCTGCCTGAGTTGTGAGGGAGGGCGATGAACTAGTTCCCGTGCCAGAACGGTCGGACACCCATTGTTTGATGCGCTGGACCGAGTGGTCGAAATTGCTTGAGGCGGTGATAAGTAACGACCGTATAAACATAAGTTCGACAGTTACTCACTTGATATACGTTGAATACATCCGCATAAATGCAGCATGGGAGACGAACGTCCTGGCGATGCCCCTAGCAGCGTTGGCTGATAGTACACCCTCCATTTCTTGCTCCGATTGGTTGGCTTGCGGGCGAAGGACGGGGTTGGCGGCAAGTTCGAGAGCAGGAAGGAAGATATCTTTATGGAACGAAAAAAGGGAGTCAAGACCACTAAATACAATCTTTCTCTCCGCGGCAGGGATGATGGTGTCCTTGGTTGAACTCACACCACCGAGGAGATTCACCTGAGCCGCTGCTGGCTTGATATAAATGTCGATAAGTTCTTGCAAACCCTTGACATACGTTCGTTCGGTGCTAAGGAAGCCCAGTTGGATACGTTATGATGGCTCGAAAATTCCCACTTACTCAACAATCTCCTTGACAACTCGCATTCGCCTGCTGCTGTCGTCCTTGAACTTACGCTCCTCTCCGTAAACGGATCCCGCACTGTCTGTTGTTGCGATGCTGCTCGTATGAGATAGGTTAAGGCTACGCAAGTGCGTGATGGACTCTGAGGATCGCAGTTGGTCTGAACTGCCACTACGGGATGCGGCAACAGAACTAGGTGAACTCGAGGTGCCATCTGAAGCCACACGACCGCTATCGGTGACGGTAGGCCGTCGCGAACGAGATCCGCTGCCGGCGATATCGGGCGTTGACGGCGAGTACACGCTCATGAGGGAATGTTGGGTCACGGACAAGTCATTCATGTCCCTCAAGTACGCCATGACTGATCGAAGGGCACGGGTGTACGCTTCGCGGGCTCTGTCCCCTTCTCGACGCTGTGCTTGCTCAGCCGTATCAGGAGAGATAGGAGACGGGGTCAGTAATCGCTCTTCATCACCATTAGTACTAGGCAAGCTAACACCAGACAGCAACGGCCCAGGAGACATGGGGGTGGTTGGCCCTCCGATCGGAAGGAAGCTGCGCCGCTTTGCGACGCGAGTCGAAGAAGAACGAGAAGAAGGGCTGGGAGACGAAGGGGCAGCAGAAAGCAAACTAGGAGAGGGCACCGGTGAAGGGTCCGGTAATGGGGAAGTCTCGTTCATGTCCGGTCCATCTTTGGGATCAGCTATGGATGGGGAAACCGATATTTCGGGAGACCCGCCCGGGATTTCTAAGCCAAGAGAACCTGTGGAAGACAGGCGCACGTCGATCAAGGATTGAGGATTCGGACTCAATGCCGTGGGCGCAGGTATTGATCCGGATGTTGACTCTGCGACATTCGCGAGGGGGGTAATGCCTGGCCTCAGAGTGGATGGCTTCGGGGCTGGTATATCAGGCTTTAATTTGCTCATCGACATCTTCTTCAAAAAGCCCCATCTCCCCGACTGCTCTTTTGGTTTGTCATCTTTTCTGCGCAATACACTGCGCTGGCGGGTAGTCGACATCTCCGCGAGACGAAGAGAATCGCGCCGAACGGGAATACGAGGTCGTGAAGAGTCAGAAATACTTGTAGGTTGCTCCGGTGATGGTGTAGACGCTGCGCCTTGTTCTGAATCTTTGTCCCGAGGACTGTGGTCGAGAGGCGCTCGATAACCTTGCTCGTGGGACGGTGATCGATGGCTGACAGTGGCAAACCGTTGAGGGAAGGATTCGGAGTCTGCCAATAGATTGGATGAAGACGCAGATGTCCCGTATTGAGAGCGAGTGAGACGCCCTTGAGAGCCAATAGGCGAAAAGTTAGATGCAGGTGGGTGGCGCAATTCACCGGCACTCTTCATGCGACGAAGTTCTTTCTCATTGACATGGACAGAATTGGTTAGGTTCCCGTTACTATGGTCTGGGGCAGCATACGACGAGCCAAAAGGCGCATTCCAGTTTCCTCGGTATGAAGACTTGGGGTTTGTCCTGGTCCGCATCACGCCACGGCTTGATCCTACGGGCGCGCTTGCTGGAGGTTCCAATGCTGGCGCTCGAACAGGAGTTATGGTATCTTCATCCTCCTGGATTCGACCGTTGGGTTGGTAGGCTTGAGAGTCGCCCATATCTATATCAGTTGGAGAATCCGTGTCTTGAGTAGCAGAGAGAGGAAGAGGGAAGATCGGTGTGGACGGATATAACGACCCGGGAACGCCTTTGGCAAGCAGTGGCTCCATTAGAGCCTTCCACGGACCATGAAACGGATTTCCATCGACAAGTAGAGTCTGAAGGGATACCAAAAGGCAAAGCCAACTAGGAAGGAAATACATCTTGTTTCTCCTTATACTCAGGGTATGCAGCTTATCCAACGCGCTCAAAGGCGCAGGGAGCGTGGTGAGCCCGGTCGAATCTGCTAAGAGGACGCGGAGAGATGTCAACTGGGCTATGAAAAGAGGAAGGGCCCGGAGAGGATTGGAAGACACATTCAGTTCTTCCAAATAAACACAGGATTCGAGAGCGGGAGGGAGAGCGCCGAGGAAATTGGCAGAAATGTCTAGGGCCAACAACGTGGTGCTGATGGTCGGCAAGGCACTTGTCAAATAGGCGGGCAAAGCGTTGGCGTTATTTAAAGACCCAATGAGTAAATGGGTCGTCCCTTCATAAAGAATTTGTCAACGTGAATTAGCGAATTGGAATAACACGTGAGTCGTACCAGGATGGACGGCAAGATCAGTGACAGCTAAGCCATCACCCCGAACTATGAGACCGCGGCCTTCTTCAGCAATAACAATGGCAGATGTTCTTTCTTCTTCGTGCTCCTCAGAAACATCTTCTTCCAAGTCGGTATCCTCGGTATCGGGATCGCTGATGAGATCAACTTCGTCACGCTCATCAACAGGCTGCCAACTTAGGTCAAGAGGTTTCGGTTGAATACTCAAGATGCTGTTATCATGGCCGTTGCTACTGTTGCTACGCACGAGAGATGAGCGAGAGCGTACGCTACCCGAGTAGGATTGTGACCACCGAGACTGGTCTATCGGTGCTCTCGAATGAGATACGGAAGTAGACACGGACGAGTCCTGGGTTGCGAGATGAACAACATCGTCCGAAGTGATGCCGACACCAATAGCTTGATCATCATCATTAGAGGCGATCTGCACATTATTACCGTAGTCGCCGGAAGCGAGTGCGCTCCCGGGACTCGTGTAAGCGGCGGATGAACGAGTTGAGGCGATAGAAGAGCCACCCGAGGAAAGGGTAGGCGGACCCGAACTGAGGTATTGGTGGGGTCGAAAAGGGGATGGATCTGGGAACTGGGAGGGGTCAGGGAGTGTTGAGGTTTTGGGGAGCCTGAAAAAGGGCCGGGGAGGACTGGATTCGGAATACGGGATTTCGTCAGAGTCGGATGAAGAACGCGCCTTGTTGTAGGACGGAACCGGTGGGACAGGGTCTTGCGAGACAGGGAGGGGAGAGTCTACCGAGTGTGATGCCGAGGGAGGACGAGAGTGAGAAAATGAGTGTGGAGCGTATGGAAGCGACCAGTCGGGTTCTTCTGAATCCATGGTGAATTTGTGGGTTGATATCGAAGCGGAAGAAAGTTGGTTTGGGGTGTGGGGACGAGAGCGAGGACGAGGGCGGGGGAGAGGATGCATCATCTCTGGTGAGAGAGAGAGAGCAACAGCACCAGAGTCGCCTAACGGTGAGCTGGCAGGACCGACCACCGTTTGCATTTATTTAAACGACCACAAGTGAGCACTCGCCACAATGGCAATGGTAACCCCAAATGCTGTTTTCTGCGCACCTCACCTCGACAATGACGACGACTACGACGATGATGAATAGGAAGAAAAAAAAAGCAGGTCGAGTCTTTTTTAAGGAGGTCGGATCTGCCCGAGGGGCGAGAGGATGCAGAGTTGGTCAACTTCCCAATCTGGCAGGATTAAATTAAGCCTCCCCCTCCCCGAAACCTCACTTGCTTCCTTTTTGCTAAACTCCCTGTTCGAATTCTCTCGGCCGCGGCCGCGGCTTCCATGGCTGACCCTCCTTCTATCTCCACCTCGAGCCCTGCCGACCCCCTCCAATTTGATCCCACCTTCTCTCCCTCCACTGGCCCCGTCCGCCGCTCCCCGACGCCCCCTTCTGCATCCAGGTGGTGCGTCTCGAACACCAGCCTTTTTCTCATACATTTGAATGCTATGTTGTTTTCCCTTCCACCACTCGAACCAGACACCGACGAGATTCCTCGTAGAGTGGATGTCTTGTCGCTAGCTGGCAGTAAACCATGTGGTGCTGGTAAAGAATGAATGTAGAATGATCCGTGATAGGACGGAAAACTAAGCGACAGTGCCGGATCTACTTGTCCATGAAAAAAATTAGCCACTGTACAGGCGGAAAAAATTCGCCTGTCCCTCACCGCTAAAACCGGCGATGGTCACCGAAGCATTAAAAAACCAACTAAGCTTGTTGAGCCACCCAGGGCCCCCCCACTTATCGGCGGACATGTATGGTGGGAGGCCTACCGAAGCGCACGCGTGGGGACACCGCCGCAGGAGGGTACGCAACGAGTATACGAATTGTAAGATATCCTTTGTGAGGGTATCACATTGCAAGAAAACGGAGCGTTGCGAAAGGTCACCCGTACCTTGGGATGTGGGTCACCCCAACCTGGGGATCCAAGGAGCGGAATACAGATTCGGACAGGTACTGCGTCTTGAGAAGTGCCTAGGCTCTCAGCGACAGTATCAATAAGCCTCGCCCAGTCGCTCGAGGCCTCCAAGAGCACTAGTTGTGAGGATTGGATTGCCTGATCAAGGACATGACGAGGAACTTTGCAAGTCAAGTCAAATGTGCGGCAGAAATCATTTGCGGCGCTAACGCACAATTATTAAAAACTGTATCGGTTATTGATCAGTACACATACGGTTTTGATGTGGACACGGTAGTTTGGAACATCTTCAATCGTTCGTATCGCCACGCAATTTCAACCTTGGCGGTCTCGTTACCATCCTCCTTATCCTCTGCCCCCGTAGTTACGGATGGCGATAACGCCCCATTCGAAGACCACATGCACTCGGAAACAAATCGTTCAGGATCATTGTCAATTACACAGACTTTCTGTCCTGAGATAAGCCCTTGAGAGAGGAAATA
Organism: Russula griseocarnosa; assembly: GCA_022884055.1. Classification (NCBI taxonomy): domain Eukaryota; kingdom Fungi; phylum Basidiomycota; class Agaricomycetes; order Russulales; family Russulaceae; genus Russula; species Russula griseocarnosa. Next base: position 206,644 of record JAGKRU010000061.1, on the reverse strand, counting down.
CTTTTGGACAAGCTCCCCATAGGATGAATGTGTGTCGGGTGCGATGACAAGCAAAGAACACGATAAAGGCAGGCCGCCGCCGAGGATGTCATCGAAAGAGGCTATGCCTGACGACGTCAGGATGGTAGAAGACGAGAATGGCGAGGGGCGTGTGCCGGCCAGGTGGTCTACTGTTTTAGAGATTGTTTTTCTTTTGAAAGTTGACATGATAGGATCCAGGCCAACGCTGAGTACGGCGCTTATAGATATAACCGACGGACCGGAGGTGGAAGGGAGAAAAGTGCCATCTGATCTCATACTCATACAGTACCATGACACAACCAAATCTCATTCGCCGTCTCAGACCACCTATCCTCGGAGCACTCTACGTCCGATTTCCCCATTTCTTGTCCAACTCAGACATTTAGGCTGATAAAGCTTCCCCTCAGGCCCTTAACGCCTTCTGCGCCTTCCATCTCTTCCTTAATTACGTGGGGTCAATTCAGCTCGTCTGTACCTTTCTCCCCCCTATCGACCTAGGATCTAATAGACGAGGTCAGGTCAGCGGTCCTTCTATGCTTCCCACTATAGCACAGGGGGGTGAGGCCGTCGTCGAGAACAGGCTCTCTTTCCGGCTAAATTCTGGTTGCTTGAAACGTGGCGACCTCGTCACATTCGAATCGCCCCTGACACCTGGCCGTTTGGTCTGCAAACGGCTACTCGGCTTGCCCGGAGATATCATATGCGTAGATCCAACTGGCTCAAAAGCTCCTTCTTCGGAGCACGTTGTCATCCCTAGGGGGCACATATGGCTCATGGGTGATAATGCGGACCTCTCACGCGACTCGCGAGACTACGGACCAGTGCCGTTGTCTTTGGTCCGCGGCACACTCTGGGCGAGGGTAAGATTGGCGCAGTTGCCATCCATCATCACTCACGTCCGAACAGGTATATCCCCTCAACCGCGTGACCATCTTCCGGAACCCTACAGCCTTCCTTCTCCACTAGGCAAGTCTATTGCAATCCCTACTCTCGCGAAAAATTCAACGAGTAACCTCCCTGACCGTTTGGTTCAAACTTGAAGTTATCGGTTGATAAGCCAAATCGCCCTGCATTGGCCTCTTCAGCGTCACTTCCAACCTTGGGGCATTTCGCTCACCGAGAACACTATTGCCAAGACCTTTCAGCTTATCCACCATTTCACCCATTTCTCGCTTCTGGGACTCCTCAATACGGGGCTCGAGCAATCGTAACGACCGCTTTGCCTCGGCCACTTGATCAGACGAAAGAGGCAGTAGGGTGACGAGTTTGGTGTAGTCTACGCTGTTGAATGAGCGTGAGATCCGAAGGCGAGCGGGGGCTGCGTACCTTCCTTTGCGCTAGAAAGCGCAGACCACGAGCCTATTTTTTCATTGCATTGCGCCCGTCGCTGAAGTGCCCTAACATAAGAGGGATCATCCTGCAAAGCTGAGTGTGCGCTTGGCTGGCGCATATATGTCACAGTGCCCAATGCGAACCTTCAGTGCACGCTTTAACGGCATTCTCGATTTCACCCTGCAACGAGTGTGTCAAAGAACTTGTTTCAAACTGTGAGGTGTGAGAACTTGCCAGCTTTAAGTGGCACGCCGCGATATTCGCATGGAGAATGCTCCGCGGTTTTACACATTCGTGCTCCAGTGGAGAATCGACGTTGACACAATCGGGGGGTTTGCTTTGACTTTCGGCATCTTTGGAAGTACCAGGAACCTCCCCTTCAGCCAGGGGTGAATCTCCTTCGTCGTCGGTGGTTGGAGGTTGTGGCGATGACGACGATGGTGGTGGTGGTGGTGGATCTCCTCTCCTCTTTGGAAGTCGAGCCAACCCGCTCCGATAACTTTGCAACGCTTCGTTCCACTTGCTACGACGAAATAGATCATTTCCCTCTTGCTTGAGTTCCTCTGCCTCCTCAAGTCGAGCCTGCCCCAGAGCAAAGCAATCCGTTATAAGTCGGTGATGGAGGCGATACGCCACCTCAAAGTAGTAGTGCCTGTCATGGTGCAGGTGCGCACCTGTAGGTCTTTATCAGAATCTATGTTCTCGTGCCCTTCCACCGTTGCAGTGGATTCTGGTTCCGGCCCTGATATTGGACTAATTTCCCCACTTTTCGGTATTGTTGGAGGCCCTTCCCCTTGCGCCGGCTGGGTCATGTTGCTAATGGAAGGTAGCGCTGGCGGATTGAGCCGTATGTTTGGCTTGGATTAGCAGCACGTGAAGAATGACCCCAAACCAAATTGCAAATCGTTTGAAAATCGTATTTTGGCGAAGTGGAGGACGACAGCCTAGTCTATATGCGTCGCATCTCGATTCCTGGCCGCTCCCAGTACACACAGCGACAAGATGGCAGAAAGGGGGCAAAAGTAGCACAAATTCGTCTCCGAAAATATCTGTCCGTCATTGATCATGGTATGTTACAATGTACTTGTATATGATTGTCAAGATGAGCGATTAAGATTAGGATTACTGTAGGCTTGAACATAAGGCTTGAACATATATAACTTCCGAATCACTAGTACTTGCCACCGACTGTTACGTGTAGCCGGGCCAAAGCACAGATGACAGGAACAGCATAAAATGCGTATGCGACCCAGGCCACTACGGGGATGTGAGATGGTGCGTTTAGGCTCGGGAGTACAGAAGAACATACTCGTAAAACCATTGCTCGTTGCGGCGATGAGTTGAGGTGCGTTGTTTCCAGCCTCTTGGATACCTTTGTTGAAATCCTCAACGGCCTTCCCAAACCACATGCGAACCACCAAGAAGGACGTCAAGCCTATTACATAGTTAGAGCCTTGATCTCATTCTCCGAAAATACGAAGATACGACTTGCCTATCATAAAGCTAAGCAGTCCCAGCCAGGCAGATACACGGTGAAACGTAGGGCGGTCCAACATGGCAGACAGCTTGGGCCCAAGGTTGGCTCGAAGAGAGACCATGGTAAAGATTATGAGGAAAAGACCAGAGAGGGCAATTGCGATTGCGATAAAAACAGGGGTGGTGGCGGTCGGTGCAGTGAGGAGGTCTGGGGCATTTTTAGGCAGGGCAGACAAATCTACATGGCCATTAATGCCTTTCAGAGGGCTAGTTCAAGTTCATCTCAACGTACCATATGTCGGAGACACTGTAGACGGGGTACATGTCACCGGCCCGTTGTTGTTCGGACGTGAGCACGACCCTGTCACAAGAAAATGAGGTCGATTCAGACTATAGAAGGTACGACCTACCAAGAAGGCCCAAGAATACAGTAGGCCCATCGATTCCTTTAGTCGACGTAGGATCCGACAGTTGCAACGATGGTGAAACCACCAGGAGAGCTACCCGGCTATGAAGAATTAAAGTGGGTGCGACATACGCGAAGAGGACAAGAATGAAGGAGGTAAAAGAAAGGATAGGAGCGAGATAAAGAGTGGCGGCTGAAGAAAGATTGGAAATCATGGTAGGGTCTATAAGATCGTGAAGATGGTTAATTAGGGTGAAATTTCAGTCTTAGGGTGGATACGCTGCCAGCAGCCAGGTGTAGCAGATATGAGATGGGTGACCAAGAGTGACGAGCGGACGGTGTATTTAACGTCCCGAGAAAACAACAGAGGCGCGATACATGCGTGTGCATAGCCGGGTCAACAAGGATGGTACACAGCCAAGGCAACAACAAGGATATAATGTACTCCGAGGTCTCGGTCGGGTCGATATTATCCTTTGACAAGAAAACAAAGAGTGGTATGGTATTCTTCTCAAGACAAAGAGGAATCCCGGGCCCCGCTTCCGTCTCCTCCGTTTCCCGCGACCAAAACAAAACATGTCCAGTGGCTATGAAGCCCCCCAACCTGCCTCATTTCAACAATTATCCTTGCTCTTAGAAACACAGCCCGAGACTTTCGCTTCCGGCAGTAGAGAGATACAAGATGCTGCTCTTCGATCCACGGAACATGTCTTTAATCTTGGTGCGTTGGTCGCGTTATGGCGACATCGACTTGAAAGCCTGACTACTTTTGTGCAGCTTTGAACTCTGAAAGCCAGGCTCACCCTCAGATCTCCGCGTTGTTGGCGTCATTCAGCCCTAGGCAGGCACCTGTGACGCGTTCGCAGACATCCGCGAATGGGAAACGGAAACGCAGCCCATCCCCGCCACCTACCCCGAAGGACGCATTCGAGCGCACACCTTTGACGTGTTTATACGTGCAAGGTCTGGACAAAGACCAGATTTGGGCACAGTTGGAACTCAGAGCTCAGAACGTTTGCAAAATGTTGGAGTATGCTCTCGATGGCACCGAAGAATCCACGGGATATGGCATCACTTCTACCGCTGACAACTTGGAACAAAATTCTTCGGAAGAAGAGGAAGAGGAAGAAGATTCTGATCTAACATACGTAGAGAGCGATGATGGTTCAGAAGCAGAAGAAGGGTCAAGAGGGTCCAGCGATGGGGTCCTGTCAGAAGAGGGTGTCACCGGACTACGGGATCCGTCAGTTGACTCGGACGGGGAAGAGGAAGAGTTGGTTGGAGAACCCCGCGTTTCTTCCTCTACCTCTCCCTTGGGGACAAAAGACGACCACTCAGGATTGGACGATGGCTTCTTTAACTTGGAGGAGTTCAATGCGGAAACAGAGGAGGCGGAAACAGCCTTTGTTTCAAATGGAGCACTCAACGCCGACTCGGATGACATTGTCTCCGATGAGGACGATATTGACTACTTTGTATCTGTCGATGGACAGCTGCACGCCGATGATGACCACGGTATGTCAATCGCCCATTCTGTCATAGTGCCGAGTCATAACCGGTCCTACTAGAACCTCACTATTCGGACTTTTTTGATGCGCCTCCCAGGGGTGAGAGAGGGGGGAACACACGTTCCGCTCCTTCAAAAGTCCGTTTTCATGACGAAGTGAAATTCAAGACTATAAAGGCCAGGGGGGGAAAAGGACTTGCTCGTTCGATCATGCAACGTCTAGACGATGCGCCCGATGATGATGAGGATAGCTTCGAAGCCGAAAGTGAGGATGATGATGATGATGACCATTCGGTCAACAAGAATTCGGATGCCGAGCTCAGCAGCGATGACGAAGGGAGTCAATCGGACGACGATGAAAGCCCAGAAGGCAGATTTACTCTCAGTAATGGCCACCAGACTATTCAGCGTTTGCAGGATGACCTTCTCGCGGATGAAGATGAACCTGACGATGGTACGCTTTATTTTTATCACATCTCAATATGCTTATGCCTAGTTATCAGGTTTATCCACACATGAGAGGCGCCTCTCGGTCCTTCAACAACAGATTGCAGCCTTAGAGGCTGAAAACATTGCCAAAAAAGACTGGACTCTGATGGGAGAGGCGAGCTCTCGAATGCGTCCTCAAAATTCTCTCCTAGAGAAAGATCTCGAGTTTGAACGTGTCATGAAGGCGGTACCTGTTATCACAGAAGAGATCGTAGCAGGTCTAGAAGACAGAATCAAGACGAGGATCCTTGAAGGCCGTTTTGACGACGTTGTACGCAAACGACCCGTAGATGATAAGCCATTCCTGTCGTCCCGGGTATTCGAGCTTCAAGACACCAAGTCAAAACAATCGCTAGCTCAAATTTACGAAGATGAATACACTGCTGCACAGACGGGTGGCGTTGTAGGAGAGGACCGCGATGGGAAACTGGAGGCAGAGCACAAAGAAATTACGAAAATTTGGGAGACAATCTCTTCGAAGCTAGATGCTCTATCTAATGCCCATTTCACTCCCAAACCGGTAAGCGCCAACGGCACATCTAAATAGCTATGACTAATGTCGCTCCTAGCCCACCGCGACGATCTCAACTGTCGCAAATATCGCATCAACCAGCTTAGAATCTGCTCTACCCACTAGCAATACAATTGCTAGCATGCTGGCCCCAGAGGAGATATACGAACGCTCCTCATCCGATCCTCGTGTACGGGGCGAGCTTTCTCCAAATGAAAAACGGGCTGCTCGGAACAAACTGAAGAGGGCGAAAAAAAGGGCGAGGGATGCGCTGGACAACAGCGTTGACAAGTTTGCGAAGACGAAGAGACCTGGAGGGATAAAGGCACAAAAATCAGCTGCGCTTCGGAGTATAGTGAAGAGTGGGAAGGGCGTGACTGTGGTGGGCAAACCAAAGAAAGGCGAACGAAACAATGGTAGACGGACAAGTAGATGAGATGGGAATAGACTTCCTTTTTCGTCAGCAGCGCCCTGATCACCACGCAGCACAGCACGTCTCGTCGTCATCCATCTTTTCTTTCTACCATGTCTTGGTTCAACAAACGCAAAGAAAGAAACCTGATACCCCCCGTCGAGTCCGAGAACTCAGATGCTGGAAATTCTAGCCTGAATTCACGCTCGACTAGTGACGTCTATAGCAGCCGGTCTGCTGCCACCCCTCCCACGAATTCTTACGCGGACGTTCGTGATCGCTATCAGCGAAATAATCCGGTTGATGTCTACTCACGTGGCCAAGGTGACCTCGACAATGACAGAAGGGAATTGTTCGCAGGCCACAATCCCAACAAACCGCCAACTGGTCGTTTTGCCCACGATGGACCGACGCTGCCTGAACCCGCACCAGGAGAGGAGAACGAAGAGGACGTGGAAGGAATCAAGCAACAGACGAGGTTCGTCAAGCAAGAAAGTGTTAATTCCACACGCAATGCCATACGTATGGCCCGTGAAGCGGAAGAGACTGCTCGAAACACTGTAAACAGACTTGGGTCTCAATCTGGTGCGTCGAAGGATGACCATGGCGATCGATGGTTCGTTTATACTTACCGCGCTCTTTGCTTGTAGAGAAGCTCGCCAACACTGAGCGCCATCTCGACGTGTCCAAGACCCACTCACAACGTGCAGAGGATAGGACCGACGAACTCAAGAAGTTGAACCGCTCGATATTCCGTCCCGTTATCCACTTTAATAAGGAGGCGAGGCGGCGGGCCGAGGAGGAGAAGATACAAGCGCGTTACGAGGAAGAACGGGATGAGCGCGAGAAAGCCATGATGGACACACGCGAGACTCAGAATCGATTGGGTCAAGCTTCGGCGTATGGTCGGGGAGAGGAGGAAGACGGGGTGGGACTGAATGGAAGGCGTACCAAGACAGCCGCCCAACAGGCACTTCAGAAAGAGCAGAGGAAGCGCTACCAGTTCGAGGCCACTGCGTCGGATGACGAGATGGAAGACGAAATTGACGACAATCTCGACGAAATCTCGGATGTCACAAAGAGGCTCAAAGCACTGGGATCTGCTATGGGCCAAGAACTTGACAGACAGAATGGCCGCATCGAACGCATCGAAGAGAAGACCGTCAATCTCGATAACAGAGTCTTCAGAAACACGGAGAGGGTACGTCACTCTTCTGTGCTCGCTCTTTGCTCTAGTTCTCACTACCGTTGTTCCCAGCTCAAACGAATCAAGTAGAGAATACCCCTCGTGAATCCAATCCTTTTGCCTCGGGGAGGTGGTTTTTGCGAAATGGACGGTTTTAGATATCAAGTACTTTCACTTTCATACGTTCACTCTACTGGTTCCGTATCCGTCTCTTCAATGGAATTTTTTTACGTGAAGTCAGGACGAGGCTTGCTGGTATTCTTAATGATGTGCAAGAGCTTCGAAGCATGCAGCAGATAAATCCCTGATCAAAGTGCAGGAGCATCAGTTGTGCGCTGATCTCACTCAGCTACTAATCTCAATCTCACAGGACCAAAGGCTTGTCTAGCTGTAGCCTACACATAGACGAACCTTTGGTCTACAGTATCGGCTGGTATTTAGGGCCGACACAGTTGTGTTTACCATCTGGCCGGTGGTTACCATGCATGTCTATGGCGACACATCCTCAAACCAGGTGAGTGAGCCACCTAACCTCGCAAGATGACTTCTCAAGATCTCAAGTGCGGGGGCTCCGTGTGCGTTATCACTCCTTTCCCTGAACCGGGTTTTCGAGGGCACCCTTCGTGTTCTTCATATCTATTACGATAGGCCCTCGTCAGGACCAATGTCTTGGCGTCCTGAGTGATGCCCTCTACTTTTTTTCTCAAAAAAAAAAAACATCTCTTGGATGGTTCGTATGGGTTTTGCTGGTAGCGTCAATTAACGTGAGCCTGGGGGGTGAGTAGAGGTCTGCACTCTGTTGAGGCCCACTAAACTCAGAAACACCATTGTCGTGGTGATGATCAAATTTTTTGATTCTACGACAAGTTCCCGAACGCGTGCTAACCAGTCTACCTTTCATGTTTGAACTCCATTTGAACTCCAATTTCTTGCTACAATGTGGTGCTAAACAGGGTAGTCCATACCCGTAATCATCCACCACACTTATTTATCTACCATTCTTTACTGAAGGTTATCTACATCCGAGTATCGTTACGTGCTACACTGGTTATCTATGCATAGATGCCCATATACCCACTTTGTCATGGTTATCGCGGTTGACTTTTATTGTATCGTATCAAGTTATTTGGGCGTTGCAATGGCCCTGCCGACTAAATGGAGAAACTCTGCTCTGTCAAGCTCCTCAGTTGACTTCTCTCCGTCACCTAAATCCGGCCTCTGTCTTATCTTCCATAGCCAGAATAGTCCACGTACAGCGTCCTGGAGGGCGCGACTATCATCATCCTGATCGACTCTTTGATGCGATGAACTTGCTGTATCGGTGGTCGTTGCAGAGGATTCGTTGCCATCTTTCCGATTCTTTTGGACTATCCCCCACTCCCAAGGGTTTTCGTCGTCAAGCAATGACGCCGGTGTTTCGCTGCTATCATCTGTCACACCCGGGGTATCTTCATCAGGACCTGCTGCAGAAGGACGGTATGAGAGGGGGCTGTTGTTCGAAGGTCGGGGAGATATGTGGGTTAAACGATGTGTCAGAGTGGTCGGGGATGGGGGCGCCTTTGGATCGCGGAGACGAGAACGGAGATTGGGATTAAGGGTATGGCTGATCTCTTCACGGGAAATGTGGTGTGCAACTGGCACTATTTCGAGTTTACGTGCTCTCTTGTGTATAGGAGATGGGATGGTCGAGTCGCTTGTACCTTTAGCGGAATGAGCTCAACTCAGAATACGTAGCTCGGCTGCAGAGGCGTTAGAGAGAGCATACCTTGTACTGCAGCATATCGAGCCCAATACGCATCTTCACTTACGTCCGCCTCGCCCTTGCTTGTAGATGGCAAAGGTTTAATGTCGTCTTCCGCGCCATATGAGTTCCAGTAGTCGTCGTCGCCATCACCGGTTGCACGTTTGACCTGTCGTTCCCCTCCAAATGACGGGCTGGGAATGAAATCGGAGGCAGCACGGGCAGCGGGATCGTCCAGAAAAGGGAGAGTTCCAGGAGGGAAGGGCATCAGGGTCGAATCGTGGTATTTCCAGCTTTCTTCGCCATCCCATTCAAAGACGAGACGTAGGCCATTGTCCCCAGTGGGCTTGACATGGACATGGGCATAGGCATTCTCTGGATCGACTGTGTATCCGACAAGAAAGTCTGGAGCCTGTTCATCGAGAGGCATCTGGAGAGATTCCAAGTGTTGGATAGCTAGGTCAGATTCCGAAGTGGGCCAGGAAAGATAGGCAGAAGGATCCTGTGGCGAGATCTCGAGGAGGGCATGTCTTTTCAAGAGAGAACGAGAGAGAAGATGTGGAGGTATCGGGCGAACTAGTTGTGAGGGGGGAGAGATGTACTGAAGGATGAGATTGATAGTGTATGATGATATCGGTATGTGTTCCATTGGAGTTTAAGTGGCGGCGGGCCAAACCGGCACGCCTCACGCTTCGTGCATCTCGAATAATACCGCCATCCCGACCCACGACCGTTGACTCCATCATGCGTCCATTTCTTTTATATTCCCTCTTTCTTGTCCCATTCACGACCGTTCTCGCCCAGGTGAGCCCACTCATTTACTACTTTTCCGGTCGTACCACCCTCGACAACGTAACGTGACAGAACAACAACAACAATTCCAATGCGTCCACTCAGGTCACCGTGTTCACCTCATTCTCGACGGACGTTTCCCTCGACCAAAATCGGCAGACAGTTGTTGTCTCTAATCCCATCCCCGTCACGTTGACCCTGACCGCAAATTCCCCCGCCTCAAGCGGTAATACGACGGGCAATTCAACGAACTCCAACTCGACATCCACGAATTCGACGGGATCCACGAACTCGACTTCCAAGACCACTTCCTCGCCCCTACCAACTGCTCCTACAAATGTCAACGGTGGAGGTGGTGGGCCAAACGGTGCTCCGACGCCTGGTCAGTCAGGACAGGGAGGTGTATATGGCCCACCGGATGGTTATGTCTCTGGAGTGACTTCATTACAATGGAATGCAATGGTTGTCGGCATCGCAGGTGCCATTATTGGCGCTCTCCTCTCCTTACTTTAGTGATCACATGGACTACAGTGCCTAGTTATAATACCTTGGATAGACTTTGGACATTGTGTCGCAGACATCTATAAATACGTGGACACTGAACTTTATGATGAATTTTTTTCGCATGTAAACGTACTTTTGTTACAGAGCTGCCAAGCAAAGTAAGCATGACTGTAGATGTTGCGGCTGCGGCCATCACCAGTCTTCACTCTTGCCTTGAGGTCTATCCGGATGGCGGCAATCGACATTTCACCTCCCTCGAAGAAACAGAGAACTGAAGGACCAAAAGTGCGTGTTGTTGGGATCACTGTAAAGGTGGCCTGACCAAGGTTGACTCTCTCAAGGTCATTGGAACTCACAATGGCACTTTTCATTGCGACGAAGCTCTTGCAGTGTATATGCTACGGCTCACTGAGGCTTATCGTAGTTCAGGTTACTCTTCTCACACTATCGACGTTGCCATGGGCTTCTACTGAGGCTGTATAACAGACGTGAAGCGTACCCGGGACCCAGCTGTCCTCGACACTTGCGACATAGTCGTTGACGTCGGTGCCGTCTATGACGAGAATAAGCAACGGTTTGACCACCACCAACGAGGCTTTGGGGAAGTGTTCGGCTACGGATTCACGACCAAGTTATCCTCGGCGGGCCTCATCTACAAGTTAGACTATTCGTCTTTCGTTGCTTCCTCGCTGATCGCCATTCAGACATTTTGGTCGGGAGATCATTTCCAACCAGTTACAGCTCACTCCAGACGACCCAAAAGTCGAAAGTCTTTGGCTGAAACTCTACAAGGTACTCTTCCTTGCCTTCGCGCATGGCGTGCAAGCACACATGTTGAACGCGATTTCAGGAATTTATCGAAGCGCTCGATGGAATTGATAATGGTATTTCGCAATACCCTAACGATATTCAGCCCAAGTATCGGAATCGCACCGATCTTTCCAGTCGTGTGGGCTGGCTCAACCCGGCATGGAATGAACCCTTCGATTCGAAAACAGTAGATGTAGGAACTCAAGTCCTCGACTCTCGTTCGTGCATATAGCTCATCTCTATTTCTAGGCCCAGTTTCTGAAGGCCTCTCAACTCGCCGGGGAGGAATTTCTTGGTCGCCTAAACTACTACGGCCGGTCGTGGCTCCCAGCCCGTGACATTGTTCTCAACGGGCTCTCTCGACGTACAGACGTAGACCCCAGTGGCCGCATTATCCTTTTCGATCAGTACGCTCCGTGGAAGGCGTGTCCGATCCCTTTTAATCGATACTTGCAGAAGACTTACATTAAAACAGGAGCACTTGTTTGAGCTCGAGCTCGAGCTGTCCGTGCCGGCGAATACGCAGCCTTTCTATGTTATCTATCCGGACGAGACTGGTGGTAATTGGCGCATACAAGCCGTCTCTGTCTCTCCGGAAAGCTTTGAGAGTCGAAAGGCGCTACCGGAGCAGTGGCGCGGGGTCAGAGACGAGGGACTTTCGCGGATTGCGGGCGTTGATGGCTGTATTTTTGTGCACGCGTCGGGCTTTATTGGGGGTAATAAGACCAAGGAGGGCGCCTTGGAGATGGCTAAAAGGGCAATACAGTTGTGAAATTTCAGTTTTGATCTTGTCGTTCTGTATCTCGAAAATGTCCCATCGATAACGATCTTTTTACCATCGCTGCGGACATGGCTCCGAAACCACTGACGGTCCTGCTCACTGTGACCAGTTTCCCTTCAGATGTTCTAACAGTGCGTTAACGAATTCCTAGAACGACGATGGCCCTCCTGGCGTAACGTCTCCGTATATATTTGGGTTGTATAAACATCTCACAAGGTCCCTTGGTAAGTCTCTCCTTTTAACAACCATCACATCAACTTGAACACTCGTCGCACGAACGCCGTCATGTAGGTTGGGATGTTAGAGTCGTGATACCCAGCTCCCAAAAGTCATGGATTGGTTCGTAATTCCTCCTCCGAGGATCTATTTCGTTATTTACAGCCGACTCGACACAGGCAAGGCCTACCATTTCAGTGATATTATCGCAGGTCGTTTCTACTACCCCCGAGATCCTGGTAAGGTTTACGACGCATGTAAAATGTGGGGTCGAAACCTCAACTATACACCCAAGATGGACTACTAGGAGAAACCTCGGACTCACCGCGACCTCTTAAAGAGGGAGAAATTGGCGAATGGATCCTCTTAGACGGGGTGAGTCCCAGTACCCGAGTATCACCAGCATCAGAATAACTTTGCCAACCAAACAGACCCCAGCGACGTGCTCCAATATCGCACTCCACAACCTATACCCCGGCGAGATTGACCTTCTGGTGGGTTCTGGCTTGCCTACACTTCCATTTGTACCTCCATCTACTCACCATCCATCCAGTTGTCCGGACCTAATCTAGGGAGGAACACATCTTGTGAGTCCATCCTGTAACCACTGGCAGTATATTTCTCTCTCCCAAACACCCCCACGAACGCGCTTTTTTCTAGGCGCATTCGCATTGTCGTCCGGAACCGTTGGTGCCGCCTTGTCTTCCGCGCTCTCTCGAGCTCGCAGCATCGCCCTATCTTACGGAACGGTCGAAAAGCCTACGCCACAAGCCCTCTTCGATCCCGCACATGCCCTTTCGGCGAAAATCATTCGCCATCTATGGGATAACTGGGGCAAAGACAGTACCGGCTTGCGGAATGGGGAAATCGACCTTTACAGCGTAAATATCCCCATGATCCAAGGCCTATTGAGCGAGGATGGACTTCCTATCATTTGGACGCGCCTCTGGAGGAACTCGTACCATCGCCTCTTCAAGGCGTGCTCCCCAGAGCAGGCAGAGGAACTGGAGCGTCCTTCTCTGCAGGTGGGACCAGACACCACAGAAACTGTGCCTGTAGAGACAATTTCTCAAGAAGCTGGTAAAGTCTCCCCGAAGAGGCTTGGGGGACTGCTGTTCGAGTTTTCCCCAGATTTTAAGGAATACGTCGGCCTTCCACCATCTTCCTTGCCGGAAGGTTCTGATAGTTGGGCCATCGAGACAGGGTGGGTGAGTGTCACTCCGATGAGAGCTAGCTTCGGGGAACCACCCGCAGAGGATATATTTTCACCAGGTGGGACTCTACAGGATAGAATATGGAAGATAGGGCTGTGAGTAAACATAAATACATAGCGTAATGCTCGTGTATATTCCAAACGATAGCGGTTTCCATACGTCGGTGGTAGCAAGTCATAGTCATAAGACAGCAAGGGTAAAAGCAGCCGCAGTAGTGATCCCCAGCAACAGTGGCAGGGGCAATTGCATGATGGGAGAGTGTACGCCCGCATTAACAACTCCAACAACATTTTGACGACGGTATACTTTGAGCCAATTAATACTCCAGGACGCATTCTAAGAGCATAGTTGAGCATGAGAGCAAGGCAACGAGTAGCATCATACCCCAAAATTTGCCGGATTCATAAGACGGTCGGAACATGTGCCAGGACAGCCGGATGTTGCGTATGAGTTACCAGCCCAGTCACCTGGAATATAAAGAGTGGGGTAAGCTTCCGAGTTAGTGTATTCATCCCCTTGTACACACCACAGAATGTGATATCTTCCTCGACATCAGCGTTTTCTATTACCCTGAAAGAGATACGACACGACGCACCGAATATGATCGAATGATTTTTGAAGAACTTCAGAGGGTCGCAACCTGCAGGTTCTAGAGTGGCAGTAGGGTTTGGCCAGTTGGCAGGATTTGGTATTCCATCCAGGATATCTTGGGGTATAGCGACGCGATAGAAATTCCCTTCGGAAAAATAGTTCAGCAGCAGCTATAACGCTGTCCCTAGCAGTTGTAACTCACAGACAGATATCCCGTCCTGATCCCATTTCATCGCAAAGATACCGCCACCTTGGGCATCGAAAGTTGGCCCATATGATGCCTGACTCCATTCAATGACACCACATCCAGGTAAGGTGCCGCTACCCTCGCAGTTCCGGTATGGTTGGTTGTTACTTGTCGTCTAATACTAATGAAGACGTTGGCTGAAGGCGGAAAAGAACTGCTTACTACAACGGTGCCAGTATAACTATTGTTAACAGGGAGCGTCAGATTGCATCCTAGCATCACATTAGCGCCTTCGTGAGAGCAGTCACACGATAAAAATAACCTGCGCTGGTGTGCCATGTCACCTGGTTGTGTTCGTTGTCGTGTACTCCTTCAATTATGTCGATCTCTCCGGTCTGTGAGTAGAGGTGAGGGGGGTTTCGGACTCTGCGAAGAGCAACTCACACTCGGCCATACTCCATTTCCAAGAGTCCAAAAGGCAGGCCACACGCCTCGTGGTTGAGCACAATCGCTTAGTTGATCGTCCGAGTGAGCAATTACTCAAAAAAACATACCACAGCCCCATGGTGCACGATTTATATCTAGAATGAAAAGGCCAGTGTTATAGAGTTTGTTGCTGGAAACTCGAACACTGACTGGAGGTCAATACTATAGTAGGAAAAACTAGGTCACGTAGTCAGCCCGCACCTTTCCCGGTTCTGGCCAGCCTGCAACGTGTTTGTATCGTCTCCCTTCATTATGACTTTGTTATCCCATGAGACATACGAGAGATTGTGAGCAAAGGCCGTCGTGTTATCTACATAACTGGAGGACGAGTTCAGGTCACCAGGAGCCAGTGGAGTGAAAGGTGAATAGTCGCATACTCGACGGTTCCACTGGGAAGGGGTCAGCTCTGGCAAGGCAGATGTAAAAAAGTACATACTGAGTTGGGTCCTGTCCAGTGAAGAAGGAAAAAGATCTGATGAGGGAGTCACGTTGAATCGGGGTTCGGATCACAAACTGCGGGACCCACTGAAAGAAGTTTGATGTATTGTAGGTATCTTCAATGATCCATATGAATTTCTGAGAACCTGAGGTATTGTTGCCGGTGATGTTGTTGAGGGCGGAGGTATTTGTATCTCTACTGAGGTATGGTGCGTTTTGACGCAGGGGACTCAGTATGGACTCATTATAATTCGTGGGATTGAACGTGAGGGATGTAGTGAGAGGGAAGAGCAGGAAGGGAATCATCCAACAAAGAACGTCCGACATGGTGTTGTGTAAGAAGCAGAAACTAGTCAACATCATCACACTCAATCTCTTCGCTTTGTCCGAAACACGAGGTTGAAGCACGCTTTTCACAGCAAGCAACGGAACAGACTTAATATGGAAAAACTTTGATACGGACTTTGTCATTATGACAATGATGAAACATCTAACACGCAATACTGCACTATCATCGGTACCGGCGCAAGCTGAGTGTGTTGTGCCTTTTCCATGTCGCAACACGAGGCGTGTTGTTGTATCTGTGGCCTTTCCCGATCCCGCGGTTCTGACAAAATCCTTTGAGTGTTGGAGTAATATCTCTGTCACTAGACATACCTGTTTTCCGACGCTCGTCAGGCCGCGAGCCTCCCGTCTCTTGTGTACGGGCTTAGCGATCCAGTTAATTCGAGCGTTTCGTCGAATCTGATCACCGTAAGCTGAGATGCGCCTATAATGATCCCGATACTCACCGCCTTGTGGTTGGGGTCGACAAGTATAACTTCATAATACTTGTACACACCATCCTGATTGATCCAGTACGAGTTTAGCACACGCAAATTCCCACAGCGACGGCCAACGCGTTCTTCAGCAACACTCCGTAGACCACGCTGGAACTTGAGATGATTGACACCCTGCCGGACGGGCTTGCCATATGTCGCGCCTGTCCAAAAAGCAATCAGAAATGCCTTTCATTCAACTGAAAGATACTTACCCTTAGGCACATGCTTTTTACGATTACCGCGGCGTACGCGCACGCGATAGATAACATATCCTTGCTTTGCTTTGTAGCCAAGCCTCCGAGCCTTGTCAGGGCGCGACGGGCGTGAAGCCCGATGGATGACATTCAGCTGGCGGTACTCCCAACAGCTGTTTCACCTCCACGGTCAGGAAACGTCCAATAGTAACCGATAGGACAGCGACCTACCGAACGCGAAGTAGAAAACGAAGGACATCTGACTGCTTTTTCTTGTACAACTCGCCGATGTACTTATACGCACCCATCCTGTAGACTAATGGATCTGTGTCAGTTCCATGTCATCCATTCCTTCTCAGAAGCATCCATCCGCTTGCTTCAACTGTCTCCAACAAAATACCACCACAGTGGAAAGAGCAACTTCCATGTCCACTGAATGGCACATAAATAACAGCTTTGGCTCACCTTTTGTCAATACTAATGACTTGAACTTGGGTGTGATTAGCCGACTGCTGTCCCACGAGCAAAGTTCAGGTGCCCTTTCCGGCAAATTCCGCAATCTCGCGCATAACCGTACTGTACTAAATTATCTGCAGTATGTAGTTGAACCAACTCCTCTTCAGTTATATGGCGACGGGAATGGTGGACATGCCATCATAACCAGCATTATATGCTCCGCATGCCATTTGTCAAGGTGCTGTAGCTGAGGCGGGGCCATTCTCGCGTTTCATCATAATTGGTTGGTCATCTCAACGCTGTCTACCAACATGCTGCTTCGCACATCAAACGAATGCCGAAAGAACCCACAAACCCTTCACAGCGGTAGCGTATGATTTTATGCGTAGAATGGCATCCTACTAGAGCATACAATGCCAATGGACGTCATGATACATGGGTGGTGTAGAGGAATAATGAATATGGACAACCATTTACTCCTCCGAACGTAGGCGCGCGGCGGGGTTGGTCACCTTCAGGCCCAGTGCCTTGGCCCTATAAAATAGTCAAGGTATCAGTTGCGATGTGAAGCGCATTGCCTAGACAGCACACCTTTCCAGAATGACCACCCGGTTTCGACTGCTAACGTTGTGTGCAATCTCGGCAGCGTAGCTTTTGTTGTGCATGAGGAGTAACTCAAGCTCCCGGACATTATACACCAAGAACTTCTTAAGGCCGTTGGGGAGTAGATGGCGCGTCTTTTTATTACTACCATAACCAATCTTCTCTGCGTGTAAGTGCAGTAGTGGGAGGGGCAAATCACGTACCTTGGGCATAGGAGCTGACCCTTGAATCTGCGCCGCACCCTGTTGTCGATACCCTTGGGTTTCCTCCATGCCTCCTTGACGCTTTTATAACGGTCAGATTGATGACGCCTGCGAAGTACCGCGTGAGCAGTTCTGATCTCAGTATAAATGGAGATGGATTGCACGCACTTGAAGGGTTTGGTGCGTTTTTTGATGATTGGTGTCTTGGCGGCCATTGTGAGCTGTGTAATGGACGCGTAAGAACATACATCCCATCCGTGAGACGCAAGGCATTGAAAGCACGATATCATCCAACGCAGAACCTATCCATCCATCGGATCCTGATCCCCTCCCCCATGCACTCTCAGGCCCAATACATGGTCAAACCCAGGTCGGCACACAGGATGTGATTGCGGAGAGAATATACTCACAATCTTACAAATGATGAGTGGGTGTTACTCTATGGTCGATGTGGGATGCACTGGAAAGTCTGCCAGATTAGGAAAGTAAACATGAGTCAACAAGATGAAAAGGTCCGTAATCATTCAAATTTTTGCCAGCGCAACAACTGTGCAACAACGCAACCAATTATTTACAATAAAAGTACCCTGTACGCCTTCAATGAGCTCCCTTATTCGTCTTCATTGGATAAATTTTCCATAGATTTCTCTTTCGATCTGCAACAATAGAACGTGGAGACAACGTTGGCACGTGTGTGAGTGTGCCTGCACTGCAAAGTTGGCCGGCCGTGAGAGATCTCCCAACGTGCGACGCTCCACTGACTTCCCCACCGTTCACTTCCATCCGGAAAATCGCAGCACTGCGGATCCCACCACACTATTTACGACCTCTCTCATCCGGCCCACAGTTGGACTCAACTCACTCTGTCTCCCCCAACCTCCCCATTAATCTATGCTCACAGCACCCGCAGCGTTGGACATCACGTTTGACGACGACAGCTGGGGCGTGCCTCCCGTAAAACTTGCCTATAACCGGGCCGTCAGCGTTGGGAATAGCTGGGGTGTCACCTCTATTGGCCGCGGATTCAATTGGGCGGCTGAAGAGGAGGAAGTATCGAACGGACTCTCTAACGCCCAGGGTGATTCAAAACTAGCCGATTCTTCGCTCAACACCGAGAGTTTCGTTACCCAACGATCCCCTGGGTACACCTTTGCGACCCCCGTCAGTTCGGGTACATTATACCCTACCATCCTCACATCCTCTACTCTACCCATACAGACAAAAACATCTCGAATCACCTCGGATCCTCTCACCCTTTCTCCGACTCAGTCTCCCTCCCTCACTTCTAGACCTTTAACTCCATCAAGTTCTTCATTGCATATAAACACACCTCCTCGGCCAGTTCGCTCTCCTACATCTCCTCGGCCTAGACGCCGATCGTCTCAGCAACGTGTATCTCTAATTGCTGGGCGTCTCTCCATAGCGCCTATCGAACCTCCTTCACCGCCTCCCGTGGCTCCTCAAAAACTTATCCGGTCAGGCAGCACCGCAAGCTTGCTCAGCCTTGACACTAGCACTCGTCCACCCACGCCCTCAGCATCAATTATCACTCAAGCCTCGAGCGAGCGTAGTATATCAGAATTTGTCATTCAAGGCGAAATCGGTCGAGGTGCATACGGCTTAGTGAAGAAGGCAAGGGAGATGAAAGCGGATGGAAGGCTCGGGGTAAGTGATGTCGTGATCTGCCAACCGTATCTCAGTATGACCTTGGATAGCCTCCGCTCGTAATAAAGCAAGTCATCAAATCCCGGATCTGGCCGATTGTTGGAAAAAACATCCAAAGTATGGGACAATCCCTATCGAGATTTATGTCATGTCTGCGATCTCCAATACGTCTTACATTTTACCCTCACGTCGGCCGTGGGATCCTTCCCGAAGAGACGTTGAACCACCTCCCTGTCAACCTGAAGTCGCAGGTGATTTTGAATGGGTCGAGGGCAAGGTGGTGAAAGGACATCCAAACATATGTCCGCTTCTTGACTTTTTCGAAGACAACCACTATTACTACCTCGTACTACCTTCCACCATCCCCGAACCAGCACCGAATGCGCCGATCCCACCTTCAGACCTGTTTGACCTGGTAGAAAGCTATCCGAGTGGTCTCCCACCAAGTTCAGTACGCACCTATCTTGGGCAGATTGCGGATGCCATGAGTTTTCTGCATTCAAAAGGAATAGGTATTTTCTGTGCGACATTTCCTGAAGAAAGATTCTGACATCGTGGAAAGTGCATCGAGACATTAAGGACGAGAACGTCATTCTCGGGCCTCGAAACAGGTGCATTTTGATAGATTTTGGCAGTTCCGGTCTCGTCCGGAAGGGCGGCTGGGACACCTTCAGCGGAACGTACGTGCGGTCACACATTTGAGTAACGGTCATTCATAGCGAAACTCGTAGCTTGGACTATGCCGGTCCTGAGATATTGCGGGGTGAGAGGTACCAAGGTCCAGAGCAGGACGTTTGGGCCTTCGGTGTTGTGGCGTATGTGATGCTCGTTGGGGAATGCCCATTCACGACTGCCGCAGAAGCGCAAGAAGGGCTTGTGTCACCCCTTTCGAACGCTTCCATCGCCCTGGACGAACGCTGTCTGGAAGGTCATGAGATTGAGGGGGAAGAGCCTGACGGTGGTGGCGCTCTTGTGGATGCTGCGGCTCTTGTCCGTGCCTGTCTGCAACTTGACGTCAGTGAGCGACCAACGTTCGATAAAATTCTGGAATCTCGTTTCCTATCGGGAAGAGGAGGCTGGGGCATAGAAGATCTGTAACGGCGTATAGATGGCTCTCACGGTTCTATGGTGAGCCAACCACAGTAGGCATTTCCACCCCTTGTAGCACTGAAATGGCGTCTTGTTTCTGATACCTTGTTTACGTATCATCGTACTATCATCAATCGTCATCCAAATCGTTCCCATGATGTATAGATCGTATTTTCTGTCAGATTGCTCTATAACCCATAGCCATAGCTTACAAGAAGAAGCAAATACCCGCGTAGCTTGTACTTTGTATTTCGTACGAATAAATTCGAATTGTCTCGTACACGGTACAAAGGGGCTCAGACGGTCGGCGGTCCCGGCCGGCGCGGAGTCCAGAAAGGTTTATCGGATTTCGGTCAATCGATCAGGAAAAAAAATTCACACCCCGCGCCACATATCTACGCCCAATCTTTCGCACTGATTCGTGTGCTTTCCCCCCAACCTCTCTTACATCTCCTTCTCTTACCCCTTTCTCTTTGTTCTAACTTGCTTTTCTGTAAGTGTTGCGTCCATAATTTTTTTGAATCTACTGGTCCCAGTCTCGTACTTTACGACACTGGTGGATTGTGAGGAGTCAGATAAGATGATGGTTTTCCTTTCAATCGTCTGCTCATTGTGATGATATCGGTTACTGAACACGCTTTTTTTTTCAGATCTAAAAAATGGGTAAGGAGAAGATTCATGTTAACGTCGTCGGTGCGCCCATATTCCACGCAATCTCCTGTCCGTGTGTTCACCTCCCTTCCAGTTATCGGCCATGTCGACTCTGGCAAGTCTACGACCACCGGTCACTTGATCTACAAATGCGGTGGTATCGATAAGCGTACCATTGAAAAATTCGAGAAGGAGGCCGCTGAGCTCGGGAAAGGCTCGTTCAAGTATGGTGAGTCAAGGGTTGATGTTCGCCCTTACGACACTTGGTTGATGTTCCCATTCTATCCTAGCGTGGGTGCTTGACAAACTAAAGGCTGAGCGTGAGCGCGGTATTACAATTGATATCGCCCTCTGGAAGTTCGAGACCCCAAAGTACATGGTTACTGTGTGTCCAATCAGAACCCCATTATCCCGATTTGGATCACTGATCTGCGATCCTAGGTCATTGATGCCCCTGGTCATCGTGACTTCATCAAGAACATGATTACTGGTACCTCCCAGGCCGACTGTGCATTCTCATCATTGCTAGCGGTACTGGTGAATTCGAGGCGGGCATTTCTAAGGATGGTCAGACCCGCGAGCATGCCCTCTTGGCCTTTACCCTAGGTGTCCGTCAATTAATTGTCGCCGTCAACAAAATGGACACGACCAAGGTGGGTATCAAGTTTTTTTATTTGCTTTTCTTATTCGAGCAATTATCCCAGTGGAGTGAGGATCGCTTCAACGAAATCGTGAAGGAGACATCTACGTTCATCAAAAAGGTCGGCTACAACCCCAAGGCTGTCGCGTTTGTACCTATCTCCGGCTGGCATGGCGACAACATGCTGGAGGAATCTAGCAAGTTCGTATTTCCTTATTGGCCGATAGGAGCTCCGGTGACTTACCAACCATGATAGCATGCCATGGTACAAGGGCTGGACAAAGGAGATCAAGGGCGGTTCGGTCAAAGGAAAGACCCTGCTCGACGCCATCGACGCCATCGAGCCTCCAACTCGTCCGTCCGACAAACCACTCCGTCTTCCTCTCCAGGATGTCTACAAGATTGGTGGTATCGGTACTGTCCCTGTCGGCCGTGTCGAGACTGGTATCATCAAAGCTGGAATGGTTGTCACATTCGCCCCATCGAACGTAACCACTGAAGTCAAGTCCGTCGAAATGCACCACGAGCAACTTGTGGAAGGTGTTCCTGGTGACAATGTTGGTTTTAACGTGAAGTAGGTGTTGACGTCTATCACAAGGTGTAGAGCTACAACTTTTTCTTCTTTAGGAACGTGTCTGTAAAGGATATCCGTCGCGGTAATGTCGCTTCTGACTCCAAGAACGACCCTGCCAAGGAAGGCTGCCTCCTTCAACGCTCAAGTCATCGTCCTCAACCACCCCGGTCAGATTGGTGCCGGATATGCTCCTGTCCTTGATTGCCATACTGCCCACATTGCCTGTAAATTCTCGGAGCTTCTTGAGAAGATTGATCGCCGAACGGGCAAAGCTATCGAACAGGCCCCAAGTTCGTCAAGTCGGGTGATGCCTGCATCGTCAAGCTTATCCCAGCAAGCCAATGTGTGTGGAGTCGTACTCCGAGTATCCACCACTTGGTCGCTTCGCAGTCCGTGACATGAGGCAGACCGTTGCTGTCGGTGTCATCAAGTCTGTGGAGAAGACTGAGAGAGGTGGAAAGGGTGAGTTCAGTTGGTATACATCATGCCTGGAGCTAACACTGCGGTGTACAGTTACCAAGGCCGCGGAGAAGCTGCGAAGAAGAAGTAAATGTAGATGTACAACAATCGACCGGTTTCCTTTTTTGCTCTTCACGCATATTTTTCCCTTTTCTACTCCGCGCCAGGCATACCACGCATCATTGTTCTGCTGTCACGGCAATTCCGTTTGCACGATTACGACGATTTACGACGCTGGGTCATGTCAATGGACTTCAGGTCGTCGTGTATCTATAGTCCGCGGTGTTGTTCTGATAATTGAGCCGAAATAATAATGTCGCTGTTGTATTCCTCCGAACTGAGGACATTTGAAGAACAGTTGTTTCCGTTGGATCGTTTGGTGTTCATCATTGGAGCGGAGTATCACACAGAAGGGAACAACATACAAATACAAGCCGTATACCAAGCTAACAGACATGCTCAACGCCTTCGCCGCTTTGGATCTTGGGACCAAGGTCTCTCCCTACAGTGCGCTCAAATACCTCCATCATGAAGCTGAATAACGAGCGTGTCAAGGCAGCGTCCCATCTACCTTTGGAGCTCTCATCGCGGATGAAGGCGTGTTGGGCCTGTACCTCGAGGAACTGAAACGGCATTGATAGCTATACATCGGGAAGGAAGAGGAAAAACGGACAGAGAGAGGGACGTTGGCGTCTTCCAGAGCTTTACGGATGATGTCTCTCCCAACACGTGGAACGTGGGTATCCTTGCGAATAACGCTGACATCGCCAATCCGTTGCGACGGAGTGTGTGGTACGGCTTACCTGCTTTCCAAATATCATCTGAAACCCATCCATGTGAATTCTGTGGAACACATCAAGACGGCAATATTTGCTCGTACCACCAGCTCGCCCTTCCCGGTGAGCTCTCCAGCCCGCACTCGTGCCAGTGAGTCATCACCACCCTTGCCAAGTGTGGCGCCGTGAATATCAGTAGCGAAAAAGCAGACAGCTGAGAGGACGCGCGGATCAAAAGCAGCCTAGTAGAGGGACATTATGAACTTGGAATGAATGACGGATCCCAGGGCGGCGGAAAGCTTTTACCCGGAAAGCCTGTTATATTGAGTGGTAAGTTTAGGCACAGAGCTGAGAAAAAGACAAATCAACGCTGACCAAATGTCCGCCGAGACACATGCCCGTCGCTATGATAGGTGGAGTACTTCATGTCAGATGCTACACATTATTAGGCACTTCTTTTTTTCTCACTGGCAATTCTGCCATTGCAGTTGGGCAGTGTCGTGAGAAGGTCCACTGCCAATGTGGCATCCTATAGCGTATAGCCAACGGGAGACGTCGTCAGTTTAGGGGGTCGAAAGGGACAAATTACGAGATTTGAAACCTCGTCATACGCAGCGACTTCTTTCTCAACCTGAAAAAAATGGATGAGACGTCGGATAAACAGTATTGCACCACGCTTGTTGTTTGCCTTGTATTTATTTCCTCTATCGGTTCCTACGAAAAGAAAAATGAGGAAGGTGGCGAGGGATTTAGACGAACCAATCGTGCTTGCAGAGAGCGTACTAACCTTCAACATCATACGGAATTGCCTCAGGTCCTTCGAATTCGTGGAAGGACGACGGGCAGGCTACGGACAGGCGTTGCGTGGTCAGGCACGCTCAGGCTGGTGTTTGACGAGCTGGAGTGTGGCACACCAACTACGTAACCGTGACTTGCGATCTGGCCGGCGAAACGTTCAACAGGGCCCAGTGACTTGATATATCTCGCTACAATAACGGCATGATCGTCCAAAAAAAAAAGTTTTTTGATTGACGATGGAGTCTCACCTGAAGACGACGACGCCTATTCGCAAAGAAGTCGAGCCAGGCAAGATACAGTATCATGATGTGATCATGACATACCAGGGAACCTGGCTTGAGGATAACCTGGAACCTTTGGAGAAATGACGAATATACGGATAGGCCCTTATTTTTTGCGAGATTCGTGGGCACATCGTGAAACTCTTTGGTGATCAACATGGTTAGCTGGAGGAGAGGAGTATAGTCCAGACACTCAGATATCTAATCTAATCTCTAGCTTCTATTTCTGATTTTCTCGGCGCTACTTTGACGAACGTGCGTCGATTCGACAGGGCATAGGTTCTTAGAAAAGATCAAAATCAAAATGTAGAAAGTCTTTGCCTTCTTTCCGTTCGTCATGCCCGAACCACTACCCGCCAGGTTTCGCGCTTACTCCCGCGGGATGAGAAAGAGGTACGCTTCATGGTCGGGCAGGCGCAGATGGAGTCTCTCGCATATGCGAACAACCGCAGTAAGCTCTTTCTTCCATCACTATTGCCACTGTTACCCATTCTGACCCACGGACCCCCGTTTCTCTTCTTCTTCCTCAGCGTACTTTCATCCCATAACGCTCGCCGTATGGATTGCCGTTTCTTCAATGTTCGCTCACTACATGGATTGGTGGCCGAACAGCACATACGGGATCCTGAGCTGGTTACGGATGCTGCCAGCATTTTTCGCTCCAGCTGTACCCATAATGTTCTACGTCGATTGGTAAATGCACCAACCACTTTTTTTTAAATTTCCTCTTGTTAACGCGAATGCTCCCTCCTCCCTCCTCCATGGAAATAATAGGAAAAACAGACCGTTCATCGAAGAAACAGCCGAGAAAGTCCTCCGACGGATGGACCTCCTCAATATCCAACATCATTATGCGCGCTCGCCCGCGTCGGGTTTTTGGCTCCTCGAGCTCGGGGACAGGATCATCGGGCTCATTGCCGTCGACGCGTCTCTGGACGCGACGAATGACGAGCCCGTCACGCAGCAAGCAAAGGAACAACTGAAAACGAGCATCAAGAAGACAGGCACGTCGCGCGTTGCAACCATCCGACATTTCTTCGCCGAGGAGGCGTTCAGGGGTGTGAAAATTGAGGATGACTTGCTGCAATTTGCAGTAGAGAAGACGTTCGACGGCGACCGCGCTGTCGAGTCGATCCGCATTTTGGCCTCCCCACTGCGTCCCGGGATCCTGGACTCTCTCCTGAGGAATAAATTTGTAAAGGGTGATCGAGTGGAGGCCGGTGGGATCCAGAGTTGGGAAGTTTATTGGTATGCCTTGAAGAGGTCGCAGTGGGAGGCAGCAGGAAAAGAGAAATAAGTGCAGGATTATCGGTAATCGATAGACCGACCAATGTCACGCTTAATTGCTACTATCATCTCAGGCCTGTCCCGTCCTCACTTTCCTTTCATTGTGCTCGAGTCCTCTCTTGTTCAGTCCTGCTTGCCTGTCTTGCGCGCATTCGTAAACGACCGAGATGCTACCACCCATGTTCTACTCTTCTGTTTCCTTTACCCTCCCTCTGCATTTGCCGCAGGCGAAACTTCTACTAGAGAAGGAGGACTACATGTTATCGACAGGACAGCACAAGTGCCTGGCTACAGCGAGACATCATCCCCCGCTCTCGCCGAATCCATTCTGAACAGCGTCAAGCAAGGTGCGGCGTTTATCGTTCATACTACGAACGAACGAAACGACTTCCTAAGCTTGTTTATTTATCTATAGCTCCTGATGGGCCATTGACTGTCATCATTGACGCGGCCGACATCCTGTGCGCCGACCTCGAGTCACCATCAAAGTCATACGCCCTCATTGCCAACCTCCTCTCTGACGTATCGGCTCGTCCTAGTAAGTCCCGTCCCATAGCCTCCTAGAACCACTCGCCAGATTTGCTCAAAATCTTCCCCTCAGAGCCCTCACGTCTGGTCTTACACTTCTCTACACCCTCCCCACTTCGTGATCTCGTGCTCACCCCGCGCCTCTCTTCTACACTGGCACACGTTATCGCACATCCCCCAGCGCTCCTGAAGCACCTTGCTACTACGCAACTCACACCCCCGCCCCCGCGAGCACCCCGATCGTTTCTGGTCTGTCTTTGCCCCGCTGAGTGCTCGTACATGGGAGGTAGAGCGAATAGTGTTAGGTCCAGGAGGTGTAGGGCTAAGCGACGAGGGGGAAATTGTCCTGCAAGTGGTCACTCGTGGACGGGGGCGGAATGTAGAAAGGGACTTGGATGGATGGACACTGAATGGCCCGTGTTCGCTGTCTGATCTTGACAGCCTGAAAGGTATTTTAGAAGACAGGGGCAAGCCACAAAAGGCCGAGGTGAGCGAGCAACTACTCCGGGTGTTCGGACAGCGACGAATGACGTGTTTTGGATAGCACGTTACGTCGTTCAATCTGGACCTCACACCCGAGCAGCGGAAATCCCGTGCCAAAGTGCCGCTGCCATACGCCCATAAAGGTATTGTATCCGTTCTTCGCTCAACCTTTTATGTCATCTCACTCGCCTTTCTGAGAAAGATGCCTCCCAGTCATCGGGAGCAATCCTCTACGATCCCGATTCGGCAGACGACATTGATGACGACGATCCGGATGAAGATTTGGACATTTGATTCCATAAACTACAAGTCTGAGGAGAGGGTTCAAGACGTATTAAGTACCGAACATACCGAATCCTGACACTTTACCTGATACGTAACGAATTCGAAGAATCATATTGACCTTGGTATGCAAAGAGTGAAACAATGGAACAAAAGGGGTCCTGTCAAGCTGTACCTCGGTTCGCAACAGAGATAGGCTCAGCTGTCTCAATACCTAGCCCACGCCGCACTACAGTTGTCGCCTGAGTCGAGTCATCTCCTTTCCGTTCGTGATTGCCTCCGTCCGCTTGTGCTTCTGAATGGCCAATTCTTGGTACATCCGCAGCAGCAGCAGCTGCGTCCGAGGAATGCATGTTCAAGGGGCTCAGCCAGTCATCATCTGGAGCTGAGACAATCGTCGGCAATCGATTGCGCGAACTGGAATGGATGGATCCGGTGGGGAGGCGAGCATGGAGCAGGGACTGCAAGGAAAAACGACGGGGTAAGACAGATGGCGTTTCAGGATTTTGGCGACTCCTCGGACTCTCGGGCTCGGCGGCGGGGAGGCGAATGTTGACGGTAAGTGGCGGCTTGCGTGGGGACACAACAGAAGAGACGCTGCCACGCCGCGGTTTGGCTCTGGGCTTGAATAGCTTCCTCACGCGCCCACCAAACCGTTTAACCCTACCGAAGAAAGGTACGTTTATCGATGGAGACATTCGCGGCAGCTGGCGCGTGCTCCTGCTGGTCAACATTCGAATCCGGATTCATCGTCCCTTCTACTGGAAGGGTCTGGATGACTCTCCTCGTCTTGACGTTCGCCACGTTCGGCATCTGGTGTAGATGGTCGGCTGAGTGAAGGGAGATATGTGGCAACGCTCTCCATACTTTGTGAAACAGAAAGTTGGATTTGAGACGAAGATGGTGATGAGATGGAGGACGCATCATCTAGGGGAGAGAAATGCGCCGAGTCTGGAGAGCGGGGTTCATGGAGGTCGAGCACAGCGGGCGAATCAGTTTGTAAGGGCGTGCAGGTCGGCTGCTCCTCGACTTGAGAGGCAGATTGTTCGGAGGGGTGGGTGAACGGCTTGTGACAGTCGACTCAGCGGTCGAGAGAGAGGAAGAAAGCGAAGGTAATTCAGGAACTGGTCGTGGGACAGGCAGATAAGTGAGGGAGAGACGTCTTGTGAGGTTTCGTCATTCTCAGGATTGTCTTGTGGGATAGATTTGTCGGGAAGGGGGGCACAAGATCGCTCGAGCTCAAGTCAGGCCATGCGCCTGGAAAGGACGGGGTGGGTGAAATAGCGACCATAGAGAAAGAGAGAAGAGAAAGAGGGGCACAACAGCTTTTGGGGTAAAGAGCAAAGGAGACTATATTGTTCCATTCAAGGAATTATGATTACCTACTTTGGGCTTTACAATGTACCCTTGACAGCGCCCGAAACGGACTCGGCAAAGTAGTCGATGTTCCTTCCGTTTAAACCAGCCATCGAGATCCGACCATCAGCCGTCATGTAAATATGTGCTTTCTCAGCCAACGCCTTGGTTTGCGGGGCTGTCAGTCCAGTAAAGCTGCCGGAAATCACAAACGACGATTAATCCACGCTCGGGTCAACACAACACCGAACCGAATAATCGACTCACCTAAACATTCCAATTTGTGACTTGATATGGCCCCATTCCCCAGGCGTCTGATGCGTCTTGGTCAGTTCATTATACAACCGCTCACGCATCCCGATAATTCGTTCAGCCATCCCCTTCACTTCCGCCTCCCACTCGCCATACAGCTCGGGATTGGTCAGTATCGCATTCGCAATGCGAGGACCATTGATCGGCGGGTTCGAGTACATCGGCCGGACTATAATCTTCAGCTGGCTCTCCACCCGTGCCTTCTCATCGGGGTCGGCAGTCGTCAAAGAGAATGCCCCTACACGTTCACCATAAAGGCCCATATTCTTCGCAAACGACTGTGCCAGGGCGATTTGGTGGCCCTCCGAGACGAAGAGCCGCACAGCGAATGCATCGTGATCGGTCGAACCGGACGCAAAGCCTTGATACGCCATGTCAAAAAAGGGGAATAGCTTCCTCTCCTTGACAATATCGGAGATCTCTTTCCATTGGGCAGGGGTGGGGTCCACGCCCGTCGGGTTGTGAGCGCAGGCGTGCAGAAGAACAATCGATTGTTCTGGGGCATTCTGATGGATAAAAAGTGAACCGTAAGCGACTACTGCTTTGAGAACATGGTCACGACGCTCACCTTCAAATCCTCCTTAAGACCCTCAAAGTCCAGTCCAACCGTCTTTTTGTCAAAGTAGCGATAGCCGCGGACTTCTAGGCTAGAATCACGGAAGATGGGGGTATGATTACCCCACGAAGGTACGGGCAGATAAATCACATTAGAGTGAGGATAAAACCGCGCCAAGAAGTTGCCGCCAATACGCAACGCGCCAGTGCCAGATATTGATTGGGTTGCGGCGATCTGAGGCAAATTATCAAAGTCTAACCTCGGTTCGACAGTAGAAATGCGCAC
Organism: Russula griseocarnosa; assembly: GCA_022884055.1. NCBI lineage: Eukaryota > Fungi > Basidiomycota > Agaricomycetes > Russulales > Russulaceae > Russula > Russula griseocarnosa. The sequence goes on along the minus strand of JAGKRU010000061.1, from coordinate 177,245 downwards.
AGATTTCGTCTTGAAAGGGACGCTATCAACGCCATAAGCTAGCTGGGTTGCACTCTTCGTGAGCTCTGGGAGACCTGTGATAGGAAGATACTCCTTGTCCAGATTTGACGCGCGAATGAAGTCCTCGGCCTACAATAGTCTCCATTAGCATCACTCTCGTGAGATGACAGTGTGAGGTTACCTTCTTTACGGAACTGAGGACGTAAGGCTTTCCGTCACCATCCCGATAAGCCCCAACACCAAGGTTGATTTTTCTCGGGTCTTTGTCGGCCTTGAAAGCTTCCGTGACACCTGACGAGTTCATATTGGTTAGTCATCCAGTACAGCACGGAATCCGAGGCATTTGGAACGGCCGCGAGAAGGAAGCAGGGAACTCACCAAGAATAGGGTCAGGCGGACCCGCTGGCACGTTTGACCACGTAGATACTGCACGGAGTACCTTCCCCATTGGTGCAAGTGTGCGCTTCCGAGTGACAGAAAGCATGCTGGTAAATTTTCTTAAGGAAAGGAAAAGGAAAGTATAGTGGTGTAAAGTGAGCGTAAAAAAGAGTGTGAATGCTGTGCTCTGTTCAAGTTTTTGACAGACGGTGGCGGCAGGGCGGCGTGTAAGGCTCCGGTCCGTTCCGGTGCGGCGTGAGATAGTCGTTGTGAGATCACACGTAGATAAGATGATTTCACTGTGACTCAACTACTAGCATCATGTCGTCTTCAACGGACCCCAAGTAAGATCATAGTATCTGGGAGTCATCTCGCATTCTTATCATCAACTCATTTCAGGGAAAACGACCCGTTGGAATCTCAACCAGGCGAGCCTAGCAAAAATGAGTTAAAGAAGCGTGCAAAAGCTGCAGAAAAGGAGAGGAAAGCTGCGGAGAAAGCTGCAAAACTCGCAGAACAACAACGAGAAAAAGCTGCAGCAGAGGAGGTTCGTTACTTTGTCGCCCCAAACACTCTATCATCCTCACAACGGACTTCACCCCAAGAGAGAAGCAAAGAACGATTTCGCACGAGAGTTCTATGGTAAACTTCCTCTCAACCAGTCTCAGTCACGCCCCGGGGTCTTTCGACACCAGATTGCATCCTTATCATCCGAGTTGGATGGGAAGACAGTCGTCATCCGTGCACGCGTGCATACTCTCCGCGGACAGGGCAACAAGGTGTTTCTAAAGCTCCGGCAAAGAACGGATTCCGTTCAGGCCTTGCTGTCAGTCGAGGAAGGAAAGGTTTCAAAACTTATGGTAAAATGGGCAGCCGGATTGTCTAGCGAAAACATCGTACTCGTTGAAGGCATCGTTCAGAAGTCCCCCGAAGAAATCAAAGATGCAACGATCAAAGATGTCGAGCTAGTTCTTACTCGCGTACGTATCCCAGCCGAGATTATTCTTAGCGGCCTCTACTTAACTGTGTTTGGCAGATACATCTTATATCGGGACTGGAAGGTAGACTTCCATTCTCTATCGATGATGCCTCGCGCGCAGAGAATGAGAAGGATGACAATCCTGATGCACAATTCAACCGTGTCCTTTTGGACACCCGTCTGAACAACCGTGTTGTGGATCTGAGAGTCCGTTAAATTCCGATTCTTTATGCTTCCATAGTCTAATACGCTAAGGGTTAGACCCAGACGAATCAGGCTATCTTCAAGCTGCAGTCTGCTATTGGAACCTTCTTCAGGGAGTACCTGGATTCACAAGGCTTCATAGAGATCCATAGTCCCAAGTTGCAGGGTGCGGCCACCGAGTCTGGTGCATCTGTCTTCAAAGTCAGCTATTTCAAAGGTTGGCGATCCTAATTTTTACAAGTTAGTGTCCCGGTCTGAGCGCCACTCCAAGGCGATGCTTATCTGGCACAATCGCCGCAACTTGCCAAACAGATGGCCATTGCTGCAGACTTTGAGCGCGTGTATGAGATTGGACCAGTTTTCCGTGCAGAAAATGCCAATACCCATCGTCACATGACGGAGTTTGTTGGGCTGGATCTGGAAATGACTATAGAGGAGCACTACCACGAAGTGCTAGAACTGTTGGATGGCCTTTTCAAGCACCTGTTCAAGAGCTTGAAGGAGAGATACCAGAAAGAGATAGACGCCATCGGAACACAGTTTCCGGCCGAGGAGTTCAAGTGGAAGGAGGAGACTCTAAAGCTTACTTTCTCCCAAGCGGTAGACCTCCTGGCGGAGGACGGCGTCGACAGAAGTATCCTGGATGACATCAAGTTGGTAGATCCATCTCTTCATGAAGGCATCGCTGACCGCATATATTAGCACCGAGAACGAGAAAAGGCTGGGCCGGATTGTCAAAGCCAAGTATGACACGGACTACTTTATCGTCGACAAGTTCCCAATGGATTTACGGCCATTCTATACCATGCCAGACCCGAATAATCCTGTGGGTATCTTCTTATTACTGCGTCTTTCGCATGACTCACCCGCGTCTGCAGGAGCTGTCAAACTCTTATGACTTTTTCATGCGGGGAGAGGAGATTTTATCCGGCGCACAACGTATTCATGATCCCATCTTATTAGCAGAGAAAATGCGGGATAAAGGCGTGGACCCCGAGTCGATGAAGGGTTACATCGACGGGTTCCGAATGGGTTGTGCTCCGCATGGCGGCGGTGGCATCGGTCTGGAACGAGTGTTGATGCTGTTCTTGAAGTTGAACAACATCCGGCGGGCATCGCTGTTCCCAAGGGACCCGAAGCGTCTGGAGCCTTAGCAGATTGTTTCGGGAAGCGAGAGAAGAGACGAATATGGGCAAGCAGTGAACATGTACGGTAATACGTCGAGATGAAATAAATTTGGAATCCGTCCTTTGGTCTTCTTTTCATCCTTCCCTTTCTTTTTCCCTCGCACTTGTACTCCTCTTGCGTCCTGCCCTTCACCCCAAGTCCCCAGCGCCACCGCCCTCCATGATCATCCGACCCGTCCCGCGCAACACCACCGCACCTACTACCACCTACACCTGTGCACCGAAGAATCCTTACTGCCTCTCAACCCAACGCGTATCCAACGACACCTCACCTTCAGCGACCGGCACCACCAGCACCAGTATCAACACCGCCACACCTCTGCTCACCCACCGCAACCTAGTCGGCGTCCTCGTCATCGCGGCTCTTCTCGCCCTCGGCCTCATCCTCTGGCTTTGCTTCGGCAAATGGTCCAAGCCAATTCGACACTTCCTCAGGGGCGAACAACGCCACAACAACGTTCGCTTTGGAATCGGTGACGGTCTCACTGCCGCCCCGATCGACTGTCACCGTCACAGTACAGGCGCTACCATCATCACCTCAAAACAGTCGAAAGCACAACCAGGACCACCCTCCGGAAATGCCGCGGATTCAGACGTTGAGAAGGCGGAGATAGTGGACAGCAGTAGTAGCAGCACCCAGAGTTCGCTCGATCGAGAAGGAATCATGATTGACAAGGACAAGGAAGAAACCGAAGCCAAACTTGAATTTGAGCCTGCGCTGCCAGCCAAGGTAAGATGACCTGGACGCGACGCGCTAATTTTGTCATTGTAACAATGGAACTGACACGCGTTGTTGTGTTTTGGCAGGTACTGCACGCGTTTACAATCAAGTCTGGCAGTCAGCTTGCACGTCTCGGTCGATAATCGGCGCTTTGTCGGTGCTCTCGAAACCAGACCCTTCGTTTTATACAGTGGATCAGCCCACACACGCGAATTTTGCTATACCTCCCAGTACCCCGCCATACCCTCAATCTTGCGAGAGAGGCCATGCTGGTCTTGATGTTCCGAGTACCGTTTTGTATCGTATTGCAGGTAGCCTAATGACCATAGTTAATCTCTGCTGTAAACACCCGTGTTCGGCGTAGGCGATGGTGTCATGGTTACAGAAGAAGACCAGACGTGACAGACAGCGGCGTCCTTCCTGCAGCAACGATTCCGACAGGCTGGACTCCGGTTTGCAAGTACCTTTTCGGGTCGCTGCACCAGTCGTGGCGGCCAATCCGGCGCATCAAGCACTTCGTGCATGTCCCCTTGTCGTAAGCTAAAATGCTGGTTGAGTTCGAGGATGCTGTTATCAACCTCAGCGTGCAGGATAAGCACTATGTGTGGCTCACTCAGCGTGCAGTGTAAGCACAAGAACTGAGGGAGCCGGTAACTACACGAGCTGTAATATATGTACGACGCGGCCTAATGCCCGAAACTACGGTACGAACTAAGGAATGTATTGCAGGCACATATGGTGCTGTCGCGGCACTGTCCGTAAGGTATCCCAGTGGGATGAGAGTGGACAACATATGCGTTGACCTGGTATGCTGAGCGTTCCGTGCTCAATTCGACACCCCTGTCCCTCGATAATCAACGCCCTTCCTCCACCATGCATGAAGGAGGCTGCAAGGCGAGCGATTGACGCCGAACGGGTATGTGCCCTCTTCCTAGGCTACCCTTCGTACCGTCCTGTCCGACGTAAGCCGCACGTCCTCCTTTCCCACTCGTGCTCCATGCATGTACTAGCATCACTATTCTCCGCCAACATTCTCGCTCTCTGTCATAGCTTTGGGTTGTGTACAACCACTTTCCCGCGTTGAGTCACTAGCACTGTCGAATCACCATTGTCCATGACCGCGCATAGTTGGATCACAACAACTGCGCGCTGTCGAGATCGCGATATATACACTAGGGCATGTGAGCTCACAGACAGACTGCCTATGTGCAGCATAGAGTTGCAGTAACCCCACCTCCTCAAGGACGCTATGATACGACGCGATGGTGGATGATGGCGTCGTGGGGCAATGTGCTGAGCCGGCCCAGCCCACGTCGATGCCTGCTCGAACCCACTCATACGCTCACATTGAACACTCACTTGCATTGGTAATTGTCAATTACGGGACCAGGACCAAGACCAGGACAGTAGTCTGAGTCACATTATAACACTGTTCTTGCCATCAATACTCCCTTTCACGAGAAGGAAGTGTTGAGACAACGCCTCTTCGTGGACACCAGCTCCAGGACTCCAACGGCCGATCCACAATCGTTGGCAATGCCCACACATAAGACTGTGTTGATGAGCTTCTAACTTTGATGCCCAGCTCCGTCAACGGCGCCGTGCGCGGATGCGATGGAAACAGTTCGCCCCTTTACAAGGAGTCGTGTGCGACGCGAATGTTCCCTTCCTTCGATTAGTGCGCCTCTCCATGAACACTGATTATATAGCACGGGCACGGCTAGTAAGACATACAGATAGTACAGGTGAATAATAAAGGAAAGCTCTTGTCGCGCGACATGATCATTGGTCCGAATCAACCTAAGGTCATCTAAACTCACACGGCGACACCCCCGATTTCATTAGCGGTGCTCGAAAGCAGGTACTCAACACATACCTGTTACTTCCCTTCAGCATCTATTTCCATCCCAATGACGTCCGTTCCAATGGAGTTGTCCTGATGGCTCAGGTAAGTGCCAAAATGAATATACAGTAGCTTGCGCCTACTTACACTTACAATGGGTACCTTTGCATGATTCAAAACTTCGGGAGAAAATTTGAACAGGGAAAGGTCAAGGACTGCGGTGTAGATCGAAATCTTCATTTCATCGGCGACCGTATATGTTTTTTTCCGCAACTTGGCCGCAGTGTCACTGTGGTTCGTAACAAACACGTGACACCAACTTCGGGCCCTCTGAAATCGCTTCGGGAGACACTGTTCCAATCTTTTGAAACCTTCTGCTTTCACGCTATGATTGGCAGCAACTGTTACTTGGATTGTAATTATGTTTTTGTCTGTGCAGATGACGGCGTCAAAGGTGGCATCCGGTCGTGACCGCGGCACCCATCCAAATGGGGTTTGCTGTTTATTCGCTGTCTTGTAACCCCCGTCACTAGCTTCTCCGTCGTGTACAATTACCCTCTCCCACCCGACTGGTCGGAGACGGAGCTGTTTCGCCCGTTTGCGGGCTGTGGACGTTGCGGCGGTACATAATAGTTCATTGTCGGGGATGGAAGACAACCAGACATAAAAGAACTTTTTAAAGACATGGCCAAACGCGCCTCGGAAAAATGGATGGCCGGTCGCCTCGGTGTAAAATGATACTTGTTTAGCCGCATCAATGCTAGCGATCGTTTGCATGACAAAATCATGGAGGTATCGTGTTGCAACTCGCAGAGTTGGGAAGTCCCTCTTGGGGCTGTCCGGAATCATAGTGAAGAGCAAGTAGGAATCGGCTTCCCAATCTGCCTCCGTAGTCATAGCGGTGGATCTTCAGCAAATTTCTTTGCGACCATGCCCACTTGAGTTCGAGCTCCGTTTCGGACATCGTCCTCCACGCCAATCCAAGGCAGGTGCGCCCAGATGGACCCCACTTGTCGTACAGCTTTAGAAAATACTCGGTATCAAGTCCATAAATAATGCTGTGGGAAATGGGAATAAGCCAGACAGAATAGAATGCAGGCAATGAAGACCGACCTAAGTGCTCGCGACTCTTCGCGAGTGAAACAATTCATTACAAAAAGTCCTGCATTACACTCCTTGCGCAAACGGTCATAACGATTCATTGCTGAAGAGGTCGCTTGGACAATCCACGCAGATCCCATCTTACTAGCTGCTTGAAATGTTCTACATGGATGTCTGCTTGATTCAGTGGAGTCAGACAGAGCCCACGCTCTCTCTTCACGATTAAAAAACAGCCCAGGGAATTGACTCTATGCATTTCGACGCCATTCGCACGGAAGATGACGAACACGGTATCGCATTCTAGAGCAACCGTCTCCCTTCGCTTAGGAGGTGGAGGAGGGCGTAAAAGATAAATACCGACTTGCCTGGATGTTAGGAGTACGTGAGCAAAATTATCGTTCTGCAATGAATTCATACCAATGCCTGGGTGACCTGTTACTATTATCCCCCAGACTTGTTCTGGCGCCCCTTCAGTGCTTGCAATGTAAGAGGGTACTCCTCGCGGACAAGGATGCCTCAGCGGTGCACCCTAGTCGTCGAAGTTGTAACTCCTCGATTGCAGTGGCGGGCAGGTATCTGAGGCCCCCACATTGACCAACCTCTGTAGTCTACTTCCGAGGTCCTGTCCCCACATGGCCTTGTGTAACTTCACGGCCGCTTCATACAATATCAAAGCATCGGATGGATCTGAAAAGGGGAGGGACATGACTAAATCGGCCAAAAACCAGAGGAAAACCACTCACACGTTTCACCTATACGCACATCTTGGGCAGTCAGCTTGCCCAAGCTGATCGCTTTACTCGGTACGCAAACAAAAATGTGAAGACGTCTATCAGAAGGTGGCTCAGGCCATATTTCAAAGATTTTATCTCCCACACGCAATTTCTGTTGGTCATTGGGATCGAACTGATATATCTTGTCCTCCATATCATTAGGGTCTACATCAGCGTGCGGCTGTCATGAACCGGCAGAGGCCATTCATTGCATCGATGGTCACCCGTAATGTCACTAGAAAAGACACACCTTCCATAGATCGAGGCTTGACGGATCGACCCTTCGAAGGAGGTTGCTCCTCACTTCTTTGATCTTCGTTTTCAACTCATCGACGATTATTGTCGATGAAGCGGGGATACGAAAGGGGCAGCTGTCTCCTTCGACATAGCACCAAAGATAGTAGATTATATTGGACATTTCAGATGGTTGTTTGTGGGAGTCGTGGAAAGGGTTAAAGGGTCGGAGAAAGGGGTAATCGGTGCCATTTATATTGTAACAGCAATCAGCGTTCAACACATATCAACTACAGTAACAGTAACAACAATACTGTATTAGTGGTACACCTCACGTGATTCGGGGTTTTACTTTGTGTTTTTCAAATTTACTGATTACTGTAATCTACCCACGATTGACCTCACAATGATATATTTTCGCTGCCACCCGCTCTTCCGAACGGCTTCGAGTCTCGGTTCTGGTTTGATGGCGGTTCTGCTCTTGTCAGCTTAGTGCTGTCAGTGTATAAGATCCACAAGTCGGTTCTCGATCGACACACAGTGAAGTTTGCATCATGATTCTTAAACGCTAGTCACGCTACAGATCCCGCCGCTCTCGCGCTACCCAAAGCTATCGACGATGTTGGGACCCCAATTAAAGTCGTCCCAATCGAGCTAGGTATCACTATTGAAGATTTTCAGACGCTGTTGGTGTATGTATTACGACTCGTAGGCTCGTTCGTGCTGCTGCAGTCATGGCTCGGAGCCACCAGCTGAATCTGAGCCGCCCATTTGTCGATTTAGCCTCCACTCGAACCAACTAACACATCGCGGTAATAGTGCTTTGCGAGAGTTCGAGAATTCCATTCCCAGATCGAGGGGTCCAACGTGAAATTATTTGTAAAAGGGGTCCCCGGAGTACTGTATCGATAATGAGGAGAGAGAAAAGCACGTTGTCGAAATGGCAAAGTCTACGAAACTTCATTCTCTAGCTAGTCTGTTAACTGGGGTAAGTAACAATATATTTAATGAGAGTTAGAACTTGGGGCCGGGTTTCTTTGAACAACGGCCTGCGAGAAGATTATATTCAATTTCTAGTTCACCCTCCCCCTCCTCCGCCTCTGGAAGCCTCGGCCGTGTGACAAGCAACTCGCCGTCTACTCTATCGGATTTGGATTCCTCCTCAGGTCCCAAGGGACGGTTCCTCAAGTTCTCCCCGCTTGAGACCAATATGCCCATTACCAAAACGCCAGAGTCACATGAACCAGGTATTGGCTTCTCTAAGGACTCGGAGTGTCTTTCGAGTTGGCAGGGGATTGCCTTGCGCCTTGAAATCCGCCGGAACACAAAGTCGCTTTGCTTTTGAGATGTCTATCAAGTACCGTGCCACTGCACAATCAGGTTCAAGTTACAGATCCCATTTCAATCGAGAAATGACGGTAACCACCTCCAACTTCCTCACTCTTACAATGACACGCTTGTTTCTTTTTAATATCATCTACTTTATACCCGCTACTTATATCGTTCGCTTTTTTGTATGCTTCCCCCCTCCAGCTTTATCCTTCGTTTCCTTTGGCCATGTCCTCTGCACCGTTTGACTGTTCGCCGCTAACGACAACGTGCGGCTTCCTGCGTATCGTACCACCCATACTCTAGCGCCCAGCCCTCCCTACACCAAGATCGGCTTATGGTACGCTTGTCACAATGACTGTTTGGGCCGTTTACAGTGGGCTTGGCTCGGTTCAGCTTAAAAGTGGTTTCGCCCAATGGGGTGAACCGCAGGCGGCTGTCGCTTCCAACCCATAAAGAAAAAAAATAATACAGATTGTGCTATTTTAGAGTACACCAGCGGTAAAATGTGTTCATGGAACGGCAGCACTATACGACGTGCTCAATGCATTATGATCCACATGAACCACTTTCGCGTCTCCTCCTGCTGCGCCTCGAGCGATTCGTAGTAATGGCCGTAGGTGGTATCGTACCGCGTTCTAACGCCGCAGCGATAACCTCCGCAGGTAGATCGAGATGAACACCATCACGGTATGTATGAGCGTCCAACGGCGAATACGCAGGCGGGTCTATCCTGTCTATCCCCGCGTCACTTCCAACCCTGAAAGCCTCCTGGGGTCCGCTCATCGGCGGCGATGACGACGCGCCTGACAGCGCCTGCAGAGAGATATCGCGATGGTTTGGGGTGGGCGGGTTACCGGGAGTGCTGGGCGAATCTGGAAGAGCAAGTATTTGACCGCGAACAGACGCCAATTCGGAATCTGGCCGTCGATCATGATCAGATGGTGCTTGCCGACGGGGTGGAGGAATGAACGGGTTCGCACCTGCAGCTTGGTCGTGTGAGTGCGATCGTGAATGGGGAGGGTGATGACTATTATCCGAAAAGGTCCCTTCCGAGCTCGGGGGCGATGCGGGTATGTGGCTGTTGGGAGGCGTGTGAAAGGAAAGGTCGGTTGGTGAGATATAGCCACGGGATACGCCGGCATTGCTGCTCTCAAGTTCCTCATCTATCTCGTCAATCGGAGTGATTGGCGGAGGCGGCGATGATGGCAGAAGAGGCGGTGACGTCAGAGGACCTGTTCGAAGAGGCGATGATGCAGCAGGAGCTACCGAGACGGGTCTCGGACGCCGCGTGCGATGCAGCCGACGTGAGCTCACGGTGTGAGATGACTCGACAGAAGGAGGGGAGACACCGCCGCCGGCTTCGAGCAAAATGCTACCGCGTTCACTGCCATAAGCCGGTGGGGGTGCCAGAGTGCCTACACTTGGGGCCAAACCCCACTTCTTCACGTTGGCCTCGATGAAAACAAAGCCGCCTTGTCCAAGATTGACATGCAAGCTACAGGGACCATCGGCACCAATGGTGGGAAAGAGATTGTAACTGTTGAAGCCAACAAACGCATCCTCAAGCTTACGACCGTTGCGTGTGAAAAAAACTGTCCCGCTTCGCGGTCGATAGCCGACGCCAACAACATCCCCTTCTTTGAGTGACGGAGCCAAGGGCGTGGCGGTGAACGGGTAATTGTAGGTCTTGTCACCGTTGGAGTGGTATGCGACGGAATATCGACAGTGACCGGGAAGACGGAAATGAGGATAGGGCTTGGTAGCCAGACCGACAGCAACGTTCGTATTTTCCGGCAGGTCGAACATTTTGACTTCCCAGTAATAGACCTCGTTCAGTTTGGGAAGAGGAAGATTGGATTGCACTGAGGTGGCGGAGGCTGGGTCGGGGAGAAAAGTAAGCTCCGTCCGCGAGTGGACAAGGAGTGATGAAATCATTTCGTAGTCGGGGTCAAACGACCATGCTGAGACTCCTTTCTCTTGGATGGACAAAAATTGGGATAGAGTGATGTCTGTGTTCTGTGAGTTGGGCGGGTATTGCAGTTGGTAATCTAGACCGGGGGACATTGCCGTGTTCAATACGCGGATAAAGGTCGAATCTGGAAAGAAAAGTAGACGAACCCTTCGCTCTGAGATACAATCTACGCGTGCTATCATTTACACTCTCGAGCCAGCGAGACTCCACGCCATCAACGCCCCCCTCGCCATGGACAAGATCGTCCCTACTCATGTCGATAGGGCCATCGTTGTCGCGAAGAGTAATTCCGCGACGTCTTCGGAGAAGGAGGATACAAATAAGAAAGAGAAGTAGAAGGAAAAGAAAAGTGGAGAGGACGATTAAGAGCGGGAGAAGGACAAGAAGGGCGTCGTTGGCAGGCTCGGGAAGACGAGGCTCTCCATTGTCTTGGTTGGAGTGAATAATAGCGAAGACAGCTGTTCGTGTGGAGGAAGAATTACGGAGAAAAGTTTGTGTTGAAGGAAGGGAGAGATGCATGATGGAGGAAGAAAGAGAAAGAATGATGAGCGGACGAGCGGAGTGACGCTGACTGGCAGTGCAACGCAACGGGAATAAGACAGCCAAGGAGCCTCGTCGATGCAAAACACGATGAACACAGCCACACTCTCTCCCACATCCCCAAAAGTGAAACGAAGACAGTCGGCGCGTATTAGACAGAGAACTGGTTCCTATCTCCCCCCCCAACAGACACAGGAAACTCACGACGCCGCTCTTTATTCAATTCGCACTTTTCTCAGAAGCCGTACATCCTACGACGCCTTTCCCGTCAGCTTTCGTGTTATCGTCCTCGATTCTCAGCTAGAGGTAAAGAAAGCTCTCCAATGTCTTCTCCTTAATGGTGCGTACCCATCCGATGTCGCTCTGGGTCTCAGCCTGACTGGTCCCAGGTGTGGTCTCTGCCCCCCTCTGGAACAGCGAGAAATCGGTCTTTGCTGGGATGTTCACCGTTTCTGATATCATCCATCTAATCCAATACTATTACCACCATACATCATCCTATGACAATGCTGCACAGACGTAGAAACTTTTCGTCTTGAATCGCTGCGTGGTATGTATCACTCTTGGCCCCGCTTATGCAAGGGCTGATCGCCGTGAGCTGTACAGATATAGAAAAGAGCCTCGGTGTAGGAACACCACCTCTGATCCATGAACATCCCAGTGCCCCTCTTTACGATGCCGCCCAACGTCTTATTCAAACCCACGCTCGTCGTCTACCGCTACTCGATAACGACTCGGAGACCGGTCACCAAGTCATCGTCTCTGTCCTCACCCAATATCGCCTCCTCAAATTCATAGCCATCAATGTAATGTTACCGTCCTATATCTTGTCGTTGCCTTTCTCATCTCGTCGCAGTGCACTCGGGACATTCAGTCCCTCCATCTTCCTCTCCGCAAACTCGGCATCGGCACTTACGTGCAACATGACCCCTCGACTGGAGAGCCCCAGCTTGGGCAGAACCCGTATCACCCTATTGCGACTGCCACCATGGACACGACTGTGTTTGACGTTGTTCACATGTTCTCGGAACGTGGCATCTCCGCCGTCCCCATAATCGATGAGAACGGCGTCGTCGTCAACTTATACGAAACTGTAGACGTCATCGTGAGTATTCTACATGGTGCTATACTATCGATTTTGAATCGATTCCGTGTACAGACTCTAGTCCGTCTAGGAGCATACCAATCTCTAGACTTGACAATTGCCGAGGCTCTGAACCAACGTTCACCTGATTTTCCTGGAGTGGTAATTTGTACTGCGTCAGATTCGTTGGGGACACTTCTTCAACTGATCAAGAAGCGACGTGTACATCGCCTGGTCGTCGTCGAAGGGGAGGTTTGTTATTTTGACTCTTATTTCTCTTGGATGTATTTATTGATGGACCAATGCCTCCAGGAGGAAGAACGAAAGGGCGGGAAAAAAGGCCGACTGCTGGGAATTATCACACTTTCCGACGTGCTGCGCTACGTTGTTGGTCCGGTGAACATCCAAGAATCCGTTGAGCCGGAAGAGCCACCAAATGGACGACCGACGGCAGGATCCACCTCGACGGCGACAGAAACCGGGGGATAGAGAGATCATAGAGGCAGTAGACTGGAGCCGCATAGAGTGTTGATAAGGATTCTGGAGATGTATTAGTTGTAACTTTGTTGTTGTGCTATACTACGACATGCTTTGTTTTCCAAAGTGGCAGTGGCAACTTTGCCTCTGTCCATGGCCGCGACCGCCATTCAAGCCGTCTACGTGCGTGGCCACGAAGAGCGTTCTGAACCCAAACCCCACATCGTATTTCGCATCGATATCCAAGCCCATGTCCGCTCCTGGCAGATGTGGCGCCGTTACTCCGAATTCGCCGACCTCCACACCGAACTCACAAAGACCGTCGGCGCGCCCCCGCCCTCTCCCCTCCCACCCAAACATGCCTTTGCGATGCTCCGTTCCCCCAAGAACAAAGCGCTCCTCGAAGAGCGTCGGGCCGGCCTCGAGATCTACCTCCGTGCCATAGTCTCCGCAAAGGACAACCGATGGCTCGATTCGTTTGCCTTTCGCGATTTTCTCGGCATACCCATAGGCAAGCAAGCAGCCCTGCCTGGAATCGGGCATCTTCCCAGCATCGGCGGCGGGGGCGGCGGCAAAGACAGCGGTGGTGGTGGTGGTGGTGGTCTTGATGGTGGTCTTCAATTCACATCTTCAACTTGGCTAGACGAGCATATGGACCTGCAATCGCGCGTACGCGATATCCGCGCGGATATCAACAAGCGGGATGCGTTCTCGGAGAGAGGCGATGTGGGCGGTGCGCATACTACTAATGTGCAGGCCAAGAAGAAACTCGCGGGGGTGCTTACGCGCGTTGGGACGTTGGTTTCGGGCCTCGATCCGCTCGTCGTGCAGAGCGGGATGAGCGAGGGCGAGATGCAGCGTCGCACGGATATGGTCGCACGCTTGCAGGATGACTGCGAGAAACTCGCCAAGATGCTCACCGTCGCCTCTTCTTCTCGGCAACAACAATCGTCGTCGTCGTCGTTATCGTTCGCTGCTGCGCGCAACTCAACCGCGACATCTGATCGCACTGCGCTCCTCGGAAGCGGGAGCGGTGGTGGTGGCGGTGGTGGTCAGCCTGCTGTTTCTTCCAAGCCCATTGCTCGGGTGTTCGGCGTGCCGCAGCCACCGAAGGAGACGAATGAGACGCGCCCTTTGGACGATCATGGGCTGTTTCAACTGCAGCAAGCGAAGATGGATCAGCAGGATGCCCAACTCTCACAGCTTACGGCGATCTTGCAGCGACAGAAGCAATTGGGGACTGCGATCAACAGCGAGTTGGCGCAGCATATCGAATTATTGGACGGTCTACATAACGACGTGGAGCAGGTCGGGGCAAACTAACGCAGCAAAGAAGCAGCTCAATAGGCTAGGCTAGCACTGGTCTATGAGTTATCATTACATGTGTCGGACACTATGGATTGGAGATAAGATATGTCGTGGTATTACTACGTGATGGATGTAGGCACGAATATTATACGTCTATGGATGATCGACTTTCACTTTTTGTTAGCATGCGTCCGATGCCCTGAAACCAAGGACGAGATGAGCTGTCTGATTGTGAGGGGGGAAAAGGAAGGAATCGCATACCTCGTAGCATGAAATCATGATTCCACATGCTGGGGCAATTTTAGCTATTCGTGGACCAAGCCCGGCGAATAATGCGGAGACTCCCTCTGTCCGAACGATATGCCGTAGCAAGGGAAGCGCGCTTGTCCGTTGACCTGGTGCCGACATGACGAGGGACTGCCGACGCGTTTTTAAAACGTCGAATGGGGATGTCAAAAGCGCTGCAGCCGTGCCACTCGTGGCACCGGAAATGAATGCGAGGGATGGACCCGACATCCCCCTCTTCTCAAGGTGTCGCTTCATTCCCTCATACGAGGCCCAATAAAGACCAGAGAATGGTACATCCCGCCATAGCGTGGGTTCCAACCCGCGCCAAAGATGTCGGACACCATGTGTACGCACGAGCCCTTCAAGAGAGCTCAGAACGGATTTGAGAGTGTGCGGCCTATTGGGTAGACTGGGTGTTGACTGGAGATTGGTCCGTATGAGCTCCAAGGGGGAGACCACGGAGCTGACGAGGCTGCGCGCGAACACGCCCGCAGCTAAGGGCACGACGGATTCGAAAGGTATGACGACGGGCATGACTTGGCGCAGGAGGTAATCATATGTAACCATGTAGGCCGTAGATGAGGGGACACCTATGATGCTGAGACGGTGCCACGTAAATGAGTAAGGCGGCCGCAAAATAACCCGGGTAGACGGGCGAGGGCAAAACTCACAGTGTCGTCCCAACGCCCTTCCAGAGACCTCGAAGACCCTCGGCCCTCCAGACGTGACGAACGGCATCATAGAATCCATTCACCCGCTCTGTACGGAGTACACCACCCCGGTCTAAGATGCAGACCAGTTCCTGAGGGATGGTATGTGCAAATGTGGACATGCTGCGAGCATAACTAGAGGGCGGTAAACCTCGGACGCATGGAACGCTAGTCGGTTGGCAGCACACGGAGGAGTGCGCACTGATATGTGGCACACCTTGCGTATTTGGAGGTTGGGTTTGCAAGCGAGTTTTGACCACGTCGAACGGAGTCACTGGAGTACGGTAAATAGAAAGATTCTTAGGAGAAAATGATACCACAGACTTGACAGTGCAGTCAATGTAGAACCTATGGCTGCAGCGACAACCTTGGCTTGAAATGGTTCCATTGTCGCTGATGGAAGGAGAAGAAGAGGAGAGGAGAAAACGGAGAAAACGAAAGTGGCAACTCTGATTCAATTTCATTTACTCCGAGTCATCTACAGCATATCGTACAAACGTTTTACGGTTTACAGATTACAGTACTTAGAGTTCCTGGTAAGGAGGAGGAATATCCCCATCGTCCGCCGGAGCATCATCCCGCGGGTCGGAAGATTCTGCGGAGGTCTTCTCACCCTGTAAGAGCCGCTCACGCTCCTCCCGCGCCAATCGTTTCTTCTCCTCTTCTGCGCTTTCATACTGGTTCGTGGAGCTTCTCTCTGGGGCCGGAGCGACCGCGACGTCAGACGCCGCTTGCGACAAGCCCGATGAGGACGATCGAATTTCATGGAGCGAGCCACTTGACGGTCCAGGACCACTTGGGCCTCCAGATACGGGAACACCGGTCTCCGCCACGGTGGGTGTGACAGCTGGCACTTTTCCCTTGCCGTCAGCGGCCGGGGGAGGCGAAGCTAACGGAACAGGAGCGGGCTCATTGTTCAAGACCGCGGGATTGACACCCGGGGATGTTGAGCTCGCGGCCAAGGGTGAACTGACCGAAGCCGACCGCGTCTGCAAGGAGGAAGGCGGTGGGCTGCTCGCGGAACCCGATTCCTGAATCGGGACGGGAACAGGAATTTGAGCAGGTTTTGGCGTGGGCGAAGAATCGGGTCCAGGTGACCCAACGGTTCCTTCGCCAACAGGCTGCGAGATAACCTGATGCTCAGGTGTCTCGATCTTCTGTAATTCTACAGAGTGAGTCTCGCCAAAGCTGCCCGTGTTAGAACGATCCAGAATCACATCCGCAGGTGCGGAGAGAGTGGTTTGGCCAGGCTGCCAGTGATCCAGCGCATGCTGCAGAGATGCACGGATGGAGCCCGTCTCCTGCACAGCCTTGTAAGGCTGGCTTGACGACGGAGGAATGGAGGGCAAAACAGCGAGGACAGACTCAGCAGCCTGTGCGACGAGCACAAGCTTTTCTCCGTACTAGGGAAAGGAAGCAATGAGACAATAGTCAACTGTGCTCAAACTATTTCAATCACCTCTCTGAGAGCCTGGAATTTCGCCTGTTCACTCTCCCTCAGCGCCTTCCTCAGGAGAATGTCGTGTTGTTTCTCAGCGGGTTCGTCATCGCTTTTAGCTTTAGCGAGTTGCTCCTTGAGTTCCGCAAGACGCTTCTCGTTGCCTTTCTCTTTGCTATTCTCAACGCGTGAAATCTGCTGCTCCAGTCCAGTGTGGATGCTGTGCTTCTGGGCAAGAGCCACCTCGTTATCTCGCAGTTCCTTGAGTGGCAGACGAGCCGTGTTCAGCTTCGTGGACAGCGTAGTGGCGAGCTCAGCCGTGATATAGTTTAGAAAGCCCAACCTGTCGGAGACTGCCGCAGCACGATGGGTAAAATATATAGACGTCATCGATGGAACACCAACCATCCTTAACGTCGGGCTGCTCTTGCTGACCCCACAGATAAAGCTCCTTGCTTTGGGATTGGGCATCGCGTGCCAGACTTCCAAAACCGAGTGCGACACCTTTCTCCGCAGTGACTATCTTTTGTAGGGGACTTGTGGTGCTAAGATTGCAAGAATGCCGATTAGATTCGGATCATTGGTAGTTGTGGTGCCTGGTGCTCAGACTCACGTATAGTTCTGCTGAAGCTGGCGGAACTGGTGTTGGATCTGCTCAAAGGTGTAGTTCTTATCGGTTGGAGTCGATGAGGCGCCGTGAGCAGGAGGGGAGGAACCGGTAAGGGAAGGAGGAATATGTTGTGATATGGAGGACTGTTTCAGAGCATTCTGAGCCTTGTCTGCGATAGAGGACAGGAAACTCATGGTGGTGATGGTGGTGAAAAGGCAGGTGGCAACGGGCACAGGGCACAGCTCGGTCAGGGGTGGGTGCCGATGGGCGTTATCAGGGTCTACATACAGTAATACAAAGATAATAACACGCCCTCAAACTATAATCTTTTTCCCCGACTTGCCCTTCTTTTCAGAGTCCTTATGAGATTGGAACTCCACATCAGTGGCCAACGGCCCCGCTAGCTTCTGCGAATCACTGTAGCCGAGTACAGCTGTCTTGAAGTGTCGTCCGACGGCCTCAATCCGCTCTCGCAACTGATCATCATCACCTGATGGCGCCAAGCGCGTCCATATCGACAATCGATAGAATTGTGGCCGCGTCGAAACGATAACACCCGTGACGAGTGATGGCGTCCCCGGGGGAGCCTCGGGACTCGTCAAATACGGATCGAATGTCTCCCCAATGGCTGCCAGCATCTGTACCACCACAGGTTGTCAGGACGACATTGCATAATATCTGTATTTTCGAACTTACAGTATAAAGCCACATTTTATCGACATTGTTTCTATTCTTCTCCTTGGGAAGTTGTATACTCCATTTTCCGCCAGCTTTATTCGCCTCGTCTTCCCAAGCGGGAATGATACCTTCCTGTTTCCCACGTTGTCATTCGACTGTCATACATCGCGCTGGCATAACCGCGTACCTTGAACAAGTAATAGTTGGCCTTCTGCGGTAACTGTGATGGGGGAACAATATTGTTGTATAAGCTGTTGAAAAAGGACGTCAATTATCGACCATCGATCCCCTCGCAGGATGACATACCCCCAAAATTCCTCTACACTATCAAAACTGATGACTCGCTTTATATCTTCCATCCACCCCAATGCGGCGCCAGGCGTTTGCGGGACGGGTGTTTGTGGAAATGCAGTAGATGGTGTCTGAGGTAAATTTCGACCCTTGGTCGCGGGCGAATCGAACCAAAGTGTCCATGGGGAGTAGAGCGGATGCTTTAGACCAAAAGAAAGTTACACCGAGTGAACAAATGATAGGTAGTAGAAAGGTTAACAAGGGCACCTTGACGTTAAAATTTTTTGGATCACTGAAAACAGTGCGGATCGTTTCGGCCTGTGCTTGCATATCGACCTCCTGAATCTCGCCGGGTTCCAATGAGCCATCATCACCGGCGTTACCGTCGCTTGAGGTAGTGTGGGCTTCAGCTTCGGGATGTTCCGCAAGTGCAGCTTGCACTGCAGAGCGCGAAGCTTGCAAGGCCGGACCAGGAAGAGAAGATACTGAGGCCATAGAGGTCGGTAGCAAATTGACTAGAGAGAAAATACGGGTGGCTAGAAAGAGATTACTGATTCTTTCCGAGAAGAGATGAGGTACCAGAGAGAGGAGTAGATGTCTATGTACGTGGGAGTGCGCGTGCAAGCGAAAGAGCGCGTTTGCGGGTGAGTAAAGTAGTGCAGTAAGGATAAAGTCCCCGCGTTGTGTTCGTGTATACCATCGATTATGTAATCATCTGTCATCTTTGTCATTCGTTGTGACTAACTTTTCATTTCATCTTCCCGGCTTCATTTCGGCATATTCTGCAGTACCACCTCGTCCTGAGACCTCCACATCTTCAGTTCTCCGCTTTCCAGTCGGGTGTCTTGTCTGGACGCTTGTCGTTGCCAACCCTGTTCTCATTGCCAAGTTACATACATGTATCCAACTCACTGGAAATAAACGCACACGACGACGTCCATGCGGTCATTATCGTTAAGTTACCATCATAGTTACTGTTAGGAAACAAACAGTCCATCTTAGAAACCTTAATTTCTGCAACCCTGGACTCTTCAATGCGTGGCCCTCAAGGCCGCAATGGTGTGAGCTTTTGTGTCGTCGCAATGTCCAAGTCCTACCGTCGGAAATCGTCCGTTTGTGCAATTGTAAAGCGTAATATTTATATACAATTACAATAAACGTAAGACCTGACAGCATAAGATACGTTGCCTCCTAGCATCACGGGGGAATGCTAACGAAACAAGACCCATCGAACACATCGACGACCCGCCGGAATCGGCTGCGGAGGGGGGCTTTAATCTTATATTGGCTTCGTCTCCACCGAGAGTTCACGGTAACTTGTGGAATCTCGCCTCGGGAAGTCCAGGCCGAGGACCTCATCAAGAAGTTTCAGAAACTGTATGGTCATCATATCAGTTCAATACACAAAGCTTTCGGTAATGTCAATAGTACGTTTCTTTCTTCCACGATTGTCTCTTCATGCGTCTTCCTGAGTACGTTTTGTGTGTTCACAAGCATCGTCTGAATAAAGCATTATTAGACGGGTCGCGGCCTCAACTGTGACGAGAAATACCCTAATTGAACGGCTTGTGAGCCCGCGATAAGTCGACACACGCTCAAGCGCTACGGGTTCATGTCCAACCAAGCGGAGCTGCTCATGCAAATACGTGATGTATTGCTCGAGGCACTCCAGATAATACCGCTTCTTGTCATGAGAAGATATTGTGTCGCTGCAATAAAAAAGTGTGGGTGACAACATATTGCCAGAAGTCATAAGGAACATACGGATCAGTTGGCGAAAAACCGATGCTCTCTTGAAGGACACGTTGAAGTGCCTTGCGTTGAGTCTCTACCTTTTTCTCAACTTTACGGCCTGGCTTGGCTGATGTGCTGACGGATTTCTGCTTGCTAGTGGCCTTGTTCAGGAGTTCACTTGGCGTCGGAAACGTCTCGCGCGGCACATTCGCATATACCTGGAGAAGATCAGGCTCGTCATTAAGTACGGAGTGTTTCGGGTCTGGGTTTGTCCCTTGGTTGTATGGATTTTCGCGTAAGGCCGACGACTGTGGAGAAATTATAGGCCAAGAGGCCCCCGAGATGGGTACAGGGGAGTGAAGGAGAAGACCTGGTGCCTGAGCATACTGCATCTGGGCTGGTTGCGAGAGTATTGTGTCATTCAAAGTAGGAGCAGCGACGTTTCCGGGATGCCAAACATCGTGGAGAAGAGGAAGAGCAGAGCAATGACTGGGTCCGGCACTGTAGAGTGGATTGTTCACGACACTAGGTTGGCAATTCTCCGCGGAAGACGAATACAGGGCCATATCGAGATCGGAGTATTCCTGGGCAGGGATCTAAATAGAAAGTCAGTGTGATTTGAGGGGCCATAGTGGTGATTCTGTCTACCGCCGGGTAGGCATCGTATTCAGTGCCTTGCGGGGGATAAAAGGTTGCGAAGGGATTGACTGGCTGGAACGATAAAGGATCCATGTGCACACAGGTTGGGATCAGGTTTGAAGCACGGAGCGAGAACGGAGTAGTGGATACTTATAATGGGGACCGGATTGATGAACGGATCCATGAACAGGAAGAATAAAGCCGGGCCAGTCAAGCTCTAAAGGGGGTACAGCTTACTTGTTGTGGATTGGCACTGAACTGACCGCCGTCGAGGAATTCTGAGAGCTTTGGATCGCGGGCGAAGGGGCTAGAATTCTTGCCTGCCAACCCTTTGGCGCGAGGGGGCAATTAAAAAAAGAAGAAAAAACCAATTAATGGAGCAACCATCTCAGCGGGCAAAGTTAACAAAATAGATATTGCTCAGATGTGGCGTTAACCTTCTCCCTACCGCAGATCGAGACCACGTTTGTACCTTTGCCGCCTCTACGCATATGACCCCCTCTTTGCCTTCGCGATACTCCGTCAAGGAAGGCCCAAATAGGCAGGAAAACGGCACACAAATGCGTAGTTATCTTGGTCCCGTACAAGTGCTCGACGAAAAGAGGACAGTTAAGCTAGTTAAGTCTGGCAAAATATGGAAATGCAATAAATACTTTTCGAGATAGGCGCAGGGTAGAGGAGGGACATCGGGAGTATCGAGGGTGAGATCTCTCAGAATCTCTATGATGCCACCAAGCCCCGATCGCAATCGCATGACCATGAGGAAGCAGCTGGGTCGGCAATGGCCGGGTATCGTCTTTGCCGCACATGGACTACGTACTCTGACGCCGCGAACCGTGTATGCTGACGTCTAAGTCGATGCAAAACTCTGTCCCCTCCGCAGAAGCTGGCAGCGCCAGTCTCCAGGGCATCCGTGTTATGAGTGCCAAATCCGGATCGGATTTGCTTTCCGGGCTTTACGTCTACATTCGGTGCAGGTAGCCCCCCTCACCTGGATATGGGTTTTCCTGTTTAGCAGACGCTCTTCGAGTTGCTCGCGAGCAATGGTGGTTTGGTCGGTTTCAGGATGGCATTCGTACCCCATCTCCGTTTCTAGAATTCTATTCTTGTCAACCCCAGTCGCGTTTCTCTTAAACTTCTCGTTGTCTTTTTCCATCTCCAGTGTCCGATTCCTCACACCGTCTTTCTATCCCCACCGCAATGGCAGCACCGCCCAACCTCCAGCTTTCTCTTGAGATGCAGCGTTCGATTCAAGCACAATCCCATCCTTTCGAGAGCGCTCTACTTCAGCAGACATCTCCTTCACCTACGACCAGCGACATCAGCGAGGGCTCGGTTTCAGTGGCCCCGAGTACTAGTACTCCTGTCGAATCATTTGGTCCTCCAGCTCCGTCTCTTCTCCCCCAACCAGACGTACAATCTCATTTTTCTGGAGTTCGCACCTCGTCCTCGTCCCGATCGCCCTCTCAGATCGTGATTGCCCATCCATATGCTCGGTTATATGCGAAGAAGAATGCGACAGGGGCGAAGCGCCGAAAAATCTGGAATCATGCCCTTGAGAAGTCTGTCTTCAGTGCTCATGAAATGTACGTAGATATCACCAATTTCTACGTGATACACACCAACTCGCGGCGATAGAGCAACGATGGGAGCCCCTCACCGAAGGACTATTTATATAGCCACTCTTGAAGCGCACATCGACTGCCTTCATGCACAATTGCTGGCAATCGGCTTGTATCCAGTGCCATTCGAACGCCTCGAACCGTTCAAAGGCCTTAATTGCAAGACGGCAAAAGTCGGTCATTTCTGCATCTTCTAATGAATACCCATCCTGAGTTGTACCTTGTAGAGTATGGTCGCTGGACTGCAGCATGATGCTAGTCACGTCAAAATGAAATTACTTGAGCTTGAACGAGCGGTCAGTGACCTGGATAGTGTTTCTAGCCGCGTGCTGAGTCTTGGTTTTAAAGAATCATGGTCTTAGGAATATTTTGAAAACGCGAAACGGACATTGCGTAGGGGCTCAGGATGATACCCACGAGGATAGCTTGTGTATGCGTCATGATTCGTTGGATTCTATGAGTAGCTCTTAAACGTAGCGTGTCACTGGGCTGCCTTGTTGAGATCTGACGTAGTGACGTAACTGTAATGATTGCCTTAACAGTGAGAATTAAATAATTATTTAAGTTGCTCCAATTCCCGCAATTGGCACTGGCCTGCCACAGCTGAGCTTGAATGTGAATGTGTCCGCCGCAGCGCATTCATTCACTCCTTGCCTGAGTCCGAGTCAGGTATCGCATCTGTCTCTGCTTAGATTTCAGCTCTCTCATCCATGGACAAAGAAAGCCTCGAGACTTATCAAGTGCAGCTTTCTCAAGTCGAACTTGCGCTTGTAGCGGACCCGGACAATGCAGAACTCGCCTCCCTTCGCTCCGAGCTCCAGGAGCTTATCAATCTGACAACTACACTCATCTCCCAGGGTGAAAGTGCCGCATCATCCTCCAAGTCAACAGATTCTTCACGAAAGGCCAGTACCACACAAAATACCGTCACATGGTCCGCAGGGGACGAGTGTCTAGCCAAATACTCCAGCGATGGTGCCTGGTATCCCGCCCGTATCAACTCGGTGGCCGGATCTGCCGAGAAGCGCGTATACAGCATCGTGTTCAAGAGTTACAATACAACTGAGCAAGTCGAGGCTTCCTCACTCAAACCCCTTCCGCCCAATTACAACCTTCTTCCCTCTGCTAAGCGCAAAGCGAAGGAGGAGGAAGAAGAAGAGAAGGAACGGAAGCGAAAGAAGAATGAAAAGAAGTTGGAGACGCGGGCGGCCAAGGCGAAGGAACAGCTACAGAAACAGGCGAGTTGGAAGAAATTCGCGAAAAAGTCTGAGAAAAAGGGTGTACATATCGCGGGAATGGCAGGGACCAGTATCTTCAAGACCCCGGATAACCCTCTTGGTCGCGGTTCGCTTCTCCGTCCTTCTCTACGTGCTACGGTGAACTGATTCGGATTCATCCGGATTCTTAGTGGGGGTTACAGGAAGTGGCAGAGGAATGACGGAATACCAAGCAAAAGGAAAACACAAGTTCGATCAAGCCGAAGAGCTGGCGTGATTCCCCTTTCGTAAGGGATTTTTTCGAGTCCTTGACGTTCTCTGAACTTATTTATGTCATCCAAGGCCATTTTTTATTCCCGTCCGCCGTGGTGGTGGGACATAGAGAACGTGCTAACGGAAGGAGCGGAGGCCATGGTTTTACAGTGCACATCTGTGATGTCTATTTCTCTCGTTATCTTGATCGCCCGGGCCTCACACTATTATCACATTCTTATCTGCCATTCTCAGAAAAAGGGAAGTGACCTACGATATTCCCTTTGAGTGGACATTGCTGCCAACGAGGCTACGTAAACTCTTTGCATCTCAGTGTACTCCCCATGTCGCTTACTTGTAACCGTAATATGACCAGAGTGAACCGGCGACTGAGGTCGCCGCTGCTCCACGGGTACTGATGATCAGCGACGTGCCTGCGAATTTTGCTGCGTCCGCACTTGAAATCGGGGACGCTGCTTCCCGGAATTGAGGAGGCTTCTTGCCGATCAGGCTCTGGTGGTGGGTGCCTTCTGGGGCGGCCACAACCTTATGCTTATCCACAACGATGGCCCCTGTCGCAGTGGGTAGATAAGTTACAGTGCGCATCCTGTTCACCGCTGACGTTGTGATCCGAAGCCTGAGCCTGAGGCCTGCGGGATAGCGGGCAATTTTTCCATTTTTTTATTTTATTTGGCGTGCGACGGGTGCATCCAACTAGTGGGCGTGACGAAACCGCAGATCATCCCACATTTTAATCAATCTCGGACATCCGTTCGTGCGCCCTCTGCTCGATATGGTTCATCGAGTGCTGCAGATTTGAACAGCACTTTCCACAGTTAGCAGTGCCGTCGGCGGCACTGGATTTGGGAAGTGTCGGATGAAGGGGGTCAGGGAAGGAGGAGAAAATGGGGATTTGGCGGGATCTGCAACGATTTCTTCCGAGTAAAGAGATCTGGCCGCCGTCTCTGGCGATGAAGCACGGAAGATTCGTGTCAAGTCATCTTGGCGACCGCTGGGCTGGAGAGCAGATCACAGGGTTCCGATCACACTGGGTAGTATGGATACATGTATGCCTCGGCGGTATCGTAGACCAGTCCGTCTGCTCGGCTAACCAATACGTCCGGGAGGAGAGGTTCTAGTCCCACAAGCCGCCTTTGTCCAGTTTGACTCTATTGTCTTGCTTCGCTTTACTTCCCTTTGCCCGTCCGATCCGCTCGGCTCCTCGTCTCGAGTGATGCTTTTGCTTCTCCCGCGCCCGTTGTTTGTATGCCTCAATCGCTGTTTTGTCTTTGATTTCTTGTTCCCTAGACGCTTTCACCGAGAGTGTGCTTTCCACTTTGCTCGCAAGTTGCCCTACTGGACTAGAAGGCGACACCAACCCCGGCCGTTCTCGTGACTCTGACGCTATGCTTGCTTCACTTTTGTTCGCCTCCTCCGATGACGAGTCGGCCTGCCATAACTTTGCCGACCTGTCTGGTTCTTCGTCTTCGTGCTCCGATCCTTCGACATTTGACCCCGTGCCCACCTCCTCAACGCCCCCTTCCACCTCTGCCCTTCCACTCACCCCCGCCACATCCCTCTCATCCCCTTCATCCTCATCCTCATCCTCTTCTTCGTCCTCACTCTCATCATCATCCTCAGACTGGGACTCTTTATTCGATTCCATGTACTACTGACATTAGCGCACAGTTGACGTAGACAAATGAACCCCACACCTGTTCTAGAACTTTCATCTCCCGTCGTCCGAACCCACTTGCCTCCACGATAACGTCTAACCGAAAGCCGTCGTCCTTACTACCCCCGTCGCCGACTATGCTCTTGAATCTTGGATATATTGCACTCTCGTACCTAAACCGTCTTCGGAAAAATGCGCGAATACACTCCACGTCCCTATTGAAATACCTGAAACCCACACGAATCACCTCATCGCTTTGCGGTCTCTGCACGAGTGACTGACTTACCACTCTGCATTTTCATGTGAAGTGCTAACCATTTGAGGGAAATCAATCACGACTGGTTCGCCGTCACTGCGGCGAATGAGGATGTTGAATTCGTTGAAGTCACCGTGTATGAGTCCCGCATGCGCAAACCGAACGATGAGATCCATCAGCTGAGAGTAGAGTTTTCCAGGAGAAGGTACCTGGTCGATCTGGCGCCTTTAGGGCCCCGTTCTATGAGTGGAAAGTATGCATTAATCGACAGTAAATTTTTACCCACAGAGGGTAGGCATCAATAAACTCCATCAGAATGCAGTGTCTAGCTTGGTCAATTGGTCGTGGGACCGGAAACTGATGCTCATGTAAGACCTGCCGGGATGACTTGAGCCCGCCCCTCAAAAAGGATACACAACGTGACGGACCTTCATGAACGCCCACTCCTTTTGTGCAGCTAGGCGGGACATGTACATCCAGGACGCAGACTTGCGTTTCCCCAAATAGTCTCGCTTTTCTTTAATCGCACGGAAGGAGATGCGTCCTAGACTACGAAAGAAACCGTATCAACGATCTCCGTGTTCTATGAGATGAATATGGTATACCGATGTAATTTCAATACCATTTCGTGTCCCTCGGAGTCAGCTACAATATAAATATCTTGGGCGGTACGGTACGTCAGAATGGCCCCTTGACAAACCGGAGAAGAGCGCACCAGACTCTTTGCCAACTCCTATCTGGTTCCCAACCGAATACATCGAGTCACGTTTTGATAGAGCGCGCATGGCAAGGTAATCATAGCCACCGTACGTCAGGCGATACCCCTCATCTAAATGGCGTCACTGACAGAAGCCAATCATGCAATTGAAAAGACTTTACATTTGGAATTCTGCGCCTTTGCGACTAGATTTCTTTTGGCCAATATGCCGAGAATCTTGTTCACACCTCCATTACGGAGGCCAGATACCTGGACAATGAGTGGAGAAGGTACCACCTCGTGGTTTTTTGAGCCCATCTCAACCTAAATTGATGTGAGGGGGAGTTTGATAGGTGCACCAAGAAAAGACAGAGTATACGCACCGCCATCAGGACCCTGAACTCTTCGGGCGTCACATATCGCAAATCAGTAGCATCGAGCTTCATCGTTTACGCAGGGATCAACAAGGTTGGCGATAACAGGCGACCGACGAGCTTCATCGGCCCTTGTACCTCAAGATTTCACCGGGCGCTTGACTCAGCGCGCTCCGCTCGCCCGAATCTGAGCTCAAAATGTCCGACGGCACCGGCGGCCCGTACGTACACTCCAGCGTACACTGCCATGCGACATCGACGTTGACAGGCATTCATGTCTAACCGTGTAAGGAGAGCAAACAAGGTCAGGCGGGACAGGTTACTCCCCAAAAGGCTTACATTCATAGTTCATCAAGGCCACGGCAAGCCAACTATTGGCCGCGGTTTCCGGGGCATTGGACCTGAAGAATGTTGGGTGGGCCCATCTCATCTCGATCAATTCATAAGTTTGTATTGAACTCATTCTAGGTATTCTATTCAGGTCTACACTTCTTCAGAACTCTCTGATGTAGACCAGGCGAATATATGGGGCATATTTGAACAAAATATGCGCCATCTGTATGGTCTTCCCCCATGAGGCATATATGCGTATTGAAGAGGTTGGCAGGTATACCAAGTCTTCCATGGGATGGGATCCACCATCAAAAAAGCAGGAGCTATTCCACCGTGATTCTCGCTTTGTTCTTCTCAGACGTTCGCAAGCCCAGGACGGCGAACATCTCCACGTGGAGCTACCCATATTGGCTTACTCAATGTTCCGTTTTGACATGGAAGATGATGAATGTATTCTGTATTGGTATGGCCAGCTTTCAATGTAATGTCATCATACTCCTCGTGGGGCACTAACTCTACTGTGCAGCTATGAGCTCCAGGTCTCACAATCCGCGCAGCGAGGTGGTATGGGCAAGACTTTGATGGGTTGTTTATACGACATCGCTCGTCGATGGAACATGCGAAAGGTCATGCTCACGGTTTTCAAAGGTAAGAAGGTGCCAGTTTCTCTTGGACTTTCTCGCATTCAGCGGTTATTCGGCAGAAAACCAAGCTGCGTTCTCATTTTACAAGGCTATGGGGTTGGTACGATTTTTTCATTGATTTATGCAAAGCGCTAATTCTTCACATGAAGTTTCAACATCGAGTCGGATGAGGAAGGGGTGGATGAAGAGAATGATGTGGATTATTGGGTAATGTTGAAGAGGTTGATACCATCCCAATAGGGGTGGATGAGTGCGATGTAGCACGCATGCGCATGACTAGCCAATAGCAATAGAGCATTTTGTTTGTTCTTGTTTGTCTCACATCCCACCTCGGACAGACAGATCATTTCTCGTCCACATCGTTCATGCACTCATCTACCCCACTGCGCGTCTTGCGCGCTCAGACCAGTAAACAAATAGCCTCAAGGCGGTTTGCATCTCGCGGTGCACCTCACTATAACGAGCCTAGCGGTTATTTGTTCTCAGAGAAGGTGTGAAGTCCAACCTTGCGATGCTTTTCGTCTACTAATGATTTACCTTCAGCCGCCGGCTCCAGGACAGAAGCGGGTAAAGGAGGACTGGGAGAACATCTGGTATATTGGAATGTATGGCAGCATTGGGCTCGCTGCACTTCTTTTATACTACAAGCCGGACACTAGGTGGGTTTCTCTCGGTTGGTCATGGTACGTTTCACCAATGCAGGAACATAGCATACAAGGCTGGGCACTGAAGGAGGCGAAGGCGAGGATGGAGGCGCGTGGCGAGAAGGTCCAATATGAATCGTGACGACTGCGACCACCTCGTGCTCTTCCACACAACCAGACTTTGGAATGTACATTACGGGCAATTCTTAAAGCTTGTCTATACCTAACTAGATTTTTGTGAACGGCCTTACAGCAATATCTACCATAGGCTGCTAAAATTGTGCACCCGACTGCCGCGGCATCACGACTCGCAATGCTTAATGTAGTCTTCCGCCGATAACAAGCCTTCGATCTGTTAATACATGTCAGAACAGTACGGCGTCCGCACGGGTTGAACAAAGTCTACCTCCTTAGGATTAGTGACCTTGAGTTGGAAAAGCCAACCTATGATAATGGCCGGAGTAAGCGGATGTGAATAGAAAAACACGGCATGAGCCGTACCTTTGTCTTCGGGGATTTATTTAACAGAGAAGGCTGGCTTCCCAATTCTTCATTTATAGAGACGACCTTCCCAGAAACCGGAGCAAACTGCAATACAATTCCAAAAGAAAAAAAAGACGGAATGGAACCCATGAGAAGTCAATTCAATTTAAAAAAAAAAAAGCCCCCATTACGACGGGGGTTTTTATCTGTACGCACAATGTCCGAGGCCGCTTTGACGCTTTCCACGGCACCAACGGAATCTGTCGTGATGCATGTAGTCAGTCAGCAGTCGCCCAGTGCAGTCGAGTTTCCAGGGATGGAATCGGGGATTGATTTGTTGACTACTGACCGCCCTGTTGGATTGTTGCGCCTGTTTCAGGAAGCTCGACAAAGACGACGTCGCCGAGGCTCTTCTGGGCATAGTCCGTGATGGACACCGTCCCGACACCGGACTCATCGTCATACTTGATCACCTCGTGATCTTGCGTGTATCGTTTCGCTGGGAAATGAAGGTGTGAAATCAAACTCGTTTACTTCTCGTGAGGCAGGATACTCACTGACAATGGAACGCCTAAGAGTAAGCAAAGAGGAGGATAAAGCATGCTGAGGGGATGCACGCTGGATACGCAGTGCACTAGTTAGGTTTGATGCATACCGGAGGGAGTGCATACTTGTCAAGTTGACACGACACGACACGTCCAATTCAAATGCACGACGCGGTCACACGGTTACATACCTTGTTTGGTAGTCTGACCAAAGGCCAAATCGCTCCAACCGATGCATTAGATCCAAGCGTATATTATATGAGCAGGTTGTGGGGATGCGGCATCATAAGTATGTATAAGTGCTATGTTTTTTTTAGGCGTGTATATCTAAGACAAATGGCCGCGGCTCTTTTCACGCAAAAGTTTTAGTGACAATACCAGTCCCGACTAAATAAGACATTCAGAAGGAGCTTACACGCCATACAAAAGAAAACTCACTGGTTTTTCCGCCTTCCCGTAGAGTGAAGCTGTGGTCGCTTGTAAGAAGTATAGAGTCGAACGAAGCAATGCGACATACCGGGAACCAACCTCGGCAGCAACATCGTGCACGAGGTCACAGACCATCTCGACGTTATCGCCCGGCATTACCTAACCAAGGTCAGAAAGGCGCGTGTACGCGAAGAAGGCTGAGGTACGATACCATCTTTTCGGTGGCATCGGGGGTGCCTTCAGGCCAGGTCAGTGAGACAGTAATATCGGCGGTGCGAATGAATAACTGCGGTCGGTAGTTGCTCACGAAGGGGTTGAGGCGACCACCTTATGGATTCCTGCTAGTGAGTGATGCCTCTTCGTATAGACGTATCGAAAAGCATGCCTTCATCCTTTGTTAGCACCTACACGACATGTGAGTTGAGAATGACGGAATCGATCCATAATCCCAATACTCACATAGATCTGGGCTTGGAACTTCGTGATGGGTTTCATAGAACCTGGAGCGATAATGACTTGGCCGCGTTTCATTTGTTCACGCTTAACACCACGAAGGAGAGCCCCCATATTGTCACCAGCCTCGCCCTGAAACGCATTAGAGCATAGTTGACGAGAAACTCTACAAACACTTACTCGGTCCAACTCCTTATGGAACATCTCTGATCACGGTCAGTTGATGACTCGAGAAATGACATATCCGTCCTCACCAATGCCAGTAAGTGTAGATTTGAAGTGTGCACCGAGCCCGACGATCTCGACCTCAGCTCCTTTGGTAGCAATGCCACGCTCAACACGACCAGTAGCGACAGTACCACGACCAGAGATTGAAAAGACGTCTGGGAAGTTCCGTCATAAGGGGAGGAAGATCACTGGAAATAGCCCACCTTCAACTGGCAGGAGGAATGGCTTCTCCAAGTCACCTGTGCCCTCATGAAATTACCCTGAATGCCCGGAAGATGGGAAGTACTCACGAGCAGGCAGTTCCAACCATTCATCGCAAGCCTTGACTAACTCGGTGATTTTTTGTTCGCCAGTCTCAGGGTCACGGCCCTCCAGAGCAGCCAGAGCGGAACCCATGATAATAGGAGTATTTTCACCATCAAAGTTGTATGTTGAGAGAAGATCTCTCATCTCCATATCTACCAGTTCCAACATCTCGGGATCTGATATTTGGTCAACCTTGTTTATGAAGACGACCAGCCTCTTGATGCCGACTTGACGTGCAAGGAGTAGGTGTTCGCGGGTCTGTGGCATCTGCCCATCCGTGGCTGACACGACTATGATGGCACCATCCATCTGCGCTGCGCCGGTAATCATGTTCTTTATGTCTAGGTAACGTGGAACTTAGGTATAACTCTGGAAGCATAGAAAATATGGACTTGCAGTCTGCGTGGCCCGGGCAGTCAATATGACCGTAATGACGAGAGGCGGTTTCATATTCGACGTGGGCGGAGTTGATCGTGATACCGCGAGCCTTTTCTTCAGGCGCCTTGTCAATTTCGGCGTAATTCGTGAACTTGGCACCTCCTTGGTTGGAAAGGACCTTGGTGATGGCAGCGGTTAGGGTCGTCTTCCCATGATCAACGTGACCTTAGGTTGTGCGAGGAGTTAGTAGTTAGCAAAGACATCGAAACAATGTACTACCTATGGTCCCAATGTTCATATGAGGCTTTGCACGGGAATACTTAACAGCCTCGGCATACCCTCGCACGGGAGCTATTAAGGATGTGAGCAGGTTTAAAACTGATGGGAAGAATACGGACAATAAGAAAAAGTAGCGTTTGAAGGAAGAGGGGATACGAAGATGGAGCGCGTCGGAGAAACCACCCGACGCGAAACGGTAATGGCACGCGAGAGAACAGCTATGACAAGGTGTGAGCAAGATAAAGGAATGAAAAAATGGAGACATTTGTACGTCTGGGGCAGCAAGGCCTACGTGCACCGGCCTTAAAAACAGCGAGCTGTATGCGCAACATGCTGGATGTGGATCAAGTGGTCAAAGCAATGGTTAGGGTTTCATTCACACCTTCGCGGCAGACATGGCAGACAGGCAAGAGTACATCCGCAATGCCGTTTCGTTCCTTGCAGACCCTAAGGTCGGTTACTTTTCCATCTCTCTCTCGCGAGACCCTTTCAACCCTTTCTCCAGGCACAAGCTTCCTCTCTGGCACAGCGTGTCCAGTTTCTCGAAGCAAAGGGTCTCACTGGTCCTGAAATTGAAGAGGCCCTAAGGCAGGCCAATAGCTCTCGCCCACTTCCATCCCACGTCCAGCAGCCTCCATATAGTCCCGTGTATGGTCCTCTTCCTTATGTGCCGCAGCTCAACCCTCCATGGGATTGGCGTGACTACTTTGTGCGAGCTGCAACTACCCCGTTCGCTTTTGGAGAGCTAATGGGATAAACAATAGATTACTGCTGTGGTCTCCGGCTCATTAGCATATGGTGCTTTCGCCCTCGCGAGGGTACGCGTTTTGTATCGGATGAACGTCTTGGCTCTGATTTTTCTTTTATATGATTAGAAATACCTTTTCCCGCACCTCCAACCACCGTCTTCCACCGCTTACCAGGAAGACCGAGATGCGCTCACTGCCCAGTTTGATGCGGCGGAGGCTCTTCTGAAGGAGATTCGCTCTGAGACGTCCGCCGTAAAGGTGGCCGTGGAGAATCAGCAAGAAAAGGTCGACAAAGCCACCGCGGATGTTGAGGTTGCTGTGCAACAAATGAGAGAAGGGGAGTCAAGGGCGCGAAACGAGATACGAGAAATAAGAGAAGAAGTCAATAACATCAGGGAGATGATTCCAAAGGTGATAATTTCTACCTTCTGTATAACGCATATGGACTTACAGCCACCAACTAGATGATTGAAAAAAACAAGGATGCTCAGACACAATCATTAGGAGAATTGCAGCAGGACCTTAAGTCTCTGAAGACACTGTTGCTAAATCGCACACCGGGTACTTCTGTGTCCGCGCCGCCGTTGCCTACATTCCCTCCCCGTCCGTCCATTCCCTCATGGCAGCTGTCAGAG
The DNA here is from genome assembly GCA_022884055.1 of Russula griseocarnosa. NCBI lineage: Eukaryota > Fungi > Basidiomycota > Agaricomycetes > Russulales > Russulaceae > Russula > Russula griseocarnosa. Next base: position 144,525 of record JAGKRU010000061.1, on the reverse strand, counting down.
TCACCGGCCAGCCCGGCTGCTCCGATTTTGGATGCATCGACTCCCCTTGAACTAAGTAGTCCTACATAGGCTTGTATCCCATTGTGTACTCGGATGGATATCAAGAGAGTTATCCGAGCCATTTCCAATACAATGTCGTGTTGCTTATATAATCCAACGCTGTAGCAGAGGAAAGCAGAACAGAACGGTTGAACAAACGACCGAATGTTTTCGCAATTCAAGAATGTCGTCGAAGGCCTCGCTCAACCACGTCCTTCGCATTCCCCTCCCTCTCGTTCAGTTTCTGGTCGACCATCGTCGCCAGCCAAGCCATCCGCCGAGCGACTCATGAAAGCTAAACTTGAGGATAGGCTCCGTGCATCTTTCACAATTGGCGAAGTTTCAAATCCCAGTACGCCCGCTGCATCAACCCGTGTTTCTCCTGCTCCTCAGTTTGTCGCTGAGCATCCACTATCCCTTGATCACCCCTTGTCACCAGCGGCAATACCCTTGCCAAGCTCCCCTCCCGCGCACGATCCTCTTACCGCAGACGTCTCTCTCACAATACCTGGTCCACTACCCTCCATATCCCCTGACGTCTCAACAAAACCCGATGCCAGGTCCAACACAGTAGTTGATTTGGAGCCGGACAACCAAATTTCTCCCCAAACATCGCCCCCGGACTCCCCGACAATATCACAAGCAGCACCAGAACAGGAGCCGGCGGCATCCGAAGAGGGCACTGGGGTGAATGACACAACACAGTCGACTGTTACTTCCGGCATTTCTTGCGACCAAGCCAATATAATTTCGAATGGGTCTGCCGCGGAGATAGCCCAGGCAGATCGACGGCAGTCGGGCGAAGTTCCTATACACACCGAGAAGTCCCAATCTGAGTTTTCCATTTCTGATGGTGTCGAAGCTCTTCAGGAACGATTAAAGTTGATGGAAGAGCAGTTTTCAGGTCAGTGATGACCATTTTCTCCCTCGCAGAATGCCTCTCACTATAAGCAGATGTTTCGGCCTCATATGCGAAGCTACAAGCTGAAAAATTGGCTGCTGACAAAGTCCTTCAAGAAATGACGCGTGTACAAGGCTGTCAAGACGCTGATGGGCTGCGCAATTATCTACAGAATGCCCAACTCAAAGTGGAGGTAAGATGTCACGCATCCTACTATACTAATCTAGCTCACGTGGACCAGATGTTGCAGGATGAAGTCAATCGTCTGACAGGAAAGCTTACCCGTGCGAAGTATCTTCTTGCCAGTGCTATCATGTCGCTGAAATGTATATAGGTCAAGATGAACGGATCGAAGAACTACGCGAAACTCACCGTCTTGAATCTGGGTCTCAAATCAAGCTTGTTGACGAGCTACGTAGTCAACTACAACAAAATGAGGCTCTTTTGAAAGCTACTCGGAGCTCCAATTCTCAGCTCGAGGCGGATATCGCAAAGCAGAAACCCGAGACGGATCAGTTGCGGACTGAAATCGAAAAACTTACCGGGCTGGCGAAGGGCGAGGAAGAGAAGTGTAGCAAAGCTATCAATCACCTCAAGACTGTCCGGCAAAGGTTGGTAAAAGCAGAGAAAGACCGCGATGACGCTCTCAAGGAGGTCGCGACATTGAAGGAAGGCCAAAAAGCCGAGTATGACAAACAGCAACTTGAGCGCGAAAAACTCCAAGGCGAGCTTAACAAACTCAAGGTTGAGAAGGAAGTGTCTCTCGCGGACCTTAGAGCTCAATTTGAGAAGGATTTGATGGCGTCGAAACAGCGAAATGAAAAAGAAATATTCGCTCTGCGAGGCCAGTTCGAGCTTGAAACTGCTACGGCCCAGGTCGGGTTTCGTCTTTAATTGCCTTGATCTGGTCGGTACTGACAATTGATCCAGTCCAGACAGGAACATGCTCTGGGCCTAAAAAATGCTCAAATCGATCGCCTCGAGAAGTCTATTCAATCTTTATCTGCAGAAAGGGACGGCTTGTTCGACCAACTTCAGATTCGGCAGGCAGAAGGCGAATCCGCTCAATCCTTACTTGAGGTTCTCCAGAGCCAGAATACCGAACTTCAATATCAGGTCCGGGAGAAAGACGGTCGCATTGCCCAACTTAACGAGGAGCTAAGCGACTTGCGCCATGAACAACACTTTCGCGTCTCAGACCCCTCTACATCCCCCGAAGAAGTGGCGAAGCTCCTGGCGACGGCGGAGTCCAGGCATGAGGCAAAATTAACTGCCTTGAAGCAGAGGCTTGCCGGTATGGAAGCTGAGAGGGTGGAGGTGGAGACCGAATGGAGACGAAAAGTTGAGGCCAAACAACAGGAGACCCAGAGGTGGAAGTCTATGGTCGATACTGCTTCTCAAAACCGGCAAGAAGACGATGACCACACGCAGGAGTTGCAAAAAGAAGTGGAAAGACTTAGATTGGCAACGCGTACACATGAGTATGATGTATCTCAACTTAGACGGCAAATCGAACGTTTGACTTCGGAAGAGGTAGGGCCTGTCCGTTCTCAATCAGATTACCGCGCTGATCAATACGTTGTGTAGGAAACTAGTAGACAGCAACTTTCCGAGCAGGTCAAAAGAATTTCCACCTTGGATCACCAGCTAGAGGAGGTCACAGCCAAAGAACTCCAAGCTAGGACACATAACAAGGTACGAACCCATTTTTTGTCAACAGATAGAATTTCTCATGTGAGATACCACAGACGTTGCGCGAGGAGCTGCGGAAGGTGCAGTCCTCGGCTGCGCTGTTAGAACGTCAGCGGGGTCCTGGCGTCGGCTATTGGAGCTCGGCTAGTACCCCAGATGTCAACGACTCTTTGTCATCTGGATCTTCTCAACCGTCCAGCTCTTCGCGACCAGATTCACCCATTGTTAAGAATAAGGATGAGGAAATGAATCTTGCGTACCTAAGAAACGTCATCCTTCAATTCCTAGAACACAAAGAGATGAGGGTACGTCGGTGTTGAATTGCTAGTAAGACCCAATCTGACAAAATTTTATTTTTTTCAAGCCGGATATGGTTCGCGTGTTGTCGACCATTCTACGATTCACGCCACAGGAAACCCGCCGGCTTATTGCAAAAGTATGAGCGTGCGACCTGAACTTGGACACATCACTTTTCTTATGTCAGTGTTGATGTATCAATATACCCACCGCAAAATTTCTGTAATCTAGCAATGCTTTTTTAATATACTTTATTAGACGGATGCTCATTGGTAACGGGCCTGGTAGCTCGCAAAGAGGCTTCTAGTTATTCACGGAAGGAATACAAGGCAAATCTATACTTCTAGACTCGGACGATTTTTTTTTTAAGTACTTGGGTTGTCGTACCTCCTTGCCCTCTGTCACTCGCACGCGAGTCGGCAGAAGAGAACGCTCAGCGTCGAGGGAGCAAAAATCGCAGTGATAATGTACGGGTATCTCGTGGTCACGCGGTCTCAGGACGCCCAAGTCCAGGTCATATTATAGAGGCGACCAACAGACAGGTCAGCAAGGTGACCGAACGCACCGGAGCTGAAATCTAAATCAGTCTCGTTGCAGCCGTGCATCGATCGACCACCGTGACTTTCACGCCCTTCCCTTTATCTGAGATACAGATGGAACGTTTATATCGTGAATGGAGGTGGTGGGGGACAGGTAAAAAAAACTCACATTTGGCGTGGATCTTGCGACCACAAACGGGGTTAGTGTTGGGGTTCCCGCCTTTGTAGCCACTACGAAAATGGGTTTAGGCCCGAAGGAAAAAAAAACGGAGAGAACGTGACCAGAGAAACTCACGGGTAATTATCATAAAGCTTCCAAGAAACTGCCACGATAAGCTGCGAGGACTTATTATTGAAGCCGCATGCGCCTTCACCAGGAGTGAACCAGGTACCTAGCAGCAGCACCACGATGACTCTTTTCAATCGAATGTCACCTGGGATGCTATGATTAATGAACCCACCTTCGCCAACTTGAGTCCCACAAAGGAAATCTGGAGCCGAAGGAACGCATGATGATGAAGACGTCACATTAGTCGTGTTGGCGATGGGCGCAGCGAGAGCGGAGACAGCGAGGTTCGCGAACGGTAAAAAGATGGCGAAGGGCTGCATTTACGCTATACGTTTTTCCGGACGTGAGTGGAAAGGAAGGTGCTATTGAATGGTGTTCCCGGACGAAGAAAGAGTGTGGATAAAACCGCCCAAAAAGATCGGAGGGGAGAAAAACGAATGCGGACAGCACGGGCACGAGTACTAGATCCAAGCTGTCCATCTTTATAGCACTCCAAGCAGAGGTGTCATCGCCAGAACTCTCTGAGAATCGCAGACTTGTGAGAACCGGGGCTGCCAATTAACAAATTCTCGGGGAATGAAAAAGAAAAAACTGGGGTGGACAGGAGAAGGAATAGGGATGCATAACTTAACAGCTTAACGTTTAACCCCCGAAACAAAGCCGAGACGGGGATAATGCATTCAGGCACGCACTGCGGCGTTGGTCATGATGATTGTTGCGTAGGACAATTCAACCCGACTTGCGAACTGCGAGGAAGCGAACGGGACGGCAGGGCTTCATATCATGACAAGCGTCTCCAATGGCCCATTCAGACGGTCCCCCATAAATTTATCTCACATGATGTATATGAGTCACGAGGTGTAATAACTTTCATTGGAAGACCTCACGATTAACATCCGTGCCGGCTCTGGCTGCGTACATCTTCACAAGACTCAAGCCTGACGTCCCTTCCAACGTTTTAGCATAGGCATCTACCTGACCCAGTAGTAGCATGCTTTCCAAACGACTCGGTTCGCGTGGGATCTTGAATAGGCGACTGACGTCTTCTTCTGGTAGTGGGGCGAGCCCTTGCGCGACTCTATTGGCATTTTCCTCCCTCCGCTTGGCAACATAAGCCTCCGCCCGCGCCTTTTCTCGAGTGATCTGGCGAACGTGATACGCAAGGTTCCCTTCTTCGGTTTTGTAATTGTCGATTGCCTCAACAACATGCTCTAGATTTTTTGTGAGAGTGGGGTTGCCCAGATGCAGCGTCGAATACAAGGGAGACAAGGACGCATGGTGTACTTCGGAAGGTAGAGGTTGCGTAAGGGATGTGGGGTGGCGTTCGGAGAGGGTGGGAATGAAGGCGCCTAATAGTGGATTGATCCTTATTTTCAAAGGGACTTCTTGCATAATAGAAGTGAACGTCAATTTGTAGTTTATCATGCTGTGGGTATATTGAGTTAGGAACCGGGAGGGAAAAGGAAGTATGACAACTCACGACTTTGCACTGAATGGGGTCTTGTGGTAAGCCTCGAGAAACTCCTTTGAAAGTTTGAATGCACGAAAAGAGGCGCTTCCTCTATTACATTGAGACACATCTAACGCGGCGCAAAGGTTGTCAGTCCTCGCTTCTGTATAAGATTGAAAAATGGTACCATGTACAACTACAATCCCTCCATGTCGGAGTTTTTCTTGGTGGATAGCCTGAGTATCGACGAGGGTCTGATTGAAGAAGGCCCCCATCGTCGTGGATTGATAGAATCCGACAACACTATCGTCTGCGCGCACCTCCTTGAGTGCACGCAGCATAGAGGTCTGGTACCGACCTGGTGAAACAGGTGTGCATGACTCCTTCGTACATAACAACCAACGAGGGCATACTTGTTACTTTCGATGATTTTTCGTCATCATCTCCCGTACTGTGGGGTAAAGGGAAAGAATTTGTCACTTCCAGAACACCATCGAGATCCAGTCCGAGAAGAAGCCCGTGGACCGATGAGTGCGACTCAGAGCTGTGTTTGATAATTTTAGAAACAACCTGCGAGGTTAACGTCTGTGTTGAGCAAAATGAGGAGGAACCTTAGATTGAACAGACCAATCCTTCGACTTGAACCAAATTGAGGGGGATCTCCGCTTCAAAGTCGATGAGTTTGGACATTGAAGCGGGAATGGGCTCATGTACAGGTGCTGCCGGAGCTGATGCTGCCTGAGGTGCTGGCAAGGATGCCGCGATTGTGGCGGCCATTGAGGTAGCCATTGTGGTGTCGGATAAAATGCAATGCAGATGACCAAGGCAAAGGCAAGACAAAAGGCAGAGGTCGCAGAGGTCGATTAGTCATCTATCCTCTCTCCATGTCTCCCTCACGTACTGCGCGCCTCTACTTCCTCCTCGTCTTGGATCTACTTTTTTTTGTGCTCGAAATATCTATCGGTAAGTTGTCTCGTTCCTCTGAAGGTTCATCTCGTTAATCCAGCCACCAGGTTATGCTGTTGGTTCTCTTGCCCTCGTCGCAGACAGCTTTCACATGCTCAAGTAAGTCTCTAGTCCCCTTTTCGTGGCAATCTATGACTTCACGTCTTTGTCCAGCGATGTAGTCAGCCTCGTAATAGCACTATATGCTATCAAGGTCAGCTATCTCTTCCGATTTGCATAACCCAAGCCCCACTAATTTAGATATAGCTTACTGCGAGCTCAACTCCAACTACTCGATACTCTTACGGTTGGCATAGAGCAGAGATTCTCGCGGCTCTCGTCAATGGTGTTTTTCTTTTGGCCCTTTGCTTCACCATAACCCTTGAGGCATTGGAGCGTTTCTTCAGCACACCAGGTGCGTGCTCCTCATTGTTTGGTTTTTACGTTTACGCTCATTGGATCCCAGAGATATCCAATCCCAAGCTCGTAGTCCTGGTAGGGTCCCTCGGACTAATATCGAATATTCTTGGCCTCTGTTTGTTCCACGGTCAGACCTACGTTGTGGTTGGTCCCGTATTCAGCTGATGGCATCCTAGAACATGCCCATGGCCATGATCATTCAAATCACTCCGCAAAGTCTTCTAGGGCCCCCAGCATCCACTCTGCTACACTAGAGTCCGTTATGCCTGAAGCATCTCCTGTCGCAATCCGCCAACCCCGTCCGCCAGCACATCATACCGGTTCTTACACTTCACCTTATGGCCACCCGGCTGCCACGAGGGCGTCCTTCGTACAGACTGCCAACAATATTGCCCGAAGTTCCTCCCCGGTGCCCGCTGATCGCACACACAAGACCCGGACCCGACATTCACTCGAACTATGGTCCCCAGATTCGGTTATCGTGGCCAGCCCGTCATATGAACACGAAGAGCGTCAATCACGCAGTACCAAGCATACTGCGTTGGTGGACGTTCCCCATGAACAAACCGGTCTACTTGAGCGTCCTCCAGTCTCTTACACCGGCTCTGCTACGCCCTCTTCTGGGGAGTTGTCCTCTTCTGATCCAAAGGGTAATGGTCATCTACAGGGCCAACCCCATGGAGGCTCTATGAATATGAGGGCTCTACTCTTGCATGTACTTGGCGATGCTTTAGGCAATGTCGGGGTCATAGCGACAGGGCTTATCATTTGGCTGACGTCCTGGAGTTTCAAGTACTACTGTGATCCCATCATCAGCTTAGTTATCACTGCCATTATTTTCCATTCTGCTCTACCCCTTGGTGAGTCCTCTGCCTCTCATTGCCCACTGGGGTCTTGACACAATCTATCTAGTCCGCAGTACATCCTTCATCTTACTTCAGGGCGTCCCTCCGGAGGTCTCATTGGAAGATGTTCGATCCGACATCCTTGCTGTCAAGGGTGTGCTCTCTGTTCACGAACTGCATATATGGCAGCTCTCAGAAACCAAGATTATTGCCTCTGTTCACATAAACGCTTCTCGTCAAGTCGAATTCATGCCAATTGCATCCGATATTCGAAGCGTCCTACACAATCACGGAATACATTCGAGCACTATACAACCGGAGTATCACCCAATTCGGGACGCCGTCCTAGAAGAAAGGTCGAAAGTACGCGACCTCAGAAGAGTCATCAAGTTTTGTTGGACTGATGCTCAGCCTTTACAGTACATGAATTGTCTCATATCATGTCCGGCAAATAGCCCGTGTTCTGTGGAGCAAGCATGCTGTCGTAAGTTGGAGGAAATTTCTGTGGTGCATATCACATGCTCATCCGGCTTTATCCAGCATCGTACTCTGGAACTCCTTCAGAAGCATAACTAGCCTACAATGAAACTACGCAATCTCGATCGAGTTACACGCTTTCAAGTGTCACTAATATAAATAGATAAAAGACAGTTAGCTGGCGCGCTAAGATCCAGGTCTAACTTCACGGGTTGTTAGCAAAAGGTACTAATACTGGGTTTTAGCACGGATGCCTGAAATATATCCTTTGACGAACGTGACGCAGAGAGCAATCTCTACTTCACAAGCTTGATGTGCACTAACTAGTGAAGCAATGCGGTCATATCCGCCACCCAAGAGAACGATACCACTTGTTATGCGAAGTGGATTGTGCGCTCCGCTGGAATACACTAGACGTTCGAGAGAGTCCAGTGACACCATTTGCCCAGAAAGCCAGAGGTTAGATGGAGTGCAATCACCTGCGTCATCTACGAATACGGGAACTCAAACAAGATAGGACGAAGGACGCAGGAGCAAGTAACGACTTGAGCGCCAAGCGCCTAGAGTCAGTCAGCCCTGGCCATAAGTCTTGCTCCTCTGATACGGTGACACTTATTATTGTCCTAACAAAGAATCGGACCAACTGTCATCCATTTACAACAGATTTCCATCTTCGATCCGATAAAGATCCCGCTGTTGGTTAGACGACGTAGATGGATAAGCTTTTCGATAACCAGGACTCGGAGCGCGGACGGAAGTCGGTGGGAGTAGTGAAAATAAATAAATACCGTGTTCTAGTTCGTCGATGCGACATCATGGATACAGCCAAGTATTTCCCGTGCCAATCACAATCAAGCTGTCTTCAGAAAAAGACAGCGAAGCTCATAACAAATTTTTTTCTTTGCCGAACTTATTGTAGTCCCTGAACGATCAAATTTCTCCTTCGAACTCTTCGACGACCCACATCGTGCCCCGTTACGACATGACACGAATATAACCAAGGTTTTCCGCGGCGTGCGAAGCACAATTAAATTTCTGTCTTGAAAACAGGAAAGTTCGCAACAAAAGTCTGTGACGAAGTTAATCGCTGAGCGATCAGTTTTCCCTTCGAGCTACTTTTCCGATGACGTAGACCCAAGGCGAGCCGGCTCGCCATAGCGGAACTGGACGAACCGAGCATGTAAACCTGTTCGCCGCTGGCCGTGTATAAAGCCCGCTCTAGCTGCAGTGCGGCCATCAGCGACGACGATATAATAGCGATTAGGAGCTCCAAATCCCCGGTCATCGCTTGCCCGAGATTGGGATTGTCGAATTTGTCTATGAGGGAATGGTAGTAGGTTGTGCAGGAATATGGGTAAAAGTGGCGGCGTCGGCAAAGCCCGGGGTGTTGCAAGGATAAAGACGGCTAAGCGTTTGGCGGCGTCTGCTGTGGCATCTGTCTTGATAGGCATGTCGAGTGCCAGCCAGAATGCTTGGAGAAATTCAATAGCAGGCGTTTCGACTAGGCATGCGGCGACGTTGAGGAATGGTGGTTTGCCTGATTGAAGCAGGACAAGTGCATGCTGAACAGCCCTGCGGGATTGGTCAGCCCAACTGAGGGAGGGGTTATTCAGGATTGGTTCTTTAGGTTCGGGTAAGTGCGGTGTCACCGAAGGCATGTAAAAAAAGACCGAACCTGAAACGGGGATTCCCGTCGCCTTTATGACTTCTTGCCGCAGAGCAGGGATATCGAAAGACTGGGTACCTCCCCGCCATTCTGACAGCAGTCTCACCACACTAGGTCCACATAGCGTTGATACAGCCCGTGGGAGGTCTGGTGACAGCATAATGGTGCGTAGAACATTTAGATGCTGCGTCGCCTGGAACCTGACTCGAGTGAATAATCATAATGGCGCAGATAAGGAGGTTGCTTCTACCTTGTCAGTCTGATCTGTCTCACAAGGGCCAACACAATCCCTGGAAGAGTCCAACAAAGCAGTGGCTTCAGAAAGTAGGTTATTCCATTGTTGAGAGTGTCGAGTTCGAGTTTGCGCTCCCCAGAAGCCCGAAGAGCATGTAGAAAAACTGTCGCAGCGATTGCTAACAGCGTCTTAGGGCGCGTTGAACTGATAACGGTGACCACATGACAAAGCAGTAGAAAAATCTAAGAGGTAACTCACCGAAGAACTCCATCTTCGATCCCTTCGCTGTTTTTATCGAATAATGCCTTGAACCAAGTCTTGAACGCCTTCGCCTCTGGCGTAGGCGCTGATAGCAAGGGAATAGCATCAGCCCTCCGAAGATAGCTTATATCAAGAGGCCGATTCTTATGTTTCAACGTGTCCGAGATCTGGATATTGTTAAATGGGCCAAGCATTCGTAGAAGCATGCATTTTACCTTAAATCTAGTAATTGCTAATTGCGCAAACAAGACAACATCACCAAGGTTGCCGACAGCACTTTGGGGGTCACCTGGTGATCCATGTTCTATACGGACATTTCAATGAGTAGTAGGGTGACTTCAACCCACCAACAGCTTCACAGTCATACTCTTCCACGAAGGCTAGAGCACTCGATACCAACGTGGACAACTCGACATGCAGAGAAACCAGATCTAGAGCTGCGTCGTTCGCAGAGAGAATCCTTGAGATGTGACCAAGCGTCTCGACGTCAAGGATCGACGATGCTGTAAGAAAGCGCTGAACTAAAATCAGCGCGTTAAATGGTAGAATTTTTTCACGCAGACATACTTTAAGGACCATTTCGGCGAATGTCGCATGAGAAATGGGGTCCGAATAAATCCTTTGCAGAAGCGTTTGTGTATCATTCGCATTCAAGTCAGAAGAGAATTTCTGATTGAGATAATGCTATTTTTTGTGATGAGCCTTAATTACAACTACACAATGCGGATAACTTACACCGAAATCGACGCCGGCTTCACGCGCCTCAGTTTGCAGACGAGATGGGCTCGCGCTGGATAGGCTGGGATCTATTCTGACAGCGAAAGTCTGATCAAGAAGACCCAAAGAGAATAGTTGATATGTGAAGGCCCGCGTGAATGACACCGGCCTGCATAGAGGGTATCAGAGGTGCCATCGAATAAAGACAGAGCACCTCACTTGTCTGTATTCTCGAAGGACTGATTGTCTACTAGAGACCACATGTTCTCGTAGTGTGCTAATGAAGAAGTGTGGGGATCCCCGAGGGTAAGCGTACCCCAAGCGTCCCTCAGGGCGGCACGCTGAAACTACGATGTGAATTCGTGGAGACAAATGTGGAGATTGAAACGAACATATTCTGTGCCTAGAACTTTATCCATTGCCAGAACTTGACCACATGATACCAACAGACGGGGAAGCTAGCATGAATGTTTCTCAACGAAGGGGCAAGGAGCACGTGGCGAGTGACATACGTACACGACTGGCGAGAAAGGCGTTCCACAATGAGATTGGACGCTTGCCCGTCACATGAGACATGTCCGTTGACAAACAAGTAACAGCGGACTGGAAAAGTTGAATAAAGAACCTCTGCAATGACCACGTAGTCGTCCTAAAAGTCGCAACAAGTAACGCGGTAGCATGGCCGTCATGTCCCGACCCATATGCCTTAGCTCGGTCAACGATCTAATCGAGGTGGGGAATACTTCAAACGTGTCTAGCGGTTTGCTTCGAAAAACCCGGCTCACCAGATGAAAAAGGAGAAGGCTACAAGTCGTGATGTCGTTTTCGAGTCCTGGCCCGAGTATGTCAACTTGTCCAAGGGATGACCGAGTGCTAGACACCGTTCCTCGCGGATTCAAACCCGCATTTTCGCCTAGAAAGAGGTTCAGAGAAAATGCGAGGTTCTCAAGGGGTTGTCTTAAGTTATGATCGAGGGCAAATGCATGGAGCAACAGATCCTTAACGGTTTGTATGCATTCCAGTGCCAGCGCCCAGGACGCATTGGGAAAGTTGGGAGTTGGATTGATCAGTAACATAATAAGATCACCAACAGGTGCCACGACTCGTTGGAAATGATGGGGTGGGAGTAGGGGGTCATATGTTGCCTTTAGTAGTTCCAGCGCGTCTCGAATTGTACCCAGGGCAAGGTCTGGATCCTCTGGGAGCAAGGTTGCAGGAGCTGCAGAGGGATCTAGCCAAACATAAGCTTCCTGGATGGTCTTGCAGAGAAGGCTTAGGGTAACTGGCTCGCGCAGCGATCTCGATCGAGCAGCGGAGAGAAAAGTTGCGGTAAAGGTGGGGAGAGATATAAGCCGACTTTGTATGGCTTCCTTTAGGTATGCTTGTAGCACCGCATCCCCAGGATAATCTTCAAAGAGCCTCAACACTGAACCTATGAAAGGTTTAGGATGCTAGACCGCTTGTCCAACACAAGCTACTGACTGCTGATCTCTGCCTCTAAGCCTGGAGTATGCGGTGTGTTCCCGCGCCACAGAAACATCTGGCATAAACTAACCCACTACAGCGAAACATCAACAAGGGGTTCCTTCTTTGGAGATACAAGGCCCCAAATACTCGCCTTTGCGGGGGACAGACCGCTTTGGAAGGCATTTCGAGAAAGGTCCGTGAGAGACATACGAGACACCGCTAACACTAACTACTACTCTAATCTAACAATGGAACCGTGGGAAACTATAACACCATACTGGGTGAGGCCCTTCTCTCTACAAACAACTGATTTAAAATTCTGGTTTAAAAATGATTCTGACATCAAAATGGGTTCGTAAGACAGTGTGTGGGCGTGACTCTAATCAACCTACCATCCACTTATATAGTGAGTCAAAGGGCGATACCTTCTCACCGTGACACCCTGTTTGGGTGACCAAGGCGTAATGGTGGCGTAGTTGGCCGGGAGCGTCGATGGCATAATTTCCGAGATATTCACTGGCGTGTCCTCGAAGATCTTGACACTAGTTTCGGTCGCGTTTAGCAGATAAACAACCCCTTGAGTAATACACATACGAGAAACCACCTTCGATTCCGTGATGGCGAGTGCAGTAATAATACGGTACGTTTGCATTTTGCATGAACGCGACCCTATCTCCTGCTCGCAGCATAAGCATCACACCATTACCACGCCCGCCGGGGTCTGGACCCCAGGCTTCCAAGGTGGCAGTCCATTCCGTGTTGTTCACAAGCCGGAAGGCGACGTCGTAATTCCTGGACATCTGGCGACTGTGACTGATAGGATCGAAAAGAGGAGAGAATTATGAGGGTCATCCTGTCGGATTCCCCGTCATTTAAATCGTATTCCAGGTGGGAGGCAGTTGTTGTCAATCGTGTACCGAGGCAGGGCTGTGCGCTACTTTGTCCGGGGATATGGCGCATTGTGCACGACGCGACTTCCTTGTTTACTTGTTCACAGCACAACCGTGGCTCAAGCCACTATAAGTAGTGCACGAGTGATCGCTTATAAGGCATTCGGATAATGATATCATGCGATGCTAAGCGGTATCATAGACGATAGACGTATGTATACAAGGACATTGTAAACGCACATCGAGACCAAAATCCTTGTAAGAGTAAGATCATCATGATTCGATCACCGGCCAAATGATGAACCCGCTATTCGTCATGCGACCAGGGTAACTTGATGAATGGTCCCTTCATAAAATTAACATTCAAATCAAGACAAAACAAGTTATCATCATCGACTGCGTAACCACGCGCTTTAACGGTGAACTTGGCTAAAGAAAAACAAGTCTGAATGACAAGGGCATGACGACGAAGAGGGCATCGCACCACGCGGAATCTCTTTTGGGAGAGCAACAGTATGCTCAACCACATACTGTCCCTTCTCAACCGGGCATTGGACCTCGGTCTGCGCATTACGCCTGGAGGAAAGTGAGAAAAGATTACAGAGCCAATATTTCGAAGGCATACGCCTCTTCGCATAAGTCGAATTGTTTATGCAATAACTTGATAAGGCCGAGTTTCACCTCAATATCTGCATATGCACCCTCCTGAAAGAAGATACGATACGATCGGGGTTTTATGAGATCTTTGCATGCAGACGTACTTCGACCTCTTTAAGTGCGGAAGCTCCAACAGTGACGGTCAAGTTCTGTCCAGGCTTTGGAGGGTCAGGGGAGACACTAATGGACTCAATCTGGATAGCATCAGTAGATAAGCCTTGAAAAGGAAGGAGAGCGTCAAGTTGTGGGTGTTGTAAAGACTATACTGTCGACTGACCGCAATTGGTCCAGCTCCAACCTTCCCTAGTGTGGACAGATTCATCAGGATAAGCGAGTGGCTCCTGGAGAGAAGCCGCATTGGCTGAAAGAGATAAGGAAAGGAGGACAATGGAAAACAACGCGAGGCGGGCCATAGGGGGAAGAAAGAGGAGAGGGTTAAAGAAAGGGAGTAAGGGGGTCCGAGCAATGTCAACTTGAAGACAGATTGTATGCCGTATGCCGTGATGTGTGACAGTCAATTTGTCACGAGTTCCCTTCTTAAGGGCCCAGCATTCCCAAACACTGGCGTACACTTGTTCCATGACGTAAGCTATCACGGCGGCGAGCGGCGCAGCAAGGCAACAAGGCAATTCATTGCTCTTTCTTTTTACTCATCCATCAGGCAGAATGAAACCTCGAGAATATTGTTGCTGCGCGATACCCGTCATCAACTCTGGTATCTACTTGACTCTTACGGAGCAATTTGTGCTGGGTATATTGGCGGGTACCCTGAGCGTTGCTACCCCAGGCAGTAATTGTACTCCTATCCTCCCCAGTTCATTGCTAAGACCTCTCTGCCCAGTCGTTGGTGCTGCAACTCCTTCGTTTGCCCGCTGGATTTTTGCCGCAATATGCTATGTCGGTGCCATGATTCAAGTGCTGGGTTTTTGGGGGGTTGCCAAGGCATGCATTTGTCCCGGTCTACTCACTCTGTTGCTCACTTCTAGCGGACGCAGGAAAAAACCATCCTATTCCGAAGATATACTACTCTGCATATCCTAATCACGATAGCTGCGTTCTCTGTCGCAGCTGTGTGGATTGCCATCTCGGCTTCTCGGCATAGCACTGCCAAAAGCAACTGTGAACAAAGGTTCTTCACAGCAGCTTCAGATCTTACGTCTGAGGGCGATACGATGTGTGAGATATTCCCATGGGTAGACATTGGCCTAATGGGGGGACTGTGGGCTGTCCTCCTTATATCCCAAGTACGTTACCTTTTCGACGTCGCCTGGTGCCACCTGACTCGATTCGATCCAGTTCTACTTCTATACCATCGTTTCCGGATATGGCACAGGCCAGCGCGGGGACCATGAGAAATACAACTCCATATATTCCATGAGTGGCCTCAACAGTGACTTGGGCTTCCCAAATCGTTCCGACCCCTGGGAAGCGCGAGTGGATCCTGCGCCTGAAGACGGCGGTCATTATGCTCACTCGAGAGTGGAGAGTACGGCAAGCGATACTGCAATGTATGACAACCCTTTTGACAACCCTACCCGAGAAGTCGCTCCGGCTGGGCATTTGGGGAGATCTGCACATGATCAGTACGACGAGTACAGGGACCCCTACTACAATGGAGTTCAAGGACAGCATTAAATGGTGACATTTTTGCGTGTCTAGAGTCGGAGACGAGGCTATCATATGATGTGACTGATGTAATGGACAAATTATGATATTGCAAGAGAGGATGTAAACAAGGACGCTGAGCTGACGAGTCGTGTGAATGGTGATAAGGCCGAAATGGAAAGTGTGGTGATAACAAGGTCTCCGGTTGGTTTGGTGGTTGCGGTCCCCTCAGCCTCGATGTCCTCGCGTGTTTTCGATTCGTCACCTTTGGTCGCAGGATTGCCCGAGTCCAGTTGAACACGAGGCCTTCCGTCGACATCTCTTTTCCCATATGCTCTTCTCTGCGCGCCAACTTAATTGCCTGAGCTGTCGTACACCAGAACAATAGGGCCCTGTTGGCAACGTGGCCCACCAACCTCTGTGTCCATTCCTCGGGTAACGCCCTCCATTCCGCCGTGACAATAGCTCATACCTTGCAATCTGACACTGAACTCCCACGTCCCCCCGTGAGCAATAGGCAGGAACCATTGCCGGACGGCACCCCACGGCCTACAATTCGATCTCTCTTGCCGTAATTCTTGTAGCGGTCTACCGTTGGTGTCCCCCGCGGCAATCGGTACGTTTCCCTCAAGGTTCACTCGTACATATCACCTTCTCATCTCCAGTGGCTCGCTCTTCCTGCGTCCACCACCGTTTCCAGCCCACCCCGATCTCTCTACATTAACAGGCCACGGTCTCGCTTTCCGTCTATCATGCCAGCAATCACCCAAGACTACGAAGTCTTACTAGTCGTAACCAATGACTCCCATGACTCTGCCACAGTCCAATTGTTGCGGGACTATGGGAGGAATACGGGTGCAATAGTCTTGCTTCAACCGACGGAGGCCGTGACATTGGTGTTGGAGGCGGGATCAACATACAAGTACGTTATCAAAACGCAGTCGAAACTCGTCAGCGTATCGTGAGTAATCTCTACCTCCCCTGCGGTCAACGAAGATTTCCTTTGTTTTCAGGGTGCGCACATGGCGAGACGTCCAGTGCACAGTCTCTCAACTCTTCTCAAGTCCGGTGACGACGTCACAACCTATCAGCCTCGTAAACGGAATCACGGTGGACAGGATATGGAGAGATTATCGATTCAATCTCTGGACTGAAGCCTGATTCGGGGTCGGTCTGGACCATCATTTCCTGTCGTTTATCCGGCAAACCTGACGTCTCCGGCCCACATAGCGACGCTGCGCGTCTTGTCTCAAGATTGGTACTACATCTCATCGTCTGGGATTCCGATCGTCGTTACTTGGTGAGGGTGCTCTTTGGACTGTTATTCTTTTCCCGATACGCTCTGCACTCTGGACTCATCACACGCCCCACCGATACCGTACATTATTTATGTTACATTGACTTATTGCGCTTCCAGACCGACATGTCTTGGTACATACTCGATTCATGCTCACACATCTACCTATCACGTCCTGTGACCATACATGCGTAGTCCATGCCCCAAACTTACCCCATGGGATTCGGGTGCTGACGGCATGCTGGTAATATATGCGTTGTGGCCTGGAGTTGCAGCGGGTATGAAGGCGAATCAGACGCAGTAGTCCGAAGCTTCTCGACGCCATCTCATGACATGTGACGCGTGACGCCCTAAGAACAATTGCCAGCTGATGTACTTGTGGGTTGATGCAGTTCGAGTTTGTGAGGCCATGCCGTCACAATTACGGCGAGCCATTGTACACCGTGATACCCACTTGACAATCTTTTGCACCCAGCGTTGATGATGTGTGATTTGCTGGCAAGAACTCCAATCGAACGGACCGAGAGAATCCAAGTATGTAAGATGTTTCTCCCGCGACCTGGTGAGCGTTGAAAGTTGGCTTCAATGGGTTTGGGGCTTTCAAAGGGTCCACGCTGAAAATGAGTCACGACGGTTTCGGAATCCAGCTCATTAAACATCCACTTTTGGGTCGCTTTCGGTCTACCCGATAGAGCAGCCGAATCCATACCCCATGCACCTCAATTGTGATATCCAGGAGGCTTAAAAGGTTTGAGAGAGAAAATTGGAGTGAGAAAGATACGTAAGCTTAAGCGAATTTCAGGCTGGGTGATAAGTAGGTCGAACGTACGATTTCAGAATTCTCTTCTGTTTCAATGGCCAGAGAATTTCAAGCGCCCTGGTAACAATAGAGTCAGGGGGCGACAGAGAAAAAACTAGATTCTAATGTGGAGAAGCCCCCCTCCCGGGCCCCTTCCCCACGATTAATTTGGTACCGTTAAGACCTTCCGCGTACTGACGTGCAAGGGGGGGGCCAGTCACGTCGAGTTGAAAGGCTCTTCATTCCCGACAGTAGCTTAATGGAGGATACCCTATCCGGACATGCAAGGTTAGATGGTAATTTACTAGAACTTCTCTCGTAGACGAACAATAAGCATTATCACCCTCACCGCTCTTCTCTTCGATCCTCAAGCGAACGTGGATGCCCGAAACAGAAAATTATTGCTGAAGATCTTCAATGGATGCAAAACCCATGCGAGCATCGTGCTGTGGCAAATTATTGGAACTGTGTTCCAATGGTCAGGTCTAAGGAAAATACCTAACCACCTCGACACACCATGTAGTCGGAAGGCACGAACTTTTCATGATGTCTGTCGGCCTAGGAATAAGATAGTATTATGGACGTCCGACTTTGGCCGTCTTCCGGCGGGACAATAGCGCCCCGAGGGCTCCGGGCCATTGCCGACGGATCAGGTCACCGGATCATCGACGACATTTTGCACAAGTTGCGATGGGAGAGGGTAGATGCCGGAATGAAGCTGGAATGTCAATATATTACGAAGCCAGACAAACTTCACGGCGAGGAACATTACACGAGCAGAAGAGAATGTTCTTACAAGGTCTGTAAATCCGTGGCTATACTTTACTTGACAGATGTCACAGATTAAGTTTACCCACTCGAAAATCCGACTATTGCATCAAGTGAGATAAATTGTCCCTCTTGCCCCACGCAGGGTATTCGATATGTCCTTGTTGCGTGAAGCAAATACGGAGATAGAAACTTGGCAGCGCCTGAAATCGTCAAGTAACAGTGTCGCCTAGGGCAAGGTGATTTGGTTTGGTTGGGCTCGGCGCTGCTTAAAGGAGGATATGTATGTCTCACGGCATGTGACTGGACGCTTTTGAACTGAGGTGCCAATACGATCGACTTGTATAATGCAAAGTGAGCATATGTGCAAAACACACTTTTATCACTCATTGTAGTGAGACACCACTGGAAATTTTAATGGCATGAGGAATATGGCATGTATGACATTCAGAGATGTGATGTGTGAAAAATAAATGAGCTTGTCAGCGCGCTGAAAGAACCTAGGTCAGTGATAAAGTCGGTCACTGTTTAGTTGAACATACCCTCCGGGGTCTTTGCGATGTAATCAATCGCTGAAGCCAAGGATACGTTACAAGTATTACGGAAACAAAGGTGGGACTTACCCTGCTGCACAGTTTGAATTCCATCCGCCTCTTCGTCGGGAATCTCAATGGAAAACTCCTACAACACGTGACATTTAAGAAGCGATATGGCAGCTGGACGACAGTTAAACCAAACCTCCTCAACGGCCATGACAACTTCGACCGCGTCTAAGCTGTCTAAGCCCAGGTCGTTCGTGAAGGAGGCGGACGGCTTGAGCTACCAGAACGCTATGAATAACCACATAGACACATTCGAATCTGACCAAACCTTTTCGGGGTGAACCTTCTCGAAGGATTTCATGATGTCCAATATACGCGTCTCAATCTGGGCTTTGTCAAGAGCACTAGCCGCAGAGAAAGCCATGCGTTGTGGGATACGACTCTTGGAGAATCTGGTGAGTGACGAGGAAGCAAGATGGCGCGTTGCCGCGCCACGAAGAGCAAGGTGAATGAACGACATGAGTGCGCCTTTTAATAACTGTCCCGAGAGTGAGCTGGCTTGCTGCGTGTCGACCAACCGCGTCGAATCCCGCGTGGGGTTTCTCTCTCCGCTCGGAGTTTGCCCGTCGCAATCTCGGGAATATCCGTCTGAATCCAAGCAAATCATGCCGCGCGGAGGTTACCGAGGCAGCTATGCAGTTTGTGTCACGGTGGCTGTCACGCTACTGAGCGTGGCTCGTCCAGCTCGTCGCGAGAAGGATTAGAAACGCGCAACAGCCTTCCGCCAATTCACTGATCTTCTCCTCTTTTCTTTTGTAGGTTATCTTCAGTGATATTTAACTTGCTTTCCGCTTACCCTCCTCAGTTTAGCCATGGCCTCTATTTCTTCGACCCCTATCCTTATTGACGGCAAGGGTCACCTTCTCGGTCGGCTGGCCTCCATTATATCCAAACAGATTCTGAGCGGCCAGAAGATTGTCGTTGTACGATGCGAGGAAATCAACATTTCAGGTAGCTTCTTCCGTAACAAGGTGTGTCGTGGCCATTCCCAGCGTTCTACCCGATATTGATTTCTCTTCGTCAATCATCCAAGCTTCGCTACCACAACTTCCTTCACAAACGCCATATTGTCAACCCCAAAAAATCGGGCCCATTCCACCACCGCGCACCTTCCAAAATTCTGTTCCGTGCCATCAGAGGCATGGTTCCTCACAAGAGCTCCCGCGGTACGGCCGCCCTTGAACGCCTGAAGCTTTTCGAAGGCGTGCCCCCTCCTTATGACAGGAAGAAGCGAATGGTAGTACCGGAAGCTTTGCGGGTCCTCCGATTGAAGCCAGGGCGGAAGTACTGTACAGTGAAGGTGAGCTGATAATCATTCCAAAGTCGATGTTTCTCACCTAGCCCCAGCGCCTTTCTCACGAAGTCGGATGGGGTTACAAGGATGTTATTGACCGCCTCGAGGATAAGAGGAAGATCAGGGCGAAGGCCTTCCATGAACGCAAGGTGATTGCACATATCATGCTATTCTCTACGCCGTTCTGAGTTACTTTCAGCTTGCCTCGATCAAGCTGCGCCAAAAGGCGATTGCAGATCATTCGGCATCATCTGGGAAGTTAACCGCTTTTGGCTATTAGACAGAACATGCAGCTTTGTAGTGACCCTATGAGAGTATGTTCTATCATGAGCCTTGTACCTCCATGCTCTTTATACTACGTTACGTTGTTGATCCACCTCAGCGGACAACATGTGTGGTCATCCATTCAATAGCCAAATGTATTGTTTACTCCACTGC
Source organism: Russula griseocarnosa (assembly GCA_022884055.1). Taxonomy (NCBI): domain Eukaryota; kingdom Fungi; phylum Basidiomycota; class Agaricomycetes; order Russulales; family Russulaceae; genus Russula; species Russula griseocarnosa. The sequence goes on along the minus strand of JAGKRU010000061.1, from coordinate 123,935 downwards.
GTACAGGCGTCATGAGCATAGGCATAGCGGTGTCTTCCTCGTCCTTGCACGAGCTGTACTTTGTCCCTGGGCCTGTCTTAGTCGTCATCATCCAGGTTAGCTTGCGCGACCAGCTCCTCGCCAAAAGGGTTGTCCTTCTCCGCTGCCTTCCTCACACTTTCAGCCTTCTTCATTCTCTTTAGTTCAGCTTCTTTTTCCTCCCTGGCCCTCTTTGCTAAATAAGCCTTACTACCGACGACCTTTTCTGGGTTCTTGCAAATCTTTAGCCGTCGATCGATTTCGCGGACAACGTCTACTGATGGAATATCCCCTTCCCGAGTGATTGTTCGCTTAATGGATTCGACGCCCTCAAGGGCAGCATCAGCGTTCTTTGACCGCGCCCAAAATGCTGCGATTTCGGGGTGAGCAAGTGATAAACAGGCCAGAGCGATCTGGGAAGGGGGATAAATAAGTTCTACGTCCGTCAATCGAGATGTGCGGATATGCTGCATGGCTGTGTCATAGATTCGTTGCAGTTCTTCATGTGGGGGAGCCTGGGGTAAGTCCTGAGATAGCTTCAACGGGCGGTCGGTTAAGGATAAACAAAATCGAACTTGCTTGGATGTCAAGCCATATCCCCCATAATGCACGATGCGCATGCCATACAGCGAATTCGAATGCGAGACTTTGAGCGACTAAAAATTCAAGGTCGAGGACATCCGATGCATTTGTCCGCGGTATGTTCGCCGTATATGATTCGAGTGAGATGGGGTGGTTAGTGGTTTTGGTAGCAAGATACAGGGCTGTAAGCCTAAAGGGAGAGAGCGATTACCACTACGGAACACCGGACGCATGAACTAAAATGCCCTACATGACATTCTTGGGATGCCAATCCATCACCGTATTCTTGAGGTAGAATCGCTTCAAGTAGGTTATCCCAGTGGCCTCTACTTCCTCCGGGAAGCGAAAATGGCCGCATAATTGAGAAATTTTGGTGATATACAGCTTGACGAGGAGGTGCTCCTCGTTGGCGTCGAGAAAATGGACATCTGAAGACGAGCCAGGCTAGATAGAGATGAGATGAGAATGAGTTCGTCTTCAACAACAACATGAGCCTCGAACAAAGAAAGCCAACTTGGCCATCTACACACCGAATCAGATTCAAACGTGTTGCGAATCGCAGCTATTGCGGCTTGGTTCAGAGACGCCCTGGTTGACTTTAATTGCTCCACGGAGAATCGCCAGTTCCTGTATTGAGTGCTGCTCTGGAAAAGAGGTGTTTTGGGGGTCGGATTAACATCAGGAGAGTTCGACGGTTGTAGCATGTCCGATGGGTGCGTGCCCAAAGGCGCGCGTGCCTAGGTAATTACTGTATACGCCAACCACTAGCACTCGCACTCACTGCCAGCTACAGCCTCGGCACTAGTTCGTTCTCCATGGTCGCATAGCAGCATCACCCTTTCCGTAACTAGGCCATTCCGAACCCTCATGACCATAGCAATCGATGCGAATCCAAATTGTCGTAGCTACTCCCCAATGACCGCCTTAGCCGAATGGCGCTCAGTAATTTATTACTTTTGCAGCTAAAATGGAGATAAAGACCATACACGAGAAGACCAAAGACTACAGCTAGATAGCAGACTCCTCGCTCTTTGCTGCTTTTTTCTCTTTCTTTAGACGTTTACGCTCTCGTCTGGCGTCTTCATCCTCATCTCCGGCCATCTCCTTTGCCTTGGCTTTCTTCTCCTTTTTCCGCTTCTTCTTTTCATCTTCTTCTGCATCCCCCTCAGCAACGGCGACAGAAGTGTCTATGTCAGTGACTTCGGATTTTCGTTTGCGCTTTTTGTCCTTGGATTTCTCCGAGGACCCTGTTTCGGCGGTGCCAGGTTGCTCGGCGGCGGCGACGGCTGCAACAGGAGGTGCCACGACTACTGGGTTGGCTGTTGACTGGCCCGTTGACTGCTGGGGGAAAGGATGTCAGAAGTGTGGATACATTCATATCACGGAACACATCAAACCTCCCGCGTGTAGTCAATGTAGTCTTTACTCCATTCTACAGGAGTAACGCCTTCGATTTTCTCACCGTGTTTGCCGAGCTTTCCCTCTTTTACCATTTTCTTTTTCTCCATTGCCTTCGGCCCGAGACCCAACGCCTTGGTATGTGTCTCGTTCCATAATGCAACGCTTGACTTTTGCAACTACGCCGTGGTCACAAGTGGCGAGTTCAACGGTCGACATGAGTGCAATGGCCAAGGCGATAGCCTCTCCTTTCGTGGTCATAAGAACCACTTCTTCGTGAACAGATATGTCGGCCTCATAGCGGAGAAGCCCAGGAATCATGAGCTTGGCACCGTAGCAGACGGCATTGACAGCACTATCCTTTACCACAATGCGCTTGTAGCCGACTAATAAGGATTCCAACGGGCGGATGACACGACGTAGGTAAGATTCTAAATGTCGTCATCAGCATCATTCTTGTAAGGTGATCTGCGAAACCGTACCATCTCGAGTATTATCATACGTCCATTGTGCATCCAGCACATCATGCATCGTAACCATATCATCATTTTCTGATAATGCGCCACTACGTACACGCCTGAGCTCTTGCATGTGACCGCCAACACCGAGAAGGAGGCCAAGATGTACGCAGAGTGTCCGGATATAAGTACCGGCCTCACAAGAGACCCAGAACACAGCGAGGTTGCGTTTTTCATCGAACTCCAACAACTTAGATTCATGGATGGTGCGTATACGAAGTTGCCGTTTCACAGCAGAGATGAGAGGAGGACGTTGGAAGAGGGCTCCCGTAAGGGTCTCCAAAGCACGAGGTAGAGCGGTGGGATTTGGGAGTGCAGAGTGCAACCGTAAGACACAGACATACTCTTTACCTGAATTACGCTATAAGTGACATTCCTGTCGGACAGGATACAGGCTAACGCACCAGCGCTCTGCTGAGATTTGACGAGCCTCGTCGCGCGGTCAATGCAAACAATCAGACATCCCGTAACCTTGGGATCAAGAGTACCACTGTGGCCCGTCTTTTCGACGCGCAGGATTCGTCTAAGCCATGCGACAACTTCGTGCGAAGAAGGGTTGGACGGTTTGTCCAAGTTGATAACACCCGACCTGCCGGTGAATCACGGTCAGTTAAACCTGAATGAAGACCATCGTGAACACCAACTTTATGTAAGTTGCAATGTCGCGTTTGAGGGGACTACAGCCAGAAGGAATAGGTGTGAAATGGCTGGAGCGAACGAGAAGCTTGTCATAATTTTTGAGGAGGAGGGGCCATTCTGATGTTGACAACACTGGTTGTGCAGTTTCTGGTTTTATGAAAAAATCACCTTGTTGTTGAGCGGATGCGACTTTGGCTTTTGAAAGCATCTCGCGTGTCCCGTTCCCGTTCACGCGGACGGCGGACCAAGGCACTGGTCACCTGGTCATTCGGAAATCCCCGAAGTGAGCTGTACAGTCCGACAAAGCGAGCAAAGCTCAGCCGCGAACCTTGACATCCCTCAGTCAACCATGGTCAGTCAATGGTCTCGCTTTGCTGAGTCCCCTTCTCAGTAGGCTGAGCCATCATTCTCTAGCCCAAGGCGCCCCTATCAAAAGCCCCCGCCACGAAACATAAATTTATCATTGATTATTCTCATCCTGCAAAAGACGAGATTTTCGAAGGAGCCGCATATGAGAAGTTTCTCCATGACCGTGTGAAGGTTGACGACAAGGCAGGCCAATTGGGCGACAAGGTCAAAATCACGCGTGATGGTCTGTATTCCTGTTGTATTACACTAGGCCAGTTTCCGTTAACAACTTGAGCAGACCAGAATAATAGAATTACTGTTACGGCCAACATCCCTTTCTCAAAACGATACTTGAAGTATCTCACCAAAAAGTTTCTCAAGAAGAATTCCTTGCGAGATTATCTTCGGGTCGTTGCGTCGGGCAAGGACACCTATCAGCTCCGCTTCTACAACATTGAGTAAGTCGTTTCACTCCTCGGCTGGACCTGATCCACCTGACACCTCTACCTGCAGGGGACCTGATGAAGAAGAAGATGAATGATGTTCGCGTGATCGCTGGGTGTATAGGCCTGTAGAGTGATTCATGATGTTGGACGTAGGCGTATCCCACATAGTAGGGTAAAAATCAGCCATTGAAACGCCCAGTGCAGTGCAATGCCACTCTGTTCATCATGTTACTATAATCATCTCACCACGTCCGGTGATATCAGAACAGCCACATGCCAGCGATCTCACCTGGCGCGTCTTGTCACGGTAGCGAGCGATGATGGTAGCGCTGGTATCCAATATCAGCGTGTGAACTTTGATTGGCCGAGGACTTCCTTTGTCGTAATTTCGATAATAAGGATCATGACTTGTTCCGGGACTGACACTTGCATCACTTGTTCTTTCCTTCCATCTCTCAATGTCACGTAGTAAGGCGTCAAAGCCCCTTCCCAAGTTCGAAGTTGGTGAGTTCATTCACTACTCTTTTCGGTGTCGTCCAGTGTTAGACGTATTCCAGGTAACGACTACAAGCTCCTCCATAGTTTAGGCGAAGGCGCTTATGGCACTGTGGTCGCTGCTTTACACAAGCCATCTGGAAAACAAGTGGCGATCAAGAAGGTGCTCCCATTTGAGCATACCTTGTTCTGCTTGCGCACCCTGCGCGAATTGAAACTGTTGCGTTTCTTCTCGGAAACTTGTGTGAATGAGAATGCAAGTTGTGCCTCTTACATGCTGCGGATGCTGTTGGTTGACGATGACGTCTAGATTATCTCTATCTTAACGATTATCAAACCATCCTCACTAGAAGAATTCAAGGAAATCTATTGTGAGGACAGCTAGCCATTGACGTGTCCCTCGCGTATTCACAGCGCATGGTCCATGGTAGTTGTTCAAGAACTAATGCAAACTGATTTACATCGCGTGATTCGTACGCAGAAACTGACCGATGACCATTCCCAGGTGAGGATGCGCACAAAATACCAGTAATTGACATTGACAAAGTTCTTTTAGTACTTCATTTACCAGACCCTACGTGCTCTCAAATCTATCCACAGCGCTGGCATCGTACATCGTGACCTGAAACCGGCCAACCTCCTCGTGAATGCTAATTGTGATCTGAAGGTGTGCGATTTTGGTCTTGCGAGGATGGTGAAGGCGTCCGGCGCACAAGGTGGAGGGAAGGCCGGAATGATGACGGAGTACGTAGCTACGAGATGGTATCGCGCCCCAGAGATCATGCTATCATTCAAGATGTACACCAAGGTGCGAGCGCTAGATGTGCTTCTTGCCATGTTCTTGAAGTGCTTATGCTGTGCACTACAGTCCATCGACGTCTGGGCAGTGGGTTGCATACTTGCCGAAATGTTGTCCGGCCGTCCTTTGTTCCCTGGACGTGACTACAGCCACCAACTAGATCTCATCCTCGACGTCATCGGCACTCCTACGCTCGAGGAATTCTACGGTATTACTTCTCGCCGTTCCCGCGATTATATCCGATCATTACCCATTCGGAAGCGGCGACCGTTCACTGCGATGTTCCCTCAAGCCTCGGTGGAAGCAATTGATTTCCTCAACAAGACACTGGTAAGCCCTCGCAACTGTTCGACTATTTTATTCTGTGGGCTTCGGTTTGAGCGCAACCGGTTACCCTTGTTGTCAGACCTTCGACGCGAAAAAGCGAATGACAGCCGATGAAGCACTTGCGCACCCATACCTCTCTTCTTACGTACGTGTCTCTAGCTCTTTTAATTATCGTCGGGCGCTCAATTCGAGGCTTAAAGCATGACCCTGACGACGAACCAGCTGCAACGACTTTGGACCCTGACTACTTCAACTTTGAAGGTATGCAGTGCAAACTACGCCCCTTTGCTTTGTTTTCCTCGTCTCATCATTACGCGCGACAGAAGAAAATGATTCTCTTGATAAGGCCCACCTTAAAGAACTCCTCTATGATGAAATCGTCTCTTTTGTCCCGTCTATTTAAGCATCTCAGATCTATTCTACAAATATCTATTGTTATGAATCGTATTTGAAAAGGACACTGTGTATTCCGCTCATTTCGTTGCCATGCGAGCCCGAGGCATATTACGACGACAAATAAATATCATTGTCAGTCAATTTGGGAGCATGATCTTGACCCGTTTTTAAAATTTAAAATTTCCATAACGCACGACACGTTTTTGGCTTTGTCATACGTCTGACTGGTCAGTGCGGTCAGTGTCCAGATACTCACTGCACGCATTAACCTTTCCCACGGCGCTTCACCCTAATGTCAGCATGTTTGCATATACTAGATGTGGAGTACTGCAAAAAATCTCAGTGATACATCCCTAGCGACGACAATAAGAATAACAATATGAATTACAGTACAGACGTTGAGTAATTAGTACGGTACACCACTTGCATTGAATCAAAATTTTGGTCCAGACCAGAAGCCAGCGGCGACGCCGTCGACGCCAAAGTCACCAAATCTCGTGTCCCCTTCCAGCTCGGTGCCATACATCGTGCGCCGCACAATAGCCGCTGGTGTGTCGTCGACTCTCACAGGGAGGGAAGTCATTCCTAACCCTGCACCGATATCGTTACTGGATGCTCTCCGCCGACCATCAATCTGGTCAGAATCGATGCCTAATAACTCGTGAGACGATTGTGGGGGCGTGCGGAGTAACGACGCAGGGTCAATCGCAGATCCATGAGTGGCTGAGGAACCAGTCAGGTTCCTGCTTTCCGGCGGGAATCCGAAGGGCCGATAAGCCTCACTTTGCGACGGTCGTGTCACGACAGCCCGATGGGGCACTGGTGCCGGACTAGGAGAGTGTGGTCGTTCAGGATATGCAATGGTGCTCAGAGATGGCGAGCTGGACGGATTGGGTAATGGCGCCGTGGGAACAGGGGTTGAGGTCGCAGGCGGCGGTGCCACAACAGGGAAGGCAAACGAAAATGGATGTTGAGTCTCCTCTGCCTGCGGAGGGTTGACCTGGGAATCCGCTGGGTGGAGGTGAGTCGGATTGTCGAAAAAGTCGAAGTCCCGATCTGTGAATACCACGTCACCAACCACGTGGTCTCTTGAAGACCGTCCCGTGACTGTTGCAGGCGTAGTGTCCCGTTGTCTGGAGTCAGACGTCTCAGATGGAGGGCCATCCCTAGAAGTGCCGTTTTCCGATTGTCCATGCACTACTGTATTTGAGGGACCTGCAAGAGGTGTATCGGAAGCATCATCCGCCAACTGCTCCATCTTCGCACGTTTTCGACTTTGCCGGTGAATGCCAGTGCGTAACTCCTTGTCCGTGGTGTCCTCTTGATCCGTTTCTAATACCGTGGTAGTGTCATAGCCATCCGTAGATCGTTGCCGCTTTCCTAAAATGCTTGTTTGCATTGGAACATCCCGGGAAGGTGGTTTCGCTGGCGAGCCTGCAGGGGGTAGTGGGTATTCGAACGCGGGGCTTGATTGGGGCCCTCGTGAATGTCTAGTAGGTTCGATTGAACGATGTGTTCTGCGTGGAAGAGTGAATCGGTAAAGATTTATAACATATATATATCATGAACATTCGAGACTCACCCAGCATTTGTAGTATTGGAAGGGCCATCAGGCATGCTCATCGAAACAGTGGGGTCGTGCGAAGGTTCTGAAGTTTGACCTCGTTGAATACGGCACAATTCCGTTTGTAGTTGTTCAATAGAGCTTCTTAAGAGTTGAATGGATTCCGCCTGTCGACGTAACTCCCGCAACTCATTCATGACTGTCATAACCTTGTCGCTTAGCGCAACAACTTCTCGAGCATGGGCCGATGCCTGTTGCTGCAGTTGCTTCTGCAGTGATGCAACTGTGCGTTGTAAAGGCAGTACCTGCAGAAAGGTGAGGAATGAAAGAAGATGAAAGAGCAATACACACTTGTTCCTCTACAATCGCTCTGACGCCCGCCTGGTCTGTACTAGTATCCATAGTGGAAGTTCGGCGTATACGACCATTCTCGGCCGTCCGTGGCCGAGAGGTCGCGGGGTTGGGTGGGGGTAGTGGTACCTCCTCGGGACTGCCTGTTGGCTGCAGTTCAAGTACTTTGTTAACGACGAAACATATGAACACAGACCTGCACATCAAGAAGGATGAGTGGAGAGCGAAAATGATAAAATCCGTACGAACCTTCCACAGTTGGAGTTGGTACAGGTTTTGCTCCACGACCACTCCGCGACCGAGCACCCTTCGCAACGCTAACCGATCTCGTCACTACACGAGGACCTCGTCCTTCGGCCGCGGGAGGACGCCCGACACCCAATCGTAGCTGGGCATCCCGAGCTTTTCTGGTTCGCGTCATAGGTCCGGGGTTGAGACCCGATAAGGCTTCAGATTCCGGTTTAGCGGCACGATGAGCCTCATCTTCCTCTGTATCCGAGTGTATAATCATAGAACTCGTTGAGTGCAGACGCGACCGGGTTGAGAATTGTCGACCGGCGGAGCGGGAGGACGCGGCGCGATGACGCGAAGGGCGGCGAGGGGAATGTGAGCTGGAGACGTTGATGAGAGGTAAGCTTCGCTAAACAAAGGAAGGGAAATACGAACGGGGTGGAGTCGAGTAGTAATTCAATCATTGCTTCAGTCTTTAGGTTTGCCTTGAGGCCACGTTCCTGTGCGGGTTCAAACGCGTGGGCATTCGAGTCGACAGATGAGGTGTCAACACGCACCTTGCATACCCTCTGTAGATCAGACCGCTTCATACCCTCAAGAAGTTCCCTGGTCAGTAGTGGCTGGCCTGCCATCTTGTGGAAAGAGGAGGAGGAAGAGAGGAGAGGAGAGAGAGATTGACTAACGAACGGCCGAGTCACTTGATCAGGCAATTCATGTTCCAACAGAGCCAAACCTGCTTAAACAAACCAAATATCATCGGTCACGTGACATGCTCTGTACCTCGAACTCAACTCCAACTTCATGTTCAACTGTCTCATGATCTATGGCTTTTTGTCGTCGTTGTGGTGATATTGTTTCCGGGCCTCGCTGCAACAAGTGCGGTGGTGCTCCTGTAGGTACGCAGGCCTCTTGATCTTTGATTTAAATGCCTTATTCCTTCAAGCTCCCGTGATACAGTGGAATAAGCAGTCAACTCAAGGCGCTAACAAGGACAGATGGTCTCAAACTTATGTCGCCAAAACTTCAACCCCCCATCTACTCCACAGAAACGTATTGTAGCCCAGCGTTCATCTCCGTCTCTTCGTCCGCAGGATACTACCCTCGTTTCTCGCGTCTCGGAGCACATTGCTTCTGCAACCAACTCCCACCCTTCCTCCCCCATCAAACACAGTAGTGTCAGCGAGGAAGCCATCTTATCAGCTCCCGATGTCATCTCATCCCCGTACTCCTCTGAGCTCTCAAAGGTCTATGGTTCGGTACTTCAGCCCAAAGGAACTCTAGAGAGCTTCCATTGCCATGTGTGCTCTGCGTCATTCCCGCCAGATGCAACCATATATCCCGATCCTACAGACACTTCCGGAGGACGCTTCATGTGCCGTTCTTGCTTCTCTCAGAATGGTGGGTCACGTGGGGTCTGCGTGGAATGTTCGCGTCCTGTCCTAATCCTAAAAAGTGAGGGTGGATTCATTGAGAATGCTGGGCGGGTTTGGCACAAAAAGTGCTTTCATTGCTCAGGATGCGGCAAGAGTATCGGCGATAATCCGGTGGTGGATCTGCTTGGCCGCCCCTCTTGCGCCGCGTGCTTTGACACATGCCTTAATAAGCGTGATAGCCCTGGCAAGTCCAGGACTTCAGCCGCTAAAGAAAGTGTTGGCAATTTAGGCGGGTCCAAGCCAGCCTCAGCACCGAGTCCTGGAAAACCCCGAAAGGATAGTTCAACCATCGAAGAACTCGAGCAAGTACTCGGCATCCGACGCCCACAATCTGCTCCTGATCCGAACCTTGATCAGGCGGCTTCTCCTTCCGATATGTCGCCAATGTCACCACTCCCAAATGACCACCCCACAAGTCCTGGCCCCACTCTTTCGAAGGATGTACCTGCATCGTCACCCTTATCGCAGGGCTCAACTCCTTTAAGGCCTAATACTGTCGCTGCCACGGGCCAAACAAAGGTCACCCCGGGCGCTATGGAAGCAGCAAAGAAGAAATTCCTTAAGCAAATGGGATCGCCTACTGACAAGAGTCCACAAGTGACACCGACGCGCGGAGGGCGTCTGGGCGACGATACACTAGAGACTCCTACCAAGTCTCTAATGCGATACTCGGACTTCCGCTTACTTCGCCATAAAGATTCGACGTCATCCATACAAACAGACCGAGACTCGATGCTCTCTCTTTCTTCTGCAGCGTCCATCCCCTCATTAGCCTCCGATCATTCGGACACAGCGACCATTTCCTCTGGGCCTTCCTCTCCACCCCCTAGTCTAAGTGGAGAGCAAGACGATTCAGTCAGCCTTTCGTCGTTATCTCTCTCTTCAAGTCTTTCAGAACGATCTATCAAGCCTGTATCTTCGAATACTAGAAGTCAGGATCTCAGCCGTGGGACGCGTCCTAACAACGTCGATGCGCATAACCCGCTTCCCGACGCGAAGTGCGCAAAATGCAGTCTCCCTTTGTTCGACGTGAAACATCGCGGAAGATATGTCTCGGTACCCGAACCTTCCACCACTGGCTCATGCCCCAGAATGTACCATGCGGACTGTTTCAGATGTAGAATTTGCGATGGTTTGTTTGAAGGAAAGGAAGCTGGCCGAGCGGTTTTTGTACGAGGCGTCAGAGGCGCCTGCCACCTAAGCGTGGGTGTTTTCATTTCATATCAAGAGAGCAGTACTGAGCCATATTTTAGTGCGCTCCTGTAGAGAGAGCTATTTCTCGCAAGCCCGCTGTAACCCCTCATCGGCTCTCAGAGACACCCTCGCAACCCTCGCAAGAACAGTTACCATCGACAGCCTCGTCTTCGATCGCGACGCCCTTATCTAGTCGATATTCCGCTCCCCTCCAATTTGCAGCCAGCGTCTCGAGTCCCATGCCTCGTTTTGGCACGTCCACACCTTGTCCTGGCTGCTCCCAAAGTGTATCGCCGATGGAGCGTGGTGTTGTTCCAGGTCCTCATGGTCAGCGTTGGCATTCGTCCTGTTTGGTGTGCGGTGGCCGACAAGCAAAAGGGCGCGGTGGTAGGAGAGTCAACGGTCAACCTGGTTGTGGCAAGCAGCTGGACAGTTCTGCCAAAAGGGACACTAGCGCGGGGGGTGTCTGGTGTCGTGACTGCCTGGTATGTGCTCTCGATTCGCGCTGGCAACGCTTTATTGTGACCGTTGATCGCAACTCAGTTGCTTCTTCCCCATGAGCTACGATCTTCTCAAGTTTCCCCAACCCACTCATCCCCTTCGCGAACCAGGGAGACTGATCCGTTGGCCAGCTCGGACCAGATTGATCGCGTTTTGCCTCACAACACTGGTGTTACGACGATCGCCCGCCAATTCACAGGGTTGTCGAGTGGGACTGATGCCGCCCTCAGCAGACATATGACTGGTGGGCGTCTGAGTCCGACAAAGCAACTCAGCACTCCAACGAAAGTTGCGGTCCAATTCACCGGTGGAGGATCGAAGGGGACGATCCGTCCGCGACCCAAGTCAGCTATCGGAATGAGAGGCGAAGGTCGTGGGATGTTCTTAGTTCAGCAATTTACTGGGGGTGGCGGAGTTTGAAATGGTTAATAATGTACTAATTAATTGGAAATGTTTCGAGCCATGGAGACGGCCGCCCTGTTTCACTTCCCAACGGTGATGGATTATAGATTATACGGTTTCTCCTCTACTGTACCACTACCTGTCTTTGCCCCGGGCCACCACTTACCTCCTTTCTTTTCTTTCTCTCTTCTCCTTTTTTAATTGAAGCTGGTTGAGACATAAGCAGGCTCTTGTCATCTGTTCTTCACCGCAGGTCCACATCCTGGATCAGATCCTCCATACAGCGGTAGTCGTCGACTGCCAGTCTGTATCTCTGGTTCTGGACTTTCCTGCCTTTCCTTTTCTCTCCGAGATGTCATATCTGTCCCCTGAGGGGACTGACCTAGTGGTGACCGACATAGCACTGACTAACGAGTATAAGTCTGCCGTAAGTACAGTGTCTATTCACTGTCCTCTGCGGCGTCTTATGATTTTCACCATCAGTTTGACACCTTACTAGCCGATATTCCTGCGTTGTCGGTCGGGCTACTCGGTTTCGCTGTTTTGACGTTTTTCATGATATTGAAGAAAATCAAGTTGTCAGTTTTCCAAGAAAACCACGAGGATATGCGCACTTATTTTCGTTGTTCCATTCAGAGCGAACTTTCTCCTTCAAACTTCTGTTCTCTTCACGTTTTTCGCGGCGATGGTCGACCTCACACGAGTTTCCCTTCGACACTCCAACTCTAGTTTTGTCCAGCAGGAGGAGGATAACGTCACCAATGCACTGAAGGCAGTTCGCGAGGTTCTATCCAGCATCGCGTCTGGTCTACGTTTCCTCTATTTCTGGGCTTTCGTTTCTCAGGCTCCGCTCTGCGAGCAGGGCTTGGCCACTTTTTTACCTATGCATAGCGGCAGTTGGTTACACTGGGGTCTGACAGGGACCGTGCTGCGCTGGACCACCCTTGTGGCCTCGGTCTCTATATTCGTGCTTCAAGCGCTTTGGCGTTTGGTTCACTCTCTGCATAGATTCGGACCTGTCTACGACGTCGAAAGTGCCTTTGAGATAACAGCCTCTGGGATTTATATTATCAAGTTGATACTGAATGCCTTGATTGTGGAGGAGTCTTGTCGACGACAAACATTCTGGCAATACTCGACAGCGTTTTTTGCCCTCGTCATCAACTCGAGCATTGGAATTGGGAATCTCCTAGATTGTAAGTTATTCATACAGAATATACAACTTTTGGGTCATAGTTGACTTGCTCTATAAAGTCACATTCTCAGAAACGGCTCTCGGTCGCCTTCTACTCGCCATTGAGCTCTACATCCTCATAGTCTCAACCATGGTTTTTACCTTCTATGTCACGGAACCTACTTCAGCTCCTTTATCACTGCGCGACAAGCGAGCGTCTTCCTTCTACGGTCTCCATGTCTCAAAGATCGATGCTGACCTAGGCTTGGCCGGAGAGGATGATGCAAATCCAACCGGATCGCCTCTGCCCGCAGTTCGGCGCACGCAGTCCTGGCTTAGTTGGAGTGGGAATGCATTGCAGAGGCTCTCTAGCAGACCCTCATACGAAGACAGCAGGCAGCCAAATTCTGAAGAGGCCGCTGAGCGCGGCGTCATTTCATCCCCCTCCGAGAAAAGAGTTCCCTTAGCTGTCCCAGACGGCATCCAACCTTCCGGTGTCAACTCCACCCCTGACTACATTACACAAAGAACTCCTGACGGCTTTTCCTTGTCCACTACACAATTACCCGCCGATACCGCGTATGGTAATGGCAAGCCATCCACTATGTCAGCTGCTATGACCACATCTCCAGACTCCCCAATCCTTGGTGCCGATGGTATTGCGGAGGCGCAAGAAGGCAATCGTCCTTCCCGGGAGCCAAATAGCTCTATCACGTCGTCCCAATTGTCTGGCTATGAAAGTCTACTGCGCGAGCAAAATCAGCTGGAGCGGAGCATCGCAGCGCTGAAGACGATGTTTGAACGAGGGCGTAGTGAAGGGGGGCGAAGGCAGGAAAGCTCAAACATCGTTCGGCGCCTCTCCGGGAGGAGTAGGCTTCGAGAATCCTCGACAACGGCATATGGGCCTACATCAGCTTCCAACAGAAGTGACTTCTCCCTTAGCATTTTCCCTGAGCCACCCGAGCAGGGTGTTACGGAAAACCCCAGCAGAATCCGCCCGCGGTCTTCTTCGGTGCCAGTTCTGACACCTACCCAAATCTCTTTTGGTATCGGGCGAAGTTTCCCTGTTTCCACCACGGGAATCGATGACGTCGCGGGTTTACCACTGGGGGGCATGGAGTCGGTTGGAACGCACTACGACGTAACATCGTTCATTGGAGGTGAGTCCGCCGTGTTTCCATTTCGGGGAGTTTGTAGTTAAACTACTCGTGACAGACTTGACTTCCCCCCAACAACAGTCCGCTACTCAGGTTGCGATGTACCTCAGGGATTCTGACACCGAATCAGAAACTGGCAGTGCTGATCTAGCGACCATCGTAACCGTCGAACGGAGGCCATCAAATGCGGTGCTCTCTCGGCCTAAGCTTGTTGAGACCACCTCCCTCGGTTTTGAAGCTGAAGACCGCGCTTATACGAGCCGTTTCGCCCCTGCAGGCACCAGTCGCTCTGCCGCGGGTACTTCCATTAGGAATTCCCCAACTTCTAATCTTGGAACATCCACACCACCACTCGTACTTTCTCGACTGCCGTCGCCGCGCCCATTGACGTTAGGAGGACGTGCCATGGGGTTACCTTCCCGACCAAAACCAAAACTGGATGACAAGCCTGCCAGGTGATCAGCAGTTGCGGAGGAGTGTCCCCAACACCCTCTGCCCGAGAGTGGTCTCGGTTGTTACCATGACTATTTAGCACGATTGACCTCTAACCCTCTGCCCTTGATGAATTGTATTTTGCAATCTTGTACCTTTGCTACTCATCATTCGTTTGTAATAGCTGTAATTTTCGAAGCGATATTTTATGATTCCACTCCTTGAATTCGCCCGTCAATCGCGAAGGTTTGTCCTGTGACCATTATTCTGACCCTCGTCTTCCTGCGTGCCCACTGCGTGGAAGATGATCGCTCCTCATGTATAGTGTGTGGAATTTCCTTGATCGATATGGCTGGGCATGCTAAGCGATACCCAGACAAAGCGATGCCCAGATAGACCGTCTTGCCCGAGGGTGTATATTGATCAGAAAGCTGTGCGACCAGAGCTTTTGATTGACTGTAATTGCCTCACTATCTGCTATGCCGCTACAGTTGACCTTCCTAATTGTTCTTCGAGGGCGGAAGTTGAAAACTCGCCTCCCCTGGCCTTGCATAGTGACAATTGCCTCACATCAATATCGGCTCCAGCTCTCTTGCTGTTTCCTCTAGATTTTTTGACCGTGGCGCCCCGGAATTTTTGGCGCCTACTAGGCACACGCCTTAAGAACCGAGACGAGATGGTATTGGAATTCACCGACGTGCGATACGCACAAATTGTACCCAATCATAGCACGACCCGATGGCCATGGCCGCATCGGATATCTCGGGTTCGTTTCATAGATCGAACAGCATGATATTGTAACTTACTCGTCTCTACACGGCCATTGTACGGGCACTTGGACTTTGGCCCCAACCCGTGCTATAAAAATAAAGTGGCTCTCGATGCCTGTTGGTCTTCACGACTTTCATAACCTCCCCCCTCCCCCCTTCCTCCTGCCCACTTGTCTATTTTTATTCTTACGAAAACACGCTATGATGTTCGCCTCTCACGCGTTGCTCAGCGGAATCGCTCTATACGCTTCGGCAGCCTCCGCCGCAACCTGGCAAATCAACGTCAGCAACGCCACTGCAGGCCTCATCTTTAACCCCAATAACATCGTAAGGCAACCGATCAGTCATTTACATTGGTCGTCGCGCTGACAGTCTCTCCCCCCCCCTTTCAGACCGCCGCTGTGGGAGACGTCGTCCAGTTTACATTCAACCCCAAGAACCACTCTGTGACCCAGTCCAGCTTTGCCCAACCATGCGCGCCTCTATATGGCGGAATCGATACTGGCTTGTACGTATAAAATTATCTTTTTCATTGCATGTCAATTCACTGACGGGTCTCCCGTACTAGCCTCCCCGTTGCAAACGGAACTGATGCTAGCAGCCTCCCCACGCGGCAATTCACTGTAAACGACGTAAGCCTCCTCTCTTTAAAATCTACATGGAGGGGAACTGGTCTTTCTGATCATGCTCTTTCTTTCTTCCCTTTTAGACTAAGCCCATTTGGATTTATTGTCGTCAGGCTGCAAACACCGCGGCGAGCCACTGCGGCAAGGGCATGGTGTTCGCAGTCAATCCTGGTGTGGATGGCAGCAACAACTCCTTCGCTAATTTCCTGACAAATGCGCTGGCCGTTGGTGCTCAATTGGCCGCGAACGCCACAAACACGACGGGCACGACGACCGCGTCTAGCACTAGCTCGACATCAAAGCCGTCCGGGCTTGGAGGCTCCTCGAATGGAGCAATTTCAATGAATATCGATGGCGCCAACGCCATGTTCATGGCAGGTTTGGGGGTGGTTGTTGGTTTGATGGTTTGATGAGATGAGATATGAAACGAAATTACTTTATCACGAAATTTGTCCTAGTTTGGTCATTATCTGCCTAAGTTAATTTATTTCTTCGGATTGAATGACGTCATCCTCATCGATGGCGAGTTTTCCTGATTATTATGCTATCCTCGACATCCCAAAGAATGCCTCGGGAGAGGACATCAGACAAGCATACAGGAAAGAATCCTTGAAGTCCGGCTTGAACGTTTTCGTCGTTTTCATATTCGCACTCACATACATCACACCCAAGGACACACCCTGATAGGCTCTTCAACGCCTCGACAGAAGAGAAGAAAGCAGCCACAGAGAAATTCCAGGTACGCGAGTAGTCCCAACCGGTGGAGTTGACCGACCAACTCAGTCTACGTATCATACATACCGTACCCTGTGATCCCATGACAGGCTGTCGCGGATGCGTACTTTGTGCTCTCCGACCCACAACGCCGCCGCGATTACGACCGGTTATCCTCCAGCAAATCCTCCTCCGAGCGAACTAGCGACCCAAATGCCTCGAGCAACTTTTTCCGCATGTTCTCCAGCATATTCGCCAACCGCAACGGCGGACCGTCTGGTGCCGTTCCGGAACAGAGACCCAATCCAGATCAAGTCTTTGGCGACGTATTTGAAGACGTACGTCACTACAGTTATCCCCATATTTCACCCTCCACCTCCAACGTTACGGTGACTCAACGTACTCACCGGTCTTTTCTTTTCCCCTGTTCTTTTCCCTTATAGCTTCTACGACCTGAGGTCGAGCGGCATCTCCCGTTGTGGACCTGGTTAGGCTCGGCATGCGGTGCAGGTCTAGGGTTTATCACTGCCAACATGCCCGGCCTCGTCGTCGGTGCATATGCGGGCAATCGACTTGGGGCAGTTCGAGATGCAAAGGGCAAGAGCGTGGCTGCCGTGTTTTCTGAGTTGGGCGCGCCGCAGAAATTAGAGGTACGCCGGAATACGTTTCTCTTGGGCCCGGGGCTTTGTTCTTTGATCTGGCCAACTGTATTGACCTACTTACAGATCCTACGCGCGATCGCCTTGAAGGTGTTGGGTGTCGCTTATACCTGAGCTTGTATGTGTGATCCAATTGGTGGGATGGGCCTTTGTATTCTTGGCGATTCGTATTTAATTAGGTGTACAGTATGGGGCTAATCAAACTTGGTTACATTGTTACAATGGTCATATCCGGGTCGGGCGGTCAGGACAGTGGTCTTTGATTGGTGACTCGGTGACGGATTGTTCTAAAGTCGCCGCAACAGCCCGCGTCCACTTTTGTAATTCGACGTACGTATCGGGGCGATTCGTACTCTGCGAAATAAGGATCGTGGCTCAACGTCGGGCAAATTTCCATTGGGAAGCGTTTCACCCGTCATAATTTTATTTATCAGCGGTCCAGGCGCGCATCTTATGCTGACATCGCCCGACTACTTGGCAATACACAATCATGCAATTCTTCGGAGTATACAAGAGATAATTACAATAAGATGCACGCATGGTTTTACGTGAATGGTGTTGGTTATTGAGCGGCCTTTACCTTGGAGCTGACTCTATGGAAGCTAGAAGCACCCCGTTCCCTGAGGGAAGGGTACACGGCCATGAGTTGATGGGTTGATAGCGAGGGATCCTCGGAGGAAGAAGCCATTTGCGAAGATATTTGCGTTATTCGTTCGATGTTTGAATCCATTTGTGCAAGAAAGGATGAAGATGAAGAGTCAATCGGATTGGATAATGATTATTTGATTTGAAAAGGCGGGGGCCAAACAATATGGCTGGCAACGAACGTGGGCTTTAATGTCCCACGCCATTGATGCATGTTCGTCTGCGTCCGGTTCCGGGCCCAGACTACCACCACATCTCCCCGACTTCGGCGGCGCCGTCGGCATGAGGCGCCGAGACGCCGAGTGCCTCTCGGACCGCACTATAGTCGTTTAGGCCCGCGGCACCGTTTGCTAAGGCAAGAGTCAATGCTGCGATGACTTTCTCCTCCCGGGAGGAAGGGGAAGGCATGGTAGGCAGCGGGGAGAGTGAGAGGAGCGATGAAGTGGAAGAACTGGCAACAGTGTGTGAGAGCTCTGGTGGAATGGTAGGGGTCGTCTGTGGCAAGTCCAAGTCCATTTCACCGAGCGAGCGCACGCGCTTCCTGGGGGAACCGGCGGCGCCGAAGGATGAGGCCCTTATCGCCGAGGACGTCTCATCCGACAAGATTAGTACGTCATCCTCACCATCAGAGTTAAGATCGTCTTCCTCTGAATTGACCTCTGATGGGCTCGACGTTCGGGGGGCAGTTTCGCGTCCACGAGCGGGAATGTACGAAGGGAAAGGAGAACTAAGCCGATGGGCCTGTCGTGGAGGTTGGGGGCGAGATGACTCCCAATCGCGCATACGCTGCACAAAACCTTCCGAGGCTTCCGTGATGTTCTGATGAAGTTCCCAAAATGCATAAGAATGGAGGGCCGAAACGTCTTGATCAACTATCGCAGGATGAGAGTTTGGCTTGCGAAGAGGTTGAGAAAGTGGTGGACGAGAGTCGCGTGGCCTAAGATCGAAGGCGGAAGAAGTGGAAAGGAAGCGGGGAGTTGAAGTGACATCTGCTACGGCCACCCCTTGGGTCGACTCAGAAGCAGCAAGAAGAGGCTAAGGATAAGGATGAGTGGAGCCCCAGAAGGACTGCATATATTAGCACATACGGATGTGTGGTGTGTGCGAGGACGCTTTTCACGCCTCCACGACTCGAGATCATATTGACGAGAGAGGTTCTTGCGAGAGAGTGTGCGTTTGGCTGGCGAGTGACATGAATCGTAACCGAGATGATTGTGATAATTTGAAGGAGAGACGGAAAGAGACCTGCGACGTTGATCTGAAGGGCGATAGGGAGACATGCAAGTGATGGAATCGATCAAGGCAAGGTCAGTCAACCACCCGAGTCTGATGTCATCTTCATTCCCTCCTTTTTCCCACGACCGGCACAATATTTCCCTTAAAGTACACATACGTCATTATCCATTTCCCACCCTCAATCTCGTCGCCCAGGTGCTGCCTCCCGTTCGCCAACTGTACAGGTAATAGTATTAGCTGCCTTACGGCAGTCACGCGAACACGTACTTTTTCCATCAGGGTTTTCCCGCCCAGCGAAAGTCGCTTTCTCAAAATAATCTGTGTCTTCGAAAGTGCGGTTTCATCGCCTTCAAAAAGCGTACGGAGCTCCTTATAGAGACTCTTAGACCACGGAGAGCACAAAGCCCAGGTCACTTTTGTAATGTGTTAATGTCTTTGGCAAATGTGAAGAACAAATTACCCAATGGATCGCCACTCTTGCGCAGTAAGGCCAACAGTCCCTCGCATAATGTCGGAGCCACAAGACAACCCAAAGGCGCTTCATCCCCTGTGTAATTCCCAGTAAGAATCAGGAGCAGGACATTTCTCAAGTAGTCCCAGATCTCGATAGCAGTAGATATGTGAAGGCTTCGAAGTTGCTCCCGAGACAGTACGGAAGCTGCGAGACACGCTGAAGCATTCGTAAGTTCGAGACTGAGAATTCCGTTGACGTGTGCGATCTTACAGCCCATAAGTATATCTGAACGTGGACGCGAAAGAGCAATTTCCCATGGTATTTTGTCAATCCCTATGTTCAGAGACCTGTTGGCGGGGATGTGGCCTCGTGAGCTTCCAAGCGAAGTAAGTAAGGTAAGGAGGTGACAAGAAAGATACGAGGTGTCCATCTTAGACGCATATATTGCCACTGCAGAGAGGAGCGCAGAGACTGAGATTCCACAGCAGAGACGGGGCGAAGTTTTACAACAGAGCGTCAAAAAGTTCATAGCCAGACCTATCGTTCGTATCGTGTTCTGTGTTAACGGCGCGCACCCCTCCGCTGCAGAAACAGTCCTATATGAAACAGAAGACGAGATCTGAAAACATTAAACATAACAGTACTGCGACGCACTTTTGCAAAACATCAATAGCTGAACATGGATCAGAATCATCGGCTCGTGGAATTATACTACAGAGGTTTACACACCGTTATCCAACTTCGGGAGAAATCGTGATTGCTTATCCATCTCCAGTGTTTGTATGGCCACTCGGAGTTCGTCCGCATCTACGTATGTTAGGGTTTCAAAGAGCGCTTCTTGGGCTGTCGACTGCGTGAGATGTGTCTGGTAAGTGTATGCATATCTACTCCCACCTTCCAGGCTTACGCCTTCAGTCATGCATCCGACGAGTATACAGCAAATTGATCTGATAAGGATCGGCGTTGTCTTGATATGCCAGGGATGGCAAGGGTGGAGAAGTTGGGCAGTCCACCAGATGGTTCGAAGCAAAAGGTTCGGCCACATGGTTGAGGATCTCCCCGGCTCATGAAGTGATGACAAAGCGACAATATGTTTTAGAAGCTCCTTCGATGCACCTGTTGAAAGTCGTGTTTTGGTAGAAACAAAACGACGCACAGTAACTGCGATTGCTGCATCAGAAGGACTTGACTTCGAAGCACGTAAGAGCAGCCTCTGCCAATTATGATGGTGAATCCACCGCATGCGCATACACAGAGTATCAGCGTGACATAGCCAGGCAGCTGTCTGAGCCACCGTCACCATCTACAACCAAAGTGCGGGTCTAATATAAGCTCACCAGCGACGTTATCAACCCCATATCCGCAAACCTTGTATCATTCCAGATGGTCCAGCTCCAAGGTACAATTTGTCCCCAGCCGAGAAGCACGATTTGAGCGCCATCTGGGTGAACAAAGGGAAATAGCGCGCTTCCAGATGTTACACGAGGACCGGGATAGATGATGGCTCGTATAATATGTAGAATTTCTGGAGGGAACACATAGGGAAACTCGTGCCGAGTCGGTACAATGGAGTTGTTCGTCTGTTTGGCCACCTAAATGTACTGTTATTTTCGCTGCCGTCGAGGTTATATGGTACTAACGGAGAACAGTACCAAGATAATGGCAAGCACGGTTCTGTCGCGAAGATTCCACTCAGGAGCGTCATCTCCATTATACTCGTGGACGACAGAGACAGTTGGGAATATTCTTGACAAGTAAGTTCGGAGGACTTTAGTCAACCAATTCGGCGTGAATCTGTTCGTAGAGTCAACGCGGCAACAGCCATAAACCCACATCGGGTACGAACGTATCGACCCGTGGTTGGATCCCAGAGAGCTGTGGATGAAGAACATATGCGGCAAATGTGAGCCGCAAGGACAGCCGGAGTGCTGTACACGAAGCCATATTAGATGTGAGGAGGTCCAGCATTTCAGCCCAGGTGTCTGGTTCTATTTAGTGGGAGATATGTCGAATGTCAGATCAGCTTACAAGGTAGTTGGGAAGAAGCCAGGATTGCTTCATCTTCCTCTCGCTTGGCAAGTGTATGCATCATACCGTCCATATCAGCGGCATCGCCGGCAATGCAGACGGAAGTCATGGCAATATTTGCGAGTATTACATCGGCGCACGATACAAGTGCACCCTTTACAGACGCAAAAAGCACACCAACGTGAAGAAATTCGCGTCTATATGCGAGAAGTTTGGAAAGGAAACATTCGCTCGCTGGGTGCAATCAAGGAGTTGAACGCGATACCAAACACGATAAAGCTACTACCCACTGATTTCTTTAAATACCTCCATTAGGCCATCACGGTTGTTGGAATTTGACAACACCAGCTCGCGAACGGCATATATTAAGGTGTTAGACGCCCGTTGGATGTTATTGGCGTATGGGATATCCTAGCTAATTTATATAGGTTCTCTTCGAGTTGAAATGTGGGGTACCTTTACGAGACGACGCGTCTCGACAGCACGCAGTTCTTGGAGGGCAGTGCGTACATCTTTGAGATTCAAGAACGTATCTGTCGGCGGAGATACGTAGGGAGCCGCATCGAGAAGATCTGCTTCAGAATCCGTGTCAGTTGCGCTGTCCATGTCAAGTTCAAGATTACTATTATACAACGCCAAATGCGCAGGGACGTGGGTGTAGTGATTACATAATCTGCGACCACAACCACACCTAACTTGAAAGGCCGTGAATCGAACTCAAAAAGATCGTTACATTCGACTGCGATTTGAGCATTTCACCACTCTGGGAGAATATCGCTTCGTATGCCTCACTGGATTCGGCGCTCTATAGGCTCCGCATTTAGTCGCTGCATGAGGATGTAATGACAACTACTTGGGACAACTTACCTCAGGGCCGTGAAAGGTAAGATCTTGCCATTCCTCTTCTTCCTCGGCTCGAAGGGACATGAGCATCTCTCTTCGCATCGCAGACATCCCTCCCTGTAGATCCCTGCCCCCTTTCTCTTCCGCTTTACGTGCAGCAACCTGAACTTCCTTTGCCTCACCAGCAGGTTTCTTGCCCTTCTTTGGGACCGCAACTGGGGCAACCTCGTCAGGGTCGGGGGCTGATCCACCATCGCTCGATTCGGGATCAGAGTCAGCCCCACGAGTCCGTCGACTTTTGCGGTTAAGGGCGTCGAGATAGGTCAGGGTTGGTCGTAGTTGATGAGTCTCGTCGATGGGATGTAAATGTAACGCGCCTGAATGTGTATTATATTATGAATTTTGGCCCGGACAAAAATAAACCAGCAAATCACCATTACGCACAACGCCCAGGAGGTATGCGCCAACGTGGGGAACCTCTTCGCTCCTGTATCGAACCTCGGATAGGCGAGGCTCTTCACCCTCCTTTAACTTGCCTGCACCGACCTGAGTCTTCTCCTTGTCATCCTCCAACCTCCCCGCGCCAAGTTCCTTCGACTTTTCAGCGTTCCATACCTCAGGGCGGTGGTCAACCGGGACGTGAACTTCTAGACGGCGTGCTGTGGGCTTCAAGCGGGCTCGGATACGTTTTCCGCTCGTTGTAGCTGAAGGAGGAACCTCCAACGAGCGGTTGAGGAGAGGAAACTGATACAAGTGGAGGTTTGGCGCGAGATTGTTGGAGAGGTGAACAGGTAGCACGTTCACGATGCGGTCATTTGTCTCCATTTCGCGGTCTGGACGCGTCAGTAACTGATATTAAATGACTCGCGTACCCGGACCGCACGAAGCGGCCCACAGAATTGCGTTTCAATTAAAGTAAATAACTCGATTGAAGGTCGATCTAGTCTAATGGACTATAATGTCTAAGACTATTGACTGAGCACGACTGCTTTGCTCAGACTGCAGCTTTCCAAGGACGATAAGTGCCATCTTCATCCATCTTTCTTGAGATCCGTTCGATGGTTTGTTTCGTATTCGTTCACTCAGCTCTACAGCCAGCTTATTCCGAAGGCACTTGAGCGCTAAGTTTGTCTTTGCGGGAATGCGGAACTTGATCTTTGGGTCGACGAAGGCAGAGTCTGACACAAGCTACAAAAGGACTTAGATGACAAGAGCTGGAATGAAACAAGAAAGCGAACTAACCTTGAAATTGCAGTCTCCACATAGTAGAACCAGAGCGGCGTCATCCACCGGGCCCGTCTCCCAGACGTATAACTTCTTTGAATGCCTATAAGGCGTTCATTTCAGTAGGGAGCTTTTACAATGATGAAAACCTACATTATTGTGAAGAATGCCAAGTGGTTTACGCCGAAGTCTTGTGGCCTTCTTCTGAAGTTGACAGAAGAGGGATGGAAAGTAACGGTCTGAGAGTTCGTTGCCGTGGATAGCTGTCCATCCGTTGGATCAACTTTGAGTATCTTAGGGTACAGACCCGCCGTCAAAGCGGCGTCGACGAGAGCGTTGTTCTCGGAATAAATATCAAATTCGGGGGGTAAGGACACGAATCTCGTCCGAGATCGATTAAACCGTGCTCTGTTGAGTTGGGTCTGAGTGCAAGCGCGCTGAATAAAGGAGCTAAAACTTGCCGCGAGAGTTGCTTAACGAGGGCTTTGTCCGCTTGGACGAGCCTTGCATCAATCAAATACCTTGAAGAAATCGAGGTCACGTTTAACCAAATAGATATATAGAAAACTTACGCAAGAAACTGCTGCCGAAGTTCTTCGATCTGCTGCAAGTTCTGCCGAAGAATGGTAGATGAAGTAGTGTTCTGTTTTTGACGAACGAGGGGCACACCTGTCGGCTAAGAAAATTCGTCCTACAAAACTTCCGTTCGGAGTCACCGTCGGAAGAAACCCGTCGCCAACTTGAAAATGCGTTGTGCATCGTGAGGAAATCGGAATTATCTGTGATGGCATTAGTTGAAGTTTGGATCTTCACGCGGTAAGTCGGAAGAACCTCTCATGAATGAACTTTTGGCCTTATCGGCTTCCCTTTCGTGACCGAATGGTGTGAGAAAGGGGGATTTTGAATTAAGGGTTGCAGCGATGGTAAGAGCCGGGTCGAGGCAGCGAAAGATGGTCGCCATGAGTAGAAATTTACCGATATGGATGTCGGTTGGCAGAGCACTGAGGAGCCGGCCCAGAGGGGTAATGTCTTCATTAGGTGTCAGCGCACCGACCTGCAACAACCGGGTTCAAGTTATGAGTATCAACCAATTAGACATACTCGGACAAGCACTAATCGAGCAAATTACAAACCTCAACTAGCACTAACACCGCCCTTTGGATGTTTACCGAGGATGGTGGATCTAATGCCCGGGACAGTACATCCTCGATTGACGAACCCAGATCGACCCTTAGGATTTTGATGCGAAGGGCCAGATACGACAAACTCAACCGCATAATTTCAGGATCGGGTTGGCCTGCCAACTAAGTACGGTTTGTCGTCTGCAAACGAGGGTGCAAAAAATGCGCTTACTCGTGTATCATGACGAATCTTAGTGAATAGATGGAAGCATAGACCGTCCTGAACTCTGCCTGCCCGACCTCTTCTCTGGACTGCGTTGCTCTTCGCTACATATGTCTCTACGAGACGGCTGAATTGCCGTTTCTCGTCGAACCTGCTGCATGTCAGATATTGTGTAGCTGCGCGACATAAGGCATACCTCATTTCCTTGTGCTTTCCGGAGTCGATTACGCATGTGATGTCAGGGATGGTAATACCAGTCTCTGCAATGTTCGTAGCTGAATAACACGTTAGCCACGATCGTGTCTTAGTACGCGCATTTCCCAACCTAGCACAATTTTCCGAATGCCTTGGGGAGGCACTTCGAAGACCGCCGCTTGATTCTCGCTTGAGATAGATGAATGTAGAAGATATATCACGAAATCGTGGCTAGAACCAAAAACAGCATGTTCAGCTAGAAGATCATTGAGGCGACGAATTTCCGCTATGCCAGGAAGAAACACAAGAATAGCAGGGGAATACTTGGCGTAAACGGGTTCGAAACAGACGAACTGCAACAAACGCATAATCAGGTCGTATGGAATTACGCGTTCATCGAGTAGATTGATGGTCGAAACCGTTTTAGGGGAGTATCGTGTGCCCAGCTTGACGTCCCTTGGCGCCGCCTCATCGTCGTGATCAGAGAGGTTGGCACCCGCAGTGTCCTCAGACCATTCTTGAGTATTCTTCCCCCGGGTGTTCACTGCAAGAAATCTCAGACTTCAATACCGAAGAGAGAAAGGAAATAACGGACGGCGCTTTGCGTAGGGAGACGTTTCGGTTATCGACCAATGAGTGAGTTCCACCGCGTCCTCTAGGTACTTGACATCTACCGGAAAGGTTCGGCCAGGAACATGAACCACTGGGCAGCCTCCGAAATAGTGGGATATTTTCTCAGACTCGAGAGTTGCAGACATGAGCACAACCCTGGAAGCCAGCTTCATGACTTAAAGTGCCAAAAAGGGTTGACTATGCCCTACCTTAATTCAGGCCTTTGCACTAGCAAGGCCTTCACTACGATCAACAAAAAGTCTGATTCGATGCTTCGTTCATGAACCTTCCCTCCATCAGTGACTGAACAAAATAAATGAAATGTGAGACAAGACAATACCTCATCGATGATGATGTGCTACATGTAAACAAAATTATCCGATGAGAACACACTAGTCAGGTGGCGGATTCGGCCTACCGTAATTTCATCAAAGGTGACCCCACTCTCGCTCTGCTTCCCTCCTTCCAGCATTCGAATAGCGATACCATAAGTGATATACGCAAGTCGCGTATTGCGTGAAATGTTATTCTCCAGGCGAATGGAATATCCCACGAGAGAGGCAGGTGTGCCAACTGCCCCTGGAGGGTCACCTAACTCTTGAGAGACACGCTGAGCTAAGGAAATCGCGGAGATCCTTCGAGGTTCTGCACAATAAACTTTGCAGACTTTTCCACGGGAGAGCTGGTCTTCTAGTATGAACGCTGGCACTTGCGTAGATTTCCCGCTGTCGAACAGACCGGTCATGGAGATGTCATTATTTTCAGACAACACTAACCATCCCGTTTCACCGCTCAATACAAGAACTTGCGAAGTCTCAAGTGTTTGCACAATTTCGCCTCTGAATCGGGCGATGGGTAGTTTTTCTCTCTGGGGCTGCACTTTATAAGATAACGCACGACGAGAGATTCTGTATTCCAAACTGACTAGCATATCCTTGTATGATGATGATGACCGCCGAGCCTCGAAAGCCTGCATAATTTGAGCAGAGTTTACCCTCTCTCGGAAGCCTTTCTCCGAATTGAAGTTTTCGGTGTTTCGGGTTACCGTTCGCAAACCCCTGTCGACGGTCTGCGCAGCTAAGCAATACCGCCAATTTGAAGCACCAGGAGACGAACCTTTCCATGGTCGCCTCTCGCCTCTACAATCTTCTTTAATTTGGACCAGACGGCTCTGTTTGTGGCATCGCCGGAAGTCTTTCTTTTTGCTTCAAGCTCGTCCCAGAAATCGCGAAAAACGGGGGTCAGAAGACGGAAGAATGTCTGTGTATTCCCACGTGCAAGGTTAGCCGGGGAAAAGCCCTCAAAAGTGGGGAAGGTGAGCGCATGTAGCGCGACCGTTGCAATGTACTGCTCTGCTTGAGTCATGTCGTGGCATGCCACATCTTCCATTGCCCATTCACTGACTTTTCCTGAACTCCACCGGACACTGAGAGAAGCCCGTTTTGCTCGACTAGCACCAGAGATGCATCGGTACGTCGTCACAGCAAAGCTATCTAGCTTGTCGATGGCGCCTTGAAGAAAAGCCTTCGACGTCCGTTCAAATTTTCCCCTGGGCAGAGGCATGTCTCGAACAGTGACAGTCACCCCGGTATCTGTGACGTCCGTAGGAGGAATGGCATCAAGGATCTCGAAGAGGCCTCCGTCTTCGCCTGTTGATTCGAAGATGTCATCCGGATCTTCACCTTCACGCACTTCCTTGGCCTGAGGGTGACGAGGCAACCCTTTGGGTTCGGGCGTAGAGGGATTACTAGATGATGAACTTGCGATACCAGGGCTGCCACGAAGGCGAGCTTGGAGGGCAGCCGCCTCTCCTTTTTGACGCTCGGACAAGTACTGAGCCTCAGCGTCCCGTTCGTCAAAAAGATAGTGAGACTTCACAGCTTTCAAGCGAGCATGTAGGTCTTCGATGAGCGGGTGGGCCCGAACACTTTTTAGATTGCGTCCTGCTGAAGCCCCGTCAAGTTCCAACTTGAGGCGAGCGTAATGCATATTCGGATCGTCATAATCATCCAGCGGTTCTGGAATCGAAAACAAGCAAGTCAGTGCCATGCCTTGGGCAAGAGAGAGAGGCCATATCATTTACCGGTGAGTCGAGTCGAGTTGTTTTGAGGGTTCGATAACGTCAGTTG
The DNA here is from genome assembly GCA_022884055.1 of Russula griseocarnosa. Classification (NCBI taxonomy): domain Eukaryota; kingdom Fungi; phylum Basidiomycota; class Agaricomycetes; order Russulales; family Russulaceae; genus Russula; species Russula griseocarnosa. Next base: position 96,051 of record JAGKRU010000061.1, on the reverse strand, counting down.
AGATGCACGTGGACTGTTGGTCCGAGAACCGCCTGAAGGAGTTGGAGCCACCGCTGACGATGGTTTGAGATTTGGGATTAACGCTTTGCCGTCCATAGGGACTGATACCCGATCAATTATGAACGGACGACGCAGAGATGAAAGAAGCGCCAACTTACGGGTATGTGGTTGAAGCTCGTCATCGGTACAATTCAAGAAAAGCTACGAAGGGACATTGTCTCAGATCCATGGGGGTAAAAAAAAAATCACGTACCCATTCATGCGCTTCCTCAAGATCGACCCCGTCAATGGATCCGAGACAGCGCGCCACGGTTTCCTCCGAATAACCCAGGCGTCTCAGAACCCCGTATGTAACACCAAGACGAGTGAGTATGCTATCATCAGAGATATCAAGGCGCTTGGGAGCTAACGAGACAGAGACATGTCAGCTAGAATACCACGGAACGACGACGGAAATATCATACATACCCTTGTCACCCCAAGAACCGCGCGCCATTTCCAAGATCCCACTAACAACACCCGCATCCAGGTCCAGCGACGGAAAAGTGTTTGAATATCGTCTTTCCGTTTCGATGGTCTACGCCGCATGGTGAGCAAGGCCTCCTCTGCGACACATCTCTCGTATGCATCCCGAGCGTACCTTGATGGTTCGGACTATTTCTTTTTCCGTTCTTTCCTGTAGTCTGTCAACCAGCTCTTGTAAGGATCGCTCCTCCGCATTTCGACGAATAAGTGTTTCGTCTTCGACAAGTTCGTGAGTGTGTGAAACCTCGGCAGATGCGGGCTCGACTTTCGCGTCTGAGTCGTCTTGAGGGGTGGGCTCGGGCGGCGCCTTTTTCGGTATGGATGTCACGGCAAATCCTCGATGGATCGGCTTTTGTTGTGTTTTCTTCTTCTTCGGCATTTCCAGTGATAAGTAGGGTCCGAGTAGAAGGAGCACAAGATATGGGTGTTACGGAACAGGAGAATCTTGGCGGTGTAGTGAAACTAAATTAAATAGAATAGTCAACAGCCTGATGATTGCGCTCTGCGTTCAACCAACGGTAATCACACAGAACTATTGGACCCGTACCCACGGAAAAATTATATGACCTACGGAACGACATGCAATACAAGATGCTACGTAGTACAGTACTGTAAAATATCCTCTATGAAAGTAAGAGCAACAGATATGCGAGCGTGAGGTATACAAATTCGACGACGACGCAGAATTTAGATATGATGTGATACGATGAGTTGCGATTAAACAATGTCCTGGGTTCAGACAGAATGTCGTCAAAGTGCAGAGGAAACATCCCCGCTCTCCATGGCTGTCTTTCGCCTACTTCCTCCTTTGGGGCCGGTTTTGCGACCTCGACCTCCCGTAGTTGCGCCAGCTCTGGATCGCTTCTTGCCACGCGCTGGCTTGGGCGTAGATGTCCCATCCTCAATGTCCTTGCCTGTGTCTTGAGGGCCAGATTGCGCGGGACCGGAATGGCCAAAAAATTCGTCGCCTTCTTCCGTCCACAAATCGCGAGTTGGAGCCGCAGCCGTTTTCGACGTTCCTGCGGAGTCTGCGGCGACCGGTCTCGGCACTCCGCTAGAGGAGTCAAGGCTAGCGAGTTGATCTTCATTCAGGAGGAGCTGAACAATTTCACTTGGTTTAGTGGCATCGGTGAATGTCTTGTTCCCAACGACGATGTCTTGAACCTAGAAATCATCAAAGACATCAATGGTTACTCATGCTGCAGCTCTAGAAAGGAAAATCCAGCTTACGTCTTTCTTCACACGAGCGAGCTGCACAATACGCTCGTCGATTGTCCCCCTTGTGATGAGACGATACACCGTGACTTGGCGTGTCTGTCCCAAGCGGTGAGCCCGATCCATTGCTTGTGCATCATTAGAGGGATTCCAGTCGTGATCATAGAAGATGACCGTGTCAGCAGCGGTTAGGTTGATGCCTAAACCTCCGGCTCTAGTGCTTAAAATGAAGATAAATATGTCGGACCTTGAAAATTCTCAGTGAAAGGTTTTGAGATATCAAAGAATAGGGGAAGTACCGTGTTTGCCAGTCCATAACCATATCCCGACGGTCCTCCAACTTCGAAGAGCCGTCCAGACGGAGATACTTGTATTGGCGGTAAATCAGATATTCCTCCATCAAGTCCATCATCCGCGTCATTTGGAAATAGATCAAAACACGATGATCCCCAGCCTTCAGCTCCTGGAGAAGGCTGTCAAGGCGAGCAAGCTTCGCTGAGTCGTAAACCAAGCTCTTCGCCTCTGGAACTAGCATCTTTGGTCCCGGAACCTGATCCCGGGAGGAACCGGCGATGAGCCCCGTGGAGAGAATGCCAGGAACCAGTTGGGTGTACCGAGAAGATGAACCAACATCTTCACTAAGAGTAGGCGTGAGACCATAGAATGCCAGGGATTCAAATGGTGCATCGAGAAAAGATGCTTGATGCTCCATAAACGTTCGGTTGGGACAGTACATCGTCACTGGTGGGGCAACTACTGGTGGAACGAACCACCTCAGTGGCGGACGAGATAGTAAAGAGCTGAGCCATGCAGAGGAGGTGATACGGCCAAGACTTGATGAAGTCAACATGCGATGTCTTGGAAGAATTAACCAAGGATTGGAGGAACTTGACTCGTCATCACTAATTCGTGAATAATGGTAAGATCTAGGTAAAGAAGTGCGGAATAGAACTTACATGAGGAATTTGTTGTCCATATTCTGAGCCCGTTCCTCCTCGAGCGCGAGCAGACACCTCCTAAGAGTAGGAGATTCATACAACATATGAACTTCGCTGGGAGACATCCTCAAAAGGGGGAGGAAAGCAAAAGGGGAATTTGCTGAGGGATTGTTTATCGCCTGAATGTGGACGAATAATATAGAAACTCACCATCATCAACAAGCGAGTGCTGGATCCAGTCAGTCGCCCATATATTCATCAACTTGTGCAATACACCTTGGTCGCGTTGCACAGTTACCCCGGTTCCATCATAAGGAACAACACCCCTGAGCCCGCCATCAAGATATAGCAACTCCGGGATAGAGTACCCGATAGGGTTCCGAGTCGAGTAGGGCACCATAACGAAATCGCCTTGCCTGTTCAACGGCCCAGACCTCCCAAAGTCGGAGAACGAGTATGGAGCCACTATGTCCGCCCGCTCGAACAATTCAGGGTGATTACAGACCTAAAATACATCAGTCGTATGTAATATTACAATGCTCAGGTCGACAACATACCTTACGGAATTGCATGACGAGGTTCATGAGGGATCTTGCAGAGTCAGCGTCACCAATGTTAGCAGCTTTCTCAAGCAGATCGGCGATGGAGACGTTTGCTTGCAACGCCTTGTACATTGCACGCTGGCGCGCACTGAGATCAACGTAAATGTCTTTCTCGATCTTTGGCAAACGTGAGCTTTGCGATCAGGCGTCTTGCCCAAAACTTGCCACGGTACCTTATCGCTTAACTCATTCTGGACGTTACGCTTGACGCGGCGCAGCATGAAAGGTCTGAGAATCATGTGCAGACGACGAAGTTGATGTTCGTTGAGTTTGCTACCTTTATTTTCAGCTGCGTTCTCGATGTCTTTGGAGAACCATTCGTTGAACTCGTCGTGAGAATCAAAAAGGCTTGGCATAATGAAATGCAACAAAGCCCACAACTCTGCGTGGCAGATTCAATCAACGGAGAGACCCATATAGTTGGAAATCGCGCACCCTGCATGGAATTCTGAATCGGTGTACCCGTCAAAAGCAGACGATTCCGACAGTGAAAGCCGAGCAGGGTCTTCCAACGCACGCTAGCAGCATTCTTAATATTCTGGGCTTCGTCGAGTACCATGTACTGCCACTTGACCCTCTGAAAGTACTGTTGGTCTTGCGTAACCTGCGAAGCTATCAGCACGCTTCATAATATTTGGGTGATGCACTGACCAGCTGGTAGCTCGTTATAACAACATGGAAGGGGGTATCCTGATTGTAACTGATCTCCTTTCGGCTCCAGAACTTTCGAAGTGTTGTACGATCCTTCACGTTACCCCAGTATGGCAACGCCTTCAGTTTTGGAACAAAACGCGTAAGTTCTTGTTGCCAGTTATGAAGGGTTGATGCCGGCGCGACAACAAGGAAAGGGCCCCAGATATCGTGAGTCTCTGCGAGGTACGCCAAAAGAGTAATTGATTGCACCGTCTTCAAAGGATAAGCATCAGTAGTTGAGCGGTCAGTATCAACGATCTAAACATGCCTTTCCAAGACCCATTTCATCCGCCAGGATGCCATTAATTCCTTGATCATACAGCGTAGCTAACCAGTTGAGTCCCTTAAGCTGATACTCCTTCAGCTGAGCCATTAGCATACGAGGCTGCGCAATCGTCAGGGGTCCGCTGAGCGAAGTCGGGTTTTGGAAATTAAGTTCATCCGAATCCACTGTTGTGTCGTAAGAAAAACGTATCGGAAGACAAGGAGAAAATGCATACAATCTACCAAAGGCGCCTTCGCCGGCTGCTTTTGCTCTTCTTCGTCATCTCTGACATGGGCCTGATTTTTGGCAAACTGCAAAGCCTGGTTTGTCTTCCGCTCGAGAGCGATCTGTGCATCAAACGCCTGCACACGTTTTTTCGCGAGCACCACAGCTTCTTGAGCATTGTGACGGGCATGTCTATGGAGGTTAGTGTGATCCGCTGCCTCGAGCTATAAGAAGAATGTTCTCAAGAGTTGGACAATATGACGTACCGTCGTCGTAATCAATATCAGTCAAGGCAGATGGATCAACGACCTCCATATCGGCACCTTTCGGAACCTCCGTATTTGGTGCATCACCCTGGATCTCGGCGGCTATATTTATGGCATAAGTTCGTGCGGAACAGAGGACCTTTCATGAAATGCTCACTCTTGAGTTTGTTACCCACGAAATGGCTGTACAACTCCGTCTGACTGATGAGGAACTCCAGTTTGCGAGCCTGTCTTGCAGCTTCGCGCTTCTCCTCTTCAACCTTCGCGCGATCCGCTGCTTCCTTGTTTTCACGTTTACGGACGTCACGTTCTTCCTTCTCGTTTTTCTTCCAGAATACAAGCATCTCACGCATAAGACGCTTGGTTTTCGCCTGCACGTCTTTGGTCGCTTTAGGGGTACGGTTATAGGGTCGGCGCGCCTGTAACGACGCGTGGGTGGCTACGCGCTTGGACTGGACCTGGCGTTGTTGATAACTTGTCGCACAATACTTGTAAACCTGGAGAAATAATCTCAGCTACAAACAATGGTTTGGGAGAAATGGCTTACCTTGGGTATCTCTTTGCGTGCAATGTTTTTCCAAACCTTGCGTTGGGACTCCTCGAGTGCTTTGATGCGCTTCAACATCGTGGCCTCAACGACTTTTTTGGCCTTTTTCAATGGCGGGATGACCATATCCATCTCAAATACAGTGGCAGATGTTGCAGTCAGAGTGGGTGACGGAGGGCGCGAACCGTTGGGTGTAATATCCCCAGCGACAGACGCCGGGGCTGATCCAAGACCTAGTGTCTCCAAAGTCTGTGGTGCGATACCATCTAATTTCCGTCGTGAACCCCGTTTCCGAGACCCCTTGGGAGTTGCGGATACACTGTCCACGCTCTGCTCCCGAATGCCTGATTTACCTTTACCCTTGCTCCTTCCTTTGGTAGAAGTTGGTATCCGCAGTATATCTTGTCCGGAAGCAACGGAGCGCTGGTCTTCAGCAATGGAACGTTCGAGGTCAGCGGTAATGTCAAAGTCCTTTCCAACCCTCCGCTTTTTATTTGCGCGGCCCTGGTCTCTAGCGATAGGAACATCCAGGTCACTGCTGCTGGCATCCGAGGCGGCATAGGGGGCCCTCTTGGCATCTGTTGTCTTCGTTTTGCCCTTCGAAGGGGTAGACAAACCAAGAACAGACTCTTCCAACTCGCGAGCCGCATCTTCGGCACCATTTTCTTGGGCATGAAGTCGTTGCGCAGTAGGGGAATTGTTACTATCGTGGAGATCATGCCCAGGGGAGACTTGGGATAATGTGGAAAGGAGCTCGTCTTCTACGCTTTGGGGTTGAGGCTCATGTACAGGAAGTGGGACAGATACAGGGATTTTTTCGAGGACAGCCGCGTACCGCCCAGACAGAGCATTGACGAGCGCAACATTGGATTCCTGAGAATGCGTATTACCCATCTTAGTTACACGTCCGAGGAATTAAGAAGAAGAACTGACAGCAATGTTGCTCTCAAAGAAGTCCTCTACCATCTTCCGGCGCCGCCGTGTTTCGAGCATGTAATAGCCAATCTCCGTGTACCAGATATCCTCGCAGTCGCTCAAATCGGAGGATGCTAGCCATGGTTCCCCCTCAGTAGGCTCGCGCTGGACTGGCGCCGTGCTCTCGGGCTCAGGAGAGTCAATCGGTGGCGACTGAGCACGGATCTGCCTCCCCCTCGGAGGTTGGCGGCGCGAGGCGTGCTTGCGAATAAGGTCAGTGGAAAAAGCGTCAACGCAGAGGTTATTAACATACTCGTCGAGTTAACGGCGGTCGATAGTCACCATCGTCATCAGCTGTCCTCTTCCTTTTTTTGTGTACTGCGTTCGACTCATCATTCTTGCCATACTTGTAATCTTGTACAGAGGACGGGGACGCCTCACGTTGAGTTTCCATGTTGCCATTTCGAGAGCGGGAAGGGTGCCTCCATTCCCCAGCGTCGTCCCAAGCGCTAGAGTCATGGTGCCCACCGGACCGGGAAGGGAAATCATTGGCGTGTCGCTCAAGCACGGGACTAGATTGCGCCTGGCGGGAGATTGGCGTTCGAGAGCGATGGGAGAAAGAGGGAGATAGGGAGCGTTCGTGGTGAGGAGAAAGTAGGATATTGTGCGGTGGGGCGGCGTTGTTGAAGAGCTGAGGAGCGGTAGCGGGCGGAACGGAGGCCGGAGTAGGGTGGTCATTGAGAATCCTGCTGAGTGACATGGCGGGCGAAGTAAAGAAGGGGTGATTTTGGGAACGGGAAACGGGACCTCGTGGGAGGGTGGTAGAGAGCGGTAAGAAGAAGAAAAGATTTGTGGAAGTGAAGACAAAGTTGAGGGGGGAAGGAGAGCAAGGGAAGGGTTGTGTGGAAGGGAAGAGTCTAGGTTGATGGAGAGGAGGAGTGCCAGTGACGGTGGGGGGCCCGAAGGGGCCGTTGACGCGGAGTGGTCGCCGTTTTGTTAACATTCAGTTTCAGGCAAGGTCAGGTCTCATCGCAAAACTGGATTTCCTTTCTCGGTCGTCGCACCATCCTCTTTTGGCTACTCCCTATATATCTACCTACGCATCCTCAGGTTGGAGCATCAACTCGGGTCGGACCTTCCTATCAAACTCTTCCTCCGTTAAATATCCAAGCGCAACCGTCGCCTCCTTCAGCGTCGTCCCTTCCTTATGCGCCTTTTTCGCGCACTTGGCAACATCTACATCACGTCAATCAGTAATGCCGTATATCCCCAACATCGATAACCCTCACTATCGTAGCCAAGGTGACTATTCAATATCGTGGCCAACATGAGTGATTCGTTCAGCAACGTGTTGATCCGCTTTTCGTTTGCCACGATTCCAGCCACGCAGTTCTTCGTGAACGATCGAGAACCATCCGCCAGAAGTCGGATACTTTGCAGAACATTCTTGATCATCACCGGTTTGAATACGTTCAGCTATCCAAAGTCAACATCAGGCAGTCCGCTTGACAGTGCTCCTCACCTCAAACTGGCCATTCGATCCTGCAACGCTGACAACCGTCTGGTTTCCAATCACTTGTGCCGCCACCATCGTCAGTGCTTCACACTGTGTCGGGTTGACCTTGCCCGGCATGATACTACTTCCAGGCTCATTCTCGGGAAGACTTATTTCTCCGAGACCACAACGCGGGCCAGAGGCTAGGTAACGAACGTCGTTTGCGATCTTCATAAATGAGCACGCGATGACGTTGAGAGCTCCGTGAGCCTCAACGAGCGCATCATGCGCAGCAAGCGCTTCGAACTGGTTGGCAATAGCATGAGAGCTGAAACCAAAACAAAGTCGCGAGCCAGATATACCTTGTTTGGAGCAGTCTTGAAAGTGATGCCAGTAATCTTGGTTATCTCTTCGGCAACTTTCACATCGAAACCTTTCTTTGTGTTCAAGCCCTGATAGTCGAGTCAGAACCGACGAAACTTGTACATGTGCATCACGCACGGTCCCGACGGCAGTACCTCCTTGAGCCAATAGGCTCAGGCGAGGAATGACGTCCTTTATACGTTCAATCCCATTGGCAAGTTGCTGAACGTAGCCACTGAATTCTTGTCCTAAAGTGAGTGGCGTTGCGTCCTGTGTTCGGGTGATGTCAGGGACTGCTAGGTGAGGTTTCAAGTTTTCTCTGACCCACCTGCAAGTGCGTTCGGCCAATTTTGATGATGTGGTCGAACGACTTGGCCTTCTCTTCAAAGGCGGAATGCAATCCCTCTAGGGCAGGAAGCAGATTATTGGTGAGCTCAGTGACGGCCGCTACATGCATAGCTGTCGGGAATCTTCGCAAATGATAATATACCGACCAGTTCCCTTCTCATACAATGAGTTCATACTCACGTATCATTGCTACTCTGGCTCATGTTGACATGATCGTTAGGGTGTATAGGCTTCTTCGAGCCCAATTCTCCGCCAAGCATCTCAATCGCACGGTTAGAAATGACCTGTGACATGACATGTTTTCAAGTTAAAATGGAATCATAAATAACAAGACATGCCTCGTTAACGTTCATATTACTCTGAGTTCCTGAACCGGTTTGGAATACGACAAGCGGGAAATGATCGATTAATTTGCCAGATATTACCTTCCATACGCATTAGTTGAGCACCACATTCTTCGGTAACACGAGCTTACATCGTCTGCTGCATCTTGAATGGCCCTTCCTATCTTGGGGTCTAGTCCGTAAGTCACATTTACTATGGATGCTGCCTTTTTTAGTACACCAAAGGCTTTGATCAGCGGTGCCGGAAGGCGTTCCGTTGGACCGCCAATATCGAAGTTCTGCAAAGACCTGTATGCCATATGAGCATGCCGTATATGAGTGATATAGAAGCCTACCGTTGTGTCTGCGCACCCCAATAACGGTCCGAAGGCACCCGCAGCTCACCGAAAGTGTCTCTCTCGACACGAAAAGACTATTGTGCAAAGCTTGTCAGTGAGAATCGACAACCATGTGCACGAAAGCAACATACCATGGCAGGCCTGGTGAGGGAGAATTGTCTCTGTTGCTGGCAAACTCCTCGGGCCCGAGAATACACGTGCGCGGACTACGGACGATGTCACGGAAAGAGAAATCACATGAGTAAAAATACCAGTCGGCGGTTGACACAGAAAGTCTCACAAAACGGGGTAAACGGGGTATCCGGCCAGACATGGCTGTATCGAGCGAAACGGGTTATGCCAGCTGAGACGCCCAGATTCTTCCCCTTAAAAAGTAAAGCCCGAACAAAGCGTAACTTAACCGTAACCCGACCAAACGACAACATGTGATTCGCGCGGACTCATAGGTTACTGTGACTGGTCTTCATTGTCCACTCATCCCGCGATGTCTAACGTTGCATCACAAATTATCCTTCACCCAACTGCCAGCTCAACTCTCAAGATTCTAGGCACCACTGTGGGCCGTGACAAGGTGCAGAATATGTTTTTTTTCCCACGCACGCGCCTCCACCACCCACTTATCCGAGTCGGGGAACCGATAGGTCTACAGGGCGACACAGTACTTTGCGCGCTTCTTCGCGTGGTATCTCATTTCAGGAGGTCGTAAAGCTGATGCCGTGCGCTGGAACGCTTTGAAAAGCCACTTAGCTCTCGCTCGCAAGCGTACGTCGCCTTTCTCACAACCTTTCAACGTTCAGTCATGACTTAACGCTTTCGTTCAGTTCTGCGCCTCGGAAAACCGTTGGAACACCTACAGGCAGCCCTTCGTGCAGCACAATCCGCGGGTGACCTCAAGGAACAACTCACGACTATTGCTCGTCAGCTTGGGTACTTCGGTTACTTAGCCTATGATGCAGTTATATGGGTATGTGCAAGCCGCTTAGTACCCACAACCAAACATTAATGTGTTTCCGTAGGCCAATGCCATCAAGTTTATCACGCTGAAGCCCGAAACATCTCACAAGGTTCAAAAAATCTCTAACCGTTTCTGGCTAGCCGGCATTTTGTTCAGCCTGACCCATGGCGTTTTCAAGGTGAGTTTCCAACAACATGTTAAATATGTTATGTCCTCGTAGCATTAATTCATCGTTGTGGGCAGGCAGGCCGCTTGACCAAAGAGAAGCGCAAAATCCGGGGTTCGGACGAGAAAAATATCGGTGAAGAGAACGCACGTAAGTCTCAAATTAGGGCGTTACAAACGTAAGTCCTCCTTCGCCTACTCTGTGTCACTCCTTCACACGCCATCCTACAGCATGCGGGCAGCCACTGGTCAACAGTTCCTCATTGACATTCTCGATGTGTGGCTTCCTGCGGCCAACCTTGGTCTTGTGAACCTTAACGATGGCACTCTTGGCATATTCGGGTAACCCCCTTCTCTACTCTCTTCGCCCAGACTTTGATGCATGTTTCACATAGCGTTATCAGCTCCGTCCTAGCGCTTCGAACTCAATGGCTTGCGACAAATGCGAAGTAATTGGGGTCACCTGTTCAAACGCTGTAGACAGTAAATATTCTATGCCTTCACTGTATTTAATGCGAACTTGAACGTAGTGGAGCGACTTCAATCAACCTAAGACAAGCCGACATTGAGCCGACCACCTCTGCTCTTAACTTAATGAATGCCTGCGAAACATGGGTCTTATCACCAGTATGGGCGTAATGACGATAATAGCAGTGACCGGACAGATACGCCTGCCCAAGACACCTTTGTGGCTTAGTCGACTCTAGGCCCAACTGCACTTCATATTGGCGGACGTCCGTGGGCATCTCACAGGATCATGATAGGGACTTTAACTCATCCTGGACCGGGACGATCAACGCATGTCCATTCGTGGTTTTTCTAGACATGATTTTGAGGCGACTCGACTGCTAGCTGAATTGTGTGACAGGGAAGTCAAGAGCGTAGTTTTTGTTTCGCACTGGCTAAGCCAGATGTGATGAACAAAAAAAGGGGTACACGCTGGCAGTACAGCTTATGTAGCATGGGGACAAAATCATCGCATGCCCGTGAGGAATACACTGAAATCACCTGGGCCGCCTTCATTGAATGACGTCGGACTAGTTTGCCGTAGGAATTGATACGGATACTACTTCCTTTAGATTCTATGGTATGGATCGGCCATCATATTCGGCTGAGAAACTATGATGGTAATTGTTCTTGTTGTTCATTGCGTATCCGGAGGTATTCGTCCCGCACAAGCTGCATGCTCTCTGGTCGTGTGCTTGGGACGTATGAGTTAATTATGTGTATGAAAAATATATTACTCACAACTGGTAAACGCAGCTCTGAACAGCATTGAACTTCTCCCTGCAAGCCCAAGCAACCGAAACTGTACGTCCAGCAGCACATTCGGCGAATGCTACAAAGAGGGTGACGCTGACGACTAAGACGTGTTGACCAGAACATACCTTTGACTAGTGGGTCGCATTCCTTGAGGGCATGAGCCTTTGTCGTTTTGAATAGTGTTTCCTCTTCTCGTCGAGAAAGCGTGCTCATCCTTGGCGGGGAAGAAGTATCGGCCCGCGATTCCGGGGCTGATTAGCGCTTTCGGAGTTGCGGTTTGTCACTGGCACGGGTACTTTCACTAGTACTTCACGCAGCAAAGCCTTCATACGGTCTGCAGTAACTTAGTGCACAATGTCATTCATTCTCAGGAACTCACATGTCGTACGCCCCTCCGTGTCAAGGCATATACGCTCGCTAGCAACAGCTGCTGCCACGTCCGGGCCATCTGCACCAAAGAAGGAGACCTTTAAAGACACACTGGAACAAGGACCATCGCTAGATGACTTCATTTCCGGTGATATCCCAGAGCGTGTTGTGCTAGGTAATACAAAAACGTATGTAACATTACTCGCGAGCGAATAATGGTCTGACTGACTACTTGTACATTCGAGGTAGCCCTCGCCTGCCTTCCTACCTAAAGACATCCATACCGACCGGTGCATCGTTCAACAAGATAAAGAAGGACCTCAGAGGGCTAGGGCTGCACACTGTGTGTGAAGAGGCGCGGTGTCCGAACATTGGGGACTGCTGGGGCGGAAAGGACGGTGCCACCCCTGAAGAGAGCAAACGTGGAGCGACCGCGACTATCATGGTATGATTTCTCAATTATCCCCCAGCTCTAAGTGACTGAATTAACAATTAGCTAATGGGTGATACGTGCACACGAGGTTGCCGTTTTTGTTCGGTTAAGACATCAAAGAGTCCACCGCCTCTGGATCCACACGAACCGGAGAACACCGCTGAGGCCATCAGCCGGTGGGGTCTCGGTTACATAGTCCTGACAAGTGTCGACCGCGACGGTATGTATTCGTACGCTTCTCCGCTTTCCGTGCACAGAAATTTATCGGACGTGGCACACCGAAGATCTCGCGGACTCTGGAGCACATCATTTTGCGGAAACGATTCGAAAGATCAAACAGAAGTAAGTCGCAACTTGTATACGCGTCTAGAGGATTTTATTCATGCAACAAGAGCTCCACAAATCCTGGTAGAAGCGTTAACAGGTGACATGGGGGGTAACCTGGATCATGTATCTGTGGTGGCGAAGTCCGGCTTAGATGTGTATGCCCACAATATCGAGACAGTCGAAGCCCTCACCCCTTTCGTGCGCGACCGTCGTGCGACGTTCCGGCAGAGCCTTAGTGTGCTGAAGCGTGCCAAACAAGAAGGGGTACGCGTGACAAAGACCAGCATCATGCTTGGCGTCGGAGAGACCGAGGATCAAGTCATGGATGCTCTCAGAGGTCAGCCGATTTCTCATTTATCATCATACTACCCAGGGGCTAATTTCGGCTGGACGGCCAACAGAACTTCGTAAGGTTGACGTCGACGTCGTCACGTTTGGCCAATATATGCGCCCCACGAAGAGGCACATGAAAGTGGATCGCTATGTGGAACCTGTAGAATTCGATCGCTGGAAACAAATCGCAGAGGATATGGGCTTCTTGTATGTGGCGAGCGGGCCTCTCGTTCGTAGTAGTTATAAGGTCAGTGTAGCTCGTCCCCATGCACAGTTCTCTCTAAAAAAAAGAATTCCCTCCAGGCGGGTGAATATTTCATCGAGAATGTACTTCGGAATAAGGCGGCAGAGAAGCGATCCCTACAACTTTCAGCTCAGCATACAATGACAGTTTCAGATTCAACCCCCCTTACATGATATACGTACTTGCCCCTGAACTAGAATTTAGAATATACTAATCCCTTTTCAATCTTTTCCGAAAATCGCTCCTTATACGAAGTGAAGAAAGAATGAAGAACACTGTTCAGGGTCTCACGTGACCTTGGGGTGGAATCGGCGACAACCGGTTCTGACTTTAAACCTTGTTTCTCTGAACTTTGATCTTGGTGTCAACAAAATACGAGCACTGACCTTTTGCCTGTTATCGTCTCCCTCACAAAACAATGGTTCGTTCCATCCTCTTTCAGAAGTGTTGGCGTGTGCTGATGATATATACAGGACTCATCAAAAGCTCCTGTAAAACTTGCTCGTGTCATCAAGGTTCTCTTTTATCTACGGAATCGGTCGTATCTTAACTCACAATGCGTAATTGGTTGCAGGTCCTTGGACGCACCGGCTCTCGTGGAGGTGTTACGCAAGTTCGTGTAGAATTTCTGGATGATACCACGCGAACTATCATCCGCAATGTGAAAGGCCCTGTGCGGGAGCAGGATATCCTGGCCTTGTTAGAAAGTGAACGCGAGGCACGGTACGTGCATAGGCAATATACTCGTCTCCGCCTGTCTAACCTTTGGACAATCCAGCCGCCTCCGCTAAAATATCTCGCACTTCATGTCATGTGCTTCTCCGTATCCTCATTCAACCTTGACTTACTGTACTATGACAATGAATGCATGACCACGGGAATTCGGTCACTTTCCCATTATGCCTTCATGGAAATGGATACTACAGTATGAGCGTAGGACCCGACGTTTCAGGTATGACTATTTGTGCATCATGCATCGCGAGTCAGGACATTGCAGGGCCATTCCAGACTGTATAATCCGCGATTGTCGTGGTATATTCGTGAACGTGATGTTTGTTCATATGCGATCAAGTAAGGATGAGGATAGTGGCCTGAATTTGGCACAGCCCGACGTCACTCTGCTCGAGCCTTGATTTTCTTGAGATGAGCGTTTATCAGGGAGCACGCACGGCCAGGGAAGGAAAGATCATGGTTTCCTTCTGCGCGCTATGTGAGGGACTGACTAATTCTGAACGGAATTGCCTATCCAGGCCTTTGTTTTGTCGCTCGCTTAAAGATGTTCGATATCGCTTAACATATGTTGAGTGATAACCACCATGACCCGCAACGCAGTATACGCTACACTGTTGACGAAGGATTCGTACTTTCCAGGTGTATTGGTACTGGAACGATCCTTAAAGTCTGTTCAGTCTCAATATCCCCTGGTGGTTTTGGTTACCCCAGCGCTGCCGCAACATACCAGAGACGCTCTCTCTAGACGTAAGATCCAATTCCGAGAGATCCAGTCGTTAAAGCCAGAGAATGGACCCGCTCTCGCTGGGCATGATGCGCGATTTGCGGATACTTGGACGAAATTGAGGTAAGTTTAGGCCGGGGGTTGCATGGATCGTTTTCCATCAGCAGATCATTGATTGATCGTTCGTTCCAAAGGGCATTCGAATTGGTCGAATACGATGTTGGTCCCTCTCTCCTAGCCTCTTTACCTATAGTGTGATAACCGAGCTCTTTGTGTTGCTCCAGCGAGTTGTGATGATGGACTCTGACATGATCGTTATGCGCAACATGGATGAACTGATGGAGCTAGATTTAGCCGCTGACTGGATAGCAGCTGCACATGTGTGCGCATGCAACCCTAGGAAGTTGGCTCATTATCCTGCGGATTGGTAGGTACTTCGTACACTTTATCTCTTTTTCTGTGCCAACACAAGACAGGATCCCCGCCAATTGCGCGTATACCCCACTTGTTCACCCAAGCGGTCATTCCCAGCCAACATCGATAGAGCCCTCCAGCCCTCGTCCTTACACACTTCTAAACTCGGGCCTTTTTGTTCTGACGCCTTCCACGACGCTCGCACAATCAATCGTAGATTTCCTTCATACTTCACCGCTCGTCCCGACGTTCTCCTTCCCGGACCAAGATTTCCTTGCAGCGTTTTTCCGCGGGAAGTGGAAGCCGCTGCCTTGGGTTTATAACGCGTTGAAGATGCTGGGGGTAATCCACACGAACGTGTGGCGTGACGAAGAAATCCGGTGTCTTCACTATATCCTCCCGGACAAACCTTGGAAGACTAGGGTGCGAAAGGAAGACGTCGATAACGACAAGTTGAAAGAGATGGACCTGTGGTGGTGGGAACGGTTTGATATACTTGTTGGCGAACTAGAGGATGATCCTGAGACACGAGAATTACTTCTGGCGAATGCTGGCAACTAGTATATAAACATCCGCTACCTCGCTATGAGGTTGTAACAACCCTAGCTTCTTCATTGCATTACAAAGTGATTGTTGGATATCTTCAGGCTCGTATGTTACACTTATGCTCTCCATGAAACATGAACTTCATCGGTTCTGAATCTGTCCTCTTATTGAATATCAGACGTTTTCGACAAATCTGAAGGAAAGTACCTTTGTGTGCAGGAGCTCTTCGCCAGGGGAGTTTGGAAGCCCATGCGGTAGCTCAGAAGTCCAGCCTGGGCAATCATAATGCCGTTGTCAATGCAAAAGCTACACCCGCGATAAGTGTCAGAGCTGTCCAGATAGCGTGATAAAGAGAGCTTTAGAGACCTACCGTTCGTCCGTGGCAAATATTTTCCCTCCCCGTTCTTCGGCCATAATGCCCATCATCTCCTGAAGCCTTAAATTGCCTGCTAACGGCTTTTAACTTCTGACAATAGGTGAGGCGGATTCGTGGTGGAGAGCACCCACAGCCGACACCACCAACGATCAGGACTTCCTTGCTGCCAATGTGGGCCATCGCACGCTCCGTTATCTCCACGAGCATGGCGAAAACGGTCTCTTGGAGAGAGAAACACAGGTCAGCAGGGGTGAAGTAATCTTCATCTGTCTCATTTTGGGGTGGGCCATTTGAGCGGTAGCGTTTGTCGTTTGTCAATGTCTCGGTAGCCGTCAGAATGCCGGAGAGACTGACGTCCATGCCTTTTGTGGTGTATGGCAATGATACAAGACGCTTTCCTCTGTGCGAAAAGGACGTTAGATCGGATCATGATAGTGAAGGGGTCGTGACGGTAATCTCTCTCCCTATCTCATGATGACAATGATACGTACTTTTTAGCTTCCTGTTCGATATTATATCCCGGGCTTGGATCATTGCTGAGATTGATTACCCGCGCAAAGCGATCTAAGCAGTTCCCGACGGCGATGTCTAGCGTTTCACCGAATATCCGGTAGCACTGACGTGAGTAGGCGATGACTTGGGTGTTACCGCCAGAAACGTAGAGGACGATAGGATTTTGGGCACCGGTGATCTCTCTTCCCATCTCGATATCTGGTTTGTCCCGTCCGAATCAAAGCATAAGAAGAAACCCTCGTCACGTAATTCGTGTACTCACGGCCGACGCAGTGGTTCACGCCTACGAGCGGTTTGCCGTACAGAAGTGAGAGTGTCCGGGCGACTAGGGCAACTGATTGCAGCGGAGCTCCCATACCAGGCCCTACAAACCCCAAGCGTTCAGTTTAATCGACAGATTGGATTGGAAACGACGCGCGGGACTGGCCTTTGGTATAGCAGATGCAGTCCAGGTCGTGCATACTGACACCGGATTTCGTGATGGCATCCTGAATGACTTTGAGTGCCCATTGTCGATGATGTACAGCTGTGTCGCGAGGAAGGAACCCTTCGCCGGGAGGTGTGATGTAGGTGTGCCGGATGTTTGAGAGCACGGTTGACGATCCATCTATTTCGTGTCGAATAATCCCTGCACCGAGCTTGTTCGCGGAGCCTTCAAGCCCGAGGGCGAAGTATGGTCTCTCTGTGATTAACAAAGATCAAGCTGATCCCAAACAATGTACGAAGAATGAGCACCTGGTTTTTGTAGTGGTGATCTACGTGAACGCGTTGGCATTGCAAGTGCAAGGCTGAGGTACAATCGAAATCGATCACGGGACTTTGATCTTCCGGCGGCGACGAAACTGACTCTTCCCATCCATTTATCTACTTTGAAGCTCAATAAGGACGGGCCGACCGCTTCCCTTTGCCACTTAATACTTCGACGAGAATAGGTTTTCCTTGATCAGCTCTGAGATGTCTTTTATATTCTTAGAGCTGACAAGGAAAACCCTTAAAACAGCGCTGGTTCGGTGATAGTTAGTGGTCAGCCTGGGATAGGTGATTTCTTATTTCTCACAGGATCTAACCAGTCTTTGCCGATATCAAGGCAAGACCGCGTATCTCTACCTTAGGGTCATCGAGAATATGATTGAAGGTCGCCCATTTCTATATCAAGCCATGGGAGGGACTGTGTATAGTATCATGTCACCGAGAAGGGTGTCAAGGTGGCCCAGTCGTGGTGACCGAAAGAAATGACTGTTGCCTTTGTTGACGGCGACAAGGGGGATTTTGAACCAAATGATATCCTCATCCATCCTAAAGTGCAGCTAATTGTAGCACCATCCCCAAGAGGCGCAGATCCAAGATGGATCAAGCAACTGGGTCAATCCTCATACGTTAACCAACTTGCAATTAATCTATGGTCGCAGAAGGAGCTCTTACTAACTGGGTTCTTCGCGCTGCTTTCAACACTCGTCTGATGCCTCTGTAAGATATTCCTTGCGCCCTCTGATACATCTTTGAAGTTGCTCAGAGAGTCGGCCTCTGCTACAATCCTCGTCGATGCTTTGGAGCTTCCCCATCCGTCGTTCGTTTGCATCTTGCAAAGACGAGCGTCGCGTCTGCAATCAGATAAATTGCGAGAGACGATATTACAGAGCTGCTTAACGGGACTCGAATGGGCGCCTTTGACGTCTCCCGTACGATTTTTCAAATTCCTTCAGCCGATACCGATAGGTTGTTCTTCAATTGCCGGTTTGGAATAGTCTTGCGATGGACATTGATCTCTTGCTAGACCAGTACAAAGCTCGCAAAGCTGATGTGCTCGCCAACTTTTACGAAGACATTTCGGCGATGCCTGAGGCAGCGTCGCTCCGGGGACATCTGTTTGAAAAGGCGGGTATTCAACTACCTGGACGGCACGGCATCCGTACCAAATGCCCGTTCTTCATATGTCGGTTGACAGACTCCAACTAAATGACATGGACCTATCGTGGACCCATTGAGCGTACCACAGCTTCGAGGAAATCACCAAAGTAGTTCAGGACCGAAAGCCATTGCATTTTATCCCTTTAGCTCGCAACTTTGTGGTCGTTGATTCGATCCCCTACAACCCAGACTGTATTCAAATGACAATGAATGCTATTGTTGTCAAGGGTCTCCAGTTTTTATTTGTTGTACCATTAACATAATGACCTGAGGCACTGGTTTTCATATGTAAATGTTTTCAATCAAATGAGCAACACATCATCTTCTTCCACTTTCACCCGCATGTCCTCTTAACTCACACAATGTTGAACCGAGCGTGAATGACAATTAGCGCGTAAGTGAGGATATAAAGTCTATGTGGGCACAGCGAGGCGATGTACTAATCAAGCCCAGCGCTTTTAAAGACGCTCAAAGCATGAACGTCAATGGGTTTTCTAGGTATCCCTTGAAGGCGGTCATCCATCGGGCACCGAGTGCACCATCAACGGAACGGTGGTCACTACTCAAGGTAGCCTTCATAATATTCGCTGTCTTGAAACCACGCTCGTCTTCCGCAGAAGGAACGAGGGTAGGTTGGGTCGATCCAACGGCAAGGATGCACGACTGCGGGGGATTGATGATAGCGGTGAAATGGGAGATGTCATACATGCCGAGGTTCGATATCGTGAACGTGCCGCCCTGTCCAGAGGTATGTGGTCAGGTTGAAGACAAACCATTGTAGATCAACACGATATACCTGGTACTCGTGAGGCGATAGCTTGCCATCGCGAGCCTTCTTCGCAAGGGCCTTCGCCTCCGCGGATATGCTTGCTAGACCCTTCGCACCGACGTCTTTAACAATAGGCGTAATCAATCCAGTCGGTGTGGCCACAGCAACTGATATATCAGCCTTCTTGAACCTATTCATGACATGTTAGCTTAAGATATCCAGACATTCACGTCGATGGGCTCACTGTCGGATAGTGTCCCCTAACCACGCAGAGTTGACCTCTGGTACGTCCTCGAGTGCCTTTGCCACGGCTTTGACGACAAAATCGTTAATGCTGAGTTTCGCTCCCTTTTCTGCCAATGATTTGTTGAAGACTTCACGCAGTTTGAGCACTTTGTCCATCTGAATGTCGACAGTTAGGTAGTAATGTGGCGACTGAACTTTCGATTCTGCAAGACGAGCAGCGATCGTGCGGCGCATATTGCTCAGGGGAGTGTCCACATAGTCCGCAGAAGGGCCCGCAGGTGTGCCAACTGAAGCCAGTTCCGGCTTATACTTCTCGATGTCTTCGCGAATGATACGACCATCAGGACCTGTACCCTTGACTTTCGACAGGGGAATTCCACGCTCCAGAGCAATTTTTTTGGCTATCGGAGACGCGTAAATGCGGTCGCCTTTCGGAAGCTCGGGCTTCGACACCGTGCTAGGCGCCGGTGATGGCTCCTTCGACGACTCTGGAGCCTCAGGAATATTTTCCTCCTTGGGGGGAGGAACTTCCTTGGCAGCATTGGCGGCCAACTCTGTAGCACCAGAAAGGTCGTCGCCTTCCTCTGCAAGAATAGCGATAGTGCTACCGACGGCAACATTCTTCGAGCCGTCCTGGGCCTATGACGTGGGACGCGTGAACACCGAGATGTGAGCACCATCACAGGAATGCCACATACAACAATCTTTGCGAGAATGCCATCGTCTTGTGCCTCAACATCAATGGCCGCTTTGTCGGTTTCCTGCGAGGACGCGTCGTTAAGCCGCGACTTGAGTGTAAGAGGGATGCACGTACGATCTCGAGTAAAACATCTCCGGTGGAGAAAGCTTCCCCTTCAGCCTTTTTCCACGCTGAGATTCCGCCCTCCGTCATCGTTGGACTCATTGCAGGCATTGTCATCTTTGTGAGGGCATTCCGACGAGCGGAGTTATGAAGCCCTGTTGTAGAGATGTTATGAAGACATGGCAGAGAATAACACAAAGTATATAGATGAAAGTACCTCTGTAGAGGATGCGAGCAAGCGAAGACGAAGACATAAGAGAGGGATGAACAGAGCGAAACTCGGGGCGAGAGAGAGAAGGAGGACACGGAGTTATGAGAGGCTAACTTACGCTCCGAGCGGGCCAAACAACACCCAAACTGGCATGCTGATTACAGCATTATCGGCCTTCACTCGCCCTACTTATCATGTCGTCCGATTCTTTACTTCCTGGTCAACCGATTCCTCTTCCACACGGACCCAAACTCAAGCTGGGAAGCGGCATATACACGAAAAATGGCGAGATAAGAGCAAGTCTTTTTGGCACCCCGTCGCAACAGGGCTCCGTCGGTCGATTTTATCAGTGTTTTAATTCTACTTTGAATGATTTTTCCCGCTCCGCTCGTCTACCAGACCTTGACAATACCTCGTGTAAAACCCCATCCACCTGTACCAAATTCCATCGTACTGGGTTCCATCACCCGGCTATCCCCTCAACAGGCGGTGGTCTCAATCACCGTTGTGGACGGTGTACCACTCCCACCAGGGGAGGACTTTACGGGAGTTATTCGTGTGCAAGATATCCGTGCAACGGAGAAGGACAAAGTTAAGGTTGGAGATTGTTTCCGAGGTGGAGATGTTATTAAAGGACAAGTGGTGGGAACACGTTTTGCTTGTCTCGACCATTGCCTCGCTCACTCGTGAACAGATTTCCCTTGGGGATGCACGAAGCTACTACATAACGACGGCGCGCAATGATCTTGGTGTGATATTTGCCACGAGCGAGGCAGGTCTGTAAATTCGCGGCGGTACATGAACGCATTAATAAGGATCTGATGCAGGTGGAACGATGGAGGCAGTATCATGGCAGGAGATGCGATGTCGCAAGACGGGCAAGGTGGAGAAGCGGAAGTGTGCTAAGCCTGAGGGACTTTGAGTAGATAGCTAGTTATGGGCTGAATACAAACAAGTGCCAACAAACGTAGCCTGCCACCGCCGCGTGGTGACCCGCGGCGACCGCGTTCGACCTCGACCTCGACTTCGACCGCGTCAATCACTATGACCGCTGTCCTCCCTCCCTCAAACCCATTGCGGAAGAACAGTATAATGGCAACCCTCGACACAGACCTCATCGGGTAATCCATAAACCGCATTCTGAATCCCACACTAATCCCCCTTCGCCACAGTTACCCCTCATCCGTCACAGACTGGAAGGCTAAATACTATGAAGCCGCGGAGATGCTCACAGAGACAAAGAATGAGCTTGATGACTTCCACCAGTCCAGTAAAGAGCTCGAGGAGGAACTGGAGCGGGAACTCCAGAGGACAGAGAAGGCCCAGCAGGAACTGAGAGTCAAGGTAGAACGCGCAGAGGGTGAACGGGATTCATGGAAGGTGTGTCGCATCTATTATGACTGACTATCTATTGCACCAACCTTTTTGTATCCAGTCCAAATTTATGTCTCTTCAAACCAACCACAATACAACCACGACGTCCCTTCAGCGTGAGCTCGACTCGCTCCGTCAGGAAAATCAAAAAATAAAGGTTCAGCTTCGCGAACTCGAAATGGGAAATGATGATCTTGAGAGAAACGAACGCGCCGTTGCATCAAGTCTGCTTGATGTCGAGGCGAAGTATGCCCGTGCTCTCGAAGAGAAGATTTTGCTCGAACACGAGTTACTCGACAAGGCCCATCTCGAAGAGGAGTGCCAGAGGCTAAAGGATGAACTCAGAGGTCTGTAACATGGCTTTTGATCCTTCACAAATATCTTATCACCTCCCAGATTCCAATGCGGAAATATCGGTTGTAAGAGATCAGTTAGCGGCTGCACAAGCCCGTGCATCAAGTCAGACGGTCGACTCCTCTTCCCTTGCCCGGACGTCATCAGAACAATCATCGCATGTTCCCCGTGTTTCCAAGTCACTGGAAGATGACCTGCTTCATACTCAACCACCCCCTGATCTCGAACTACCTGATTTCCCTCCTGAGACTGAAATGCCTCTTCCGGTCACGGATGCACCGAGACCTTCCACTTCGTCCACGGACTCCGAGTCAGGACAATCCATTCTACTCCAACGCGCCCGATTCCCCTTACCTCGCCACAAGATGACCACGCCTCAGACGCCAGTGACTCTGAACCGGTCCACTACACTGCCTTCCTTGTCCGCAGCTTCTCGTATCCCGCCCAGGACTGTTGTCAACCATGCTACTTCACGCCCTACTGGCTCCTCTACTGCCCCAACAATGACCAATGGTGCTGTTTCCAACACCTCCAAGAGCCGTGGTGTCCAGATGGTGTCCGAAATGCGAGCCAAGGTCAAAAACCTAGAACAGAAGATCCATACGCGCGTTCCTCGACTTCGAATGGGCAGCATGAGTCGCCCTAGTCCTGTCACAGCGGTGCCGTCGTCGAACTCCAAGTCGTCAAACCTTTCCTCGGCAGGAAGCAGTCAGTCAATCAGATCCCCAGATGACCGTCCACGATCCTCCCTCCTTAGTCGGCGTAACGTCGATGCTGATGAGACCAAGCGAACACCTGCGGGCAGCTCTTCTGGTTGGGTCCTCATCATGGAAGATTCACCCTCCCCCACTAAACCTAAACCTAAAGAAAGGGAATACAGAAGAGCATCCAGTCCTCCCTCTGCTGCCGGTCTCCCTGCCTTAGCTTCACTCGCAAACTCTATTCAGTCAGGCTCATTGGGTACGCCGGACATGTCCCACAATGCACAGTCTTCTGGATTGAAAAGACCACAATCCCGGCTATCGACTTCCACAGAGGGCCGTAGTAGCATCAGCACGACCGCCACTGTCAGTTCAATACCCACTCCCGTCTCGCGCCCGGCGACGCCCACATTTATTCCTGTTCCAAGTTCTGGGCTATATGCGCACCCTTCAACAGCGGGCGCAACTGGTTTGAAACGACCGAGTGGTCCCGGTGTTTATCTCAAGCGGTCGTCGCTGAGTTCGACTACAGGGGATTCTCCTCCTAGTGCAAGCTTGTCCGACAGTGGCATTTCTCGTTCCGCGGCCTCGCATGCTGCTGCGAGTCCGACGTCTATTACCTCGACCCCGCCATTGAGCGCCAAACCACTCTCACCATTCCCCCACCCTAACATCACAGTCCGTAGTCAGTCAAAGCTCCCAACACCAAGTAGTGCACAGAGTCGGATCGGAAGACCTAGTCTTGGTGCAAGCGGACGCCGGAGTACTGGCGCTGACCACTCTGACGTGGAAAGTCGATTCTTGGATGCCCGCGACAAGGGCCGGCCGCGCTCTGGCTCAGGACGCAGCTGATTTATGGCGTATGCGATGAATATTGGTGTATTGTTGGATATGGATATCTTACTTTTATACTGCGTTCCGTGATTCCCTCCGCCGAGTCGTTTAATTTTTTACTGTCTTTTCGCAGACACGGCTGGTATATCCGCAGCTCTTTTACATGTTTCTTTCCATTACCATTACGACGCTTCCCATGATTAATGCCCTCGATTATGTTGCCTCGGATATTATTCTTGATACGATAGAAACGTAGAAACTTGACGCCCAATTAGGTCACGTGTGCGATGGAGATTTCCGGGCCGCGAAAGTGGAAATAAATGAGTGAGTCTTACCGCGTGCGAGCTTACAGTACCCACCACATCATGTCAGATTCGTCGACCTCGTTAAACCGTCAAGCCATCCTCGATGAGGACGAATACACTGCCGCCCTTTCCCATATCATCGCTCGCGACTTCTTCCCCTCACTTGTTCATCTAGATGCAACCAATTCGTACCTCGATGCTCTCGAGACCCGCGACCCCCAACTCATAGGCGCTAGTGTCCGCAACCTCGAATCCATCAATGCCTCCGTTAGGTCTACACGTCCCTGGCAGACGCCCTCAGAAACGCCTTACGGCGCCGGTCCTTCCGAGACACCCGTACACAACCACCACGAGCGTCCCGCCAAACGTTTACGCTATGACACGGACATGAGCCTCGATACCTTCCAGGCACGCTACACATCCGAGGACAATTCAAGTTTCACTCAGATCTTGGATGATGAGAATGCACGGCGGCGCGAGAAGTATGGGTGGGCGTGGGATGCGCAGAAGCGCGTTGAGGCGCAGAGGACGAAGGCGATTGAGGCTAGGGAGAGGGCGTTGATTGAGATGCCGGAGAGTGCGGGGGTGAGAGAGAAGATGAGGATAGAGGTGCCTGTCCCTGCGGGGCTTATCACTGCCCAGGGTGAGGAGGCGGGGACAGGGACGCAGCAGACCGCTGATGGTGGCGAGGGAGGAGAGTCTGATGACGGTAAGGAGGTGGTGGTGGTGCCTCGGGAGAAGGAGAAAGAGGAGGAGGGCGAAGTGGTGGATGTTATGGCGCCGAAGAAGGACACCAGGTCTGCAGGCGTGGACGGATGGGCATTCCGAGCGAGGAACTCGTTGATGTTCTCCCCAGGGGTGGATGTGTCTCCCTACGACCCCTCGTCAACGAAGAGCACGACCCCCGCAAGAGGACCTCCAAAGACCATCAAGCATGGAAACACTCGACTTGTGGAACAAGACGAAAGACCGTCCTCGTCTCGATCTGAACCACCCAGTCCTACACAAAGCCGCGTTGACAATGCAATTGCTGGCACACCATGTACGTCTACCACATTGGTTCGTTGCACGCGCGTGCACTCAACTCACACATTTCCGTCAGACAGACCAAAATCACCCGGAGTCAATGATTTCTCCTATGTTCCTTCGCTTCCATCCCCTACACCGTCCGAACTCGGACCAGCAGCAGTCAACCAGTTAATGACTTGGGGAACTCTCGCAGGAACACCTCGCATTCTCTCGCAATCAGACGATCCTGCCGAGACGTCAGCACCGGTGCCTAGCACCCCCTTCCGTATATCTGCACCGACCAAACGCGAAGTATTATCCCACAAATTATCATCTTCTGCTGCAAAAAGCTTGCGCGCAAAGGCGAACTTGTTAGGGCCTGCCTACGCGCGTAGAAAGGGCGACATGCCACCACCATCATGGACTCCACGTCGCGCGGAGGCATCAGGATCGCTGACGCCCGCAGCCAAAAGGCTGCTCGACCGGACAACAATGGGTACGGCTGCATCGAGGAGGGCAGAGGCAATGGGGAGAGCAGCGGGCTGGGAAAGTAACAAAGACAAGGACTTGAACCGCGTGCGATGGACACCGACTCCCGGTGTCACACGAAGATAAAAAAATTCATTTTTGGCGTGTACCGAGTCATGGTGGACTGGAATGGCCAGCGTGATGTTTCACTAGAATAGTCATCTAGTCATCGAGTCATCATTTGTGCAGATAATTAACACAAAAGGATCATGACGCTACAGCGACTTTTCGACGCTTCGGATCTGGAGACGGATCGTCGTGCTCCTGCTCGGCTTTTGTACTGTCCGACGATGCTGCTTTGACCTCAGGGGTGGATTTCGATTTCTTCTTCACTATGACACCTTTGAGAGATCCCTTTGTTGGCTTCTTTGCGGGCGTCGGTGCAGTTTTCGGTGTAGAGACTGACGCCGACTCGATCGCCGGTACGGTTGGTGGCGGCTTGACAATCACCTTTGCTGCGACGGCTCTACATCGAGGGTACCCTCACGGGTGAGTGAGCGTCAATAACAATATGGTTGCGATTGGCGGCAAGGCTACTCACTCCCGAAAGGTCTTTAGCTCTTCGCCGTCACGCTCTCTGCGTTCGCGTTCTTCCAGTTCTTGACGTTCCCTAACAGAGTCGAGAAACATGATCTCGTCTTCCTCAAGCGCACGAAACTGATTTGCCAGTTTAGTTTTCTCTTCCCATTCCTCTTGTTTGGCCGCCTAAGAGTCAACGAGGGGTAGGAAATAAAGGGATATGTAGTGTGATGTGAGGACGTGAACGGGTACGGGCATGGCGTTGTTGCCATTGCGCGAGACTTACGCGATTGGCGGCAAGTTTCTAATGTGCAAGATGAACACGGAGGTGGGAAGTATGATAAACGGGAGATAGGAGCGGACCTCTGCTAGACTACGACCATCGTACGCGTCTTCTTGTGGTGCGGGCGGTGGTTCTTGACCGAGCCTAATGCGAAGAAGAAAAAGAAGGTTTGTTGGCAGGTAAGATGTGATGACGAAAAGCTGAGACACCTGGCGTATGCAGCCTTCCACTGTTCCTCTCTGCGGGACCTAGCGGCATCTACGTCTGACTGTGAGACGAAGCGAGAACCGACTACGCCAGTTGAGATTGAGGGGATAGCTTCATCGGCCATGGATGGAGATAAGTTTGAAGGATCCTTCGTCCTGAGCGCTTCCGCGCCGCTGCTGCGCTTTCCCGTTCAGGACCGTGACCTTCAGCGTCATGGCTGACGACCCTCCAACACTGGCTCGCTCGTCTCTGTCTGTTTCAAATTACAATAAGTCTCAGACAGGTCGGGCTAAACGGGCAAGTGCCACGTCCAGGAGCAAGGTCGTTACAAGACCCCGTGCGTTATCGTCGTTATCGATTTCCTGCCGTTTCTCGTGTGCTGATTTCGCGTCGCTTGCTGCGCAGCTTGGGCAAAAGATGAGCCTCCCTCGCCCACGGATTCTCATCATGAGCTTCCAACTCCGAGAGGCTCGTATGGCCCATCCGATGCGCATCGCTCTGACATGTCGCAACACTCCTCGGCAGGACCGAGCGGCGAACACCGCTGGTTCCCATTCACTCGTCGCCGCTCGATACTACCATCGTCGGAAGTGTTTGGGGCTGAGCCTTCTCTTACACGAATCGAGAGGAGGCCTACCATCAGTCTTGGGTTTCACCACAGGGACGATCGCAGTCTAGAACCTGGCAATAGGAGTCCAGAACAGGCCACTGCGCGCACCCTAGACCGGGGCTTTCGAATGACATTACCAACAACCCCGGCTGCGCCTTACACGCCTTACACACTCCCACAAAGTCGGACACCAGGATGGGACTCTCCTTGGGCTGCAAGACCACTCGAGTCTTTTTCCCATCGGAACATTTACGAACAGCTGCAGAATGGTGAATCCGCTGAAGAACAACCTGTCGAAGACCCTACCGCTACCAATGGGAGTTGGTGGCCCAGAGCAAGAAAACGAGCAAGAGCATATCTATTAAATAACACTTACGTTCCACTGGTGAAACATGTTTCTTCTAGCGGACCTTATGCGGATTCCTACTGACAGCGACACTCCAGTTGTTTCGATTTATCAATATTGTATTCACCACGGCGGCCCTTGCTATTGCAATTCGGATTCGAAAGGTCGAAAGGCATAGCGATTCAGAAGGTGCCCTTGGTAGCTCACCGTACGTAATTTCACCTAGTCGCACATGGACGCAAGGCTCAACCCTTTCGTAAATGTGACATAGCACCCTGGTCGTCATATTTGCACCCCTGACCCTGGTTCATGTCATGGTTACTATATACGTGAGCCTGTTTGTGGAATTTCCCATGCCTTTGCTTATTAGTGCGCCATGAATCCAGCTCGAATATTTTGGGCGACCGCTCGGCCTTTGGCGAACGTCTGCCAAGTTAGCGTATACCTTGCTCGATGTGCTGTCCATTTGTGCATGGTCGGCCGCGCTTTCGCTCTGTTTCGATAATTTCTTTACGTCCCCCATTCCGTGTGCGGGTCCATCGGCTATTTCGTGGTACAGCAACATTCCCCGGCCTCCCAGTCCTCTTGGCACTGCTAATGAAAGGACGACGGGAGAAGCGCTGTGTGATTTGCAACTTGCGTTGATTGCCCTGGTGGGAATCGGACTCCTGATGTACTGCTTTAACTTGGTGATTAGTCTGTATCGAATATTCGAAAAGGTAAAGTACCATCATACGCCGGCGTGGGGCGGTTCAGCGGTGAGAGTATAATGTGGACAGTGCGAACAATTGTGTATTTGTGTACGATACAGATGTATGATACAGATATAGTAGTACCACTTACTGCTCTATAATGGCACGTGGCTGGGTGAGCGCTCTTGCCTCGCATGTCTGAAAGTGGCCATCTCTACCCGCCGCCTCTTGAGATGGACTCTCTACCTGTACAGTCCCCAGTCATAGTGAAATCTCATGTGTCTCACAAGCTCGCCCGAAGAGACTACGCTATCGGCATATGCTTACTCCTCCTCGTGGTCTTCTTGTGGACGACTTCTAATTTCGTAACTCAGGTGCGCTTGTAGATTGCCATTCGTCCCTCCAAGTTTAATTATCCTCCCTGTTCTTGCATCCAGGATATATTCGTCGAAGGATACGAGAAGCCTTTCTTGTCTGTACCATCCCATCTTCGATGCCCGTCGTGGCTCGCTCACTGTCACACGACACAGCCTCACGTATATCACGACAAGCACATTTTCGCTGTACCTTCTACCGTTTTTAATAAAGAGCTATATTCGACGAAGATATAATGGTGGCTCCGACCAAACAGCTGATTTGGGGTGAGTGAATGTCATATCATTGACGATTTGTGTCACCTAAAACAATTGTATTAGAACTTCGGATGAATACGAGCCACTTGTGAATGAAGACGAGACGCCACCTAGCACGGTATGAAACCTCCCATCCCTCGTCCGACATCCTTACAGTGATTTACTGCAAAGAGTCCACGCATCCGTCCATCCTCTATACCGCCAGCGTCCACATCCGCTGCTCTGCCACCCCTCACGACACGAGAGACTGCCTACCTCGCATCTGTGTTCTGTTTCCTCTGGTTCCTGGCGAACTGGACGATAAACGCATCTCTTGGCTTGACTAGCGTGGCCAGCGCAACCATATTGTCAAGCATGAGCGGTATGTAGTATCTTCAAAGTTGTTAGCATTTCCATTGCTCATGGTAAGATACCTACGGGGCAGGTTTCTTCACATTGATTATCGGGCGTATCTTCCACGTCGACCATTTCACCTTGGCGAAGATTGGCGCTGTTGTCACTAGGTGCGTATATGTGGTGCATTTGGCCTCTGGGGACGGATCATGATTTGTTCGAAGCTTTGCTGGGGTAATCCTGGTCTCTCTTTCCGACTCCGGGGACGCTCCGGCGACCACGCGACCAAGTCCTTCACCATCATCGGGTCGCCCTTTGTTGATGGGCATCCAGGGTGGAGAGCGTTCCCTTCTCGGAGACAGTCTCGCATTGCTGTCCGCCTTGTTCTACGCGGTTTACGTCATCTTGCTCAAGGTTCGGATTCGTTCGGAATCTCGGATCGATATGCAGCTCTTCTTCGGTTTTGTTGGCCTGTTTAACATCATTGGCTGTTGGCCTATCGGTGTCTTGTTACATTTCACCGGTGTAGAAAGGGCTGAACTACCGACTTCTGGCAGAGTGGTAGCGGGTTTACTTGTTAATGTGAGTTTCAGCAAGTTCTGTTTGAGGCTGTGTCGCCTCTCATAAGCAATTATGCTGCAGATGGCTATCACGCTCTCCAGCGATTATATTTATGTGATTGCAATGCTCAAGACGACACCACTGGTGGTGACCATCGGCCTTAGTCTAACCATGCCTCTCGCGGTGCTGGGGGATATTGGACTGCAACATCCCGTGAAAGGTCAGGTGGTACTCGGAGCAGCGTTGGTGTTAGTAAGCTTCGTAGTTATCGGACTGGAGGACTCGAAAAGCCCGCCAGTGCAAGACGAGATGTTAGATCAAAGGTAGAAGGTAGACAATAGATTAGATCTCCCGATCAGATGATGTATTCCCACGGCCCGAGGACCCGAGCGATAAGTCAATTCCCTCTTCTTCGGACACATCATGGTGAGTATATGCAGAGTCTTTCGTCCTAAGACAAACCGTATCAATACGAGTGATTACTTACACAGCCTAAAGTCCGTTCACAACGCTCGATCTCCCGTGCTCACACGACATCCGTGAAGGCCGTAAATCGCAAGTTTGCGGCCCAAGACAACGCCGTGCAGCATGTTGACGTTGGGGCACTCAAAGATGTCTCTGTGCGTAAACCTAAACTGTATCTCCTTGGACGTAATCTTCACGAAATAGATCACTCTAGGCAGATGAGATATTACATTCCGTAAACGCGGATGAAGATTCGTCGCCACAGCATGTGCCAAACAAGAAAGAAAGGCGTATCCTCAAGCATGAGCTCTTCATCGAACGTACGTGGCGTCTAATTTCATTCCACACTCCCCATCTGACTTAAAAACTTTATTCATCTCACCACATGGCCACACGTCACATGCATACGTACTGTACTGTATGTGTGCCACATTCAACTCGGCTAACTACGACACGGGGAACGACGAATCAATTGCTCGGTTGGTGTGTGTGTGATGTGTGTTGGGGTGGGTGGGATTCACAGGATTGGAAGCGTCCCGCGCACCATATTCAAAATCGCATGCGCGTAGGCTGAAACGCAAAGAGAAGGAGGAGCTCACGACGGGCGGTCTGGGATCGCTAAAAGCCGCTCTTCCGTCCATCGCTCCAACAAGAACAAGAACAACAGCTGCCACTATTATTGGTGATTGTTCCGCGGGGCAGCTAGACGCCGCCGCCACCACCAACACCACCACAACAGCAACAACAACAACAACCGCGGCTACAATTGTTGATGCGTTCGTGAAACCCATTAACAACAAGTTAAATTCCAAGTCCAAGCAGACAACTGATCGATTGGAGATGATGCCGCCAACAACAACAACAACAACAACAACAACAACAACAGCTCCGCCAGGTCAGATTGGCGAGGGTTATGGCACCCCACTAATGAAGTCGCAACGACGACGACGTGCCTTGTAAGTTACGGGATATATATATTTTTTTATTTGCCACCCTGTCATTTTTGCGTCTGCAATATGAGGCGGGTCATCTTTTATTTCAATTTTTTTTAACTTTGCGACCAACAGGACAGCGGAACGTTTCCGTCAACCCCTGATACGTTCGAACCCTGATTTTGCTGCAAATCCATTCGAGACCATCCGAACTCATGCCCGGAATACGCTCGTTCCGCACAGGCCACCAACATCGTGAAGCTGTGTTACGATGGAGCTAGCAAGCAGCGGACAGTGTCACATCTCTCACCCTCGGTTTGCCTTCAATTCAACTGGCCCTTCGCTTCCTATTTGTCTCTATAAACTTTATAAGCGTCGTCTGACCCTCACTCGGTGACGCCGGAGGACAGGGACGCCGCATGCCAATGTATACAGCTCTGATCACTATTTGCATTAAAACTTCGTACGGATATACATTTCCTATTGTACCTATCAGAGAGATATATGGCGCGTATGTTGGTCGTGACTCAATGGAGGAAAGGGGTATCAATGACGGTGTTCGATGACGTGCTTTCAGGGGTAATACAGTTTGAGGCGTTCAGGTTCAGTTTGATCAATCATCCTCGCCAGCGCGGCTCATACCAGCGCTCCATACAGTGCTACCGCTGCCGCTGCCACCGCCACTAGTGTGTGAGCGCCTGCTTCCAGACTTACGGCGGGGCAATATCTCTGTGAAACCACCACTTCCGCCCTTGGCCATCTCCGCGCCGAGAATGCGTTCCTGCGCGTCAAGCGCGGCGAGCGACTCCTCGGCCTGTGACTGAACGAGTGTATCGTGAGTGAGGTTGATAGGATTTCCCTGCAATGTCTCAGCGGAAGGATTGGACGTCGACTCGGAAGGTACAGATACCACTGAACGACGGAAGAACGAAAAGCGGGATGTAAGCGATGGGCTCGTCACGCTTTCCACCGTTGGGGTAGGCGTATCAGATGTCTTGTAGAACTCCTGGGATGGCGGTGGCACCGACGGTGGCTTTTCAATGCCCATGAGTTTCATCGTTGCATTCAGCCGCTCGCGTTCCTTGCGGTCTTCTTCGTCCTCTTGTGTTTCGAGTTTGCGTGCCCCGCTGACGCTACCAGGTCTGAGTGTAAGAGGGCGAAGATTGGGGTTGGCTTCGGGCTTCTTGTCCTTATCTCCGCCTACCAAGGAAGAAAGCGCACGCCAATCAAAGGATAACGAGCGCCTGCTGGAATGTGATGGAGGAGAGTTGCTCGGGGGAGGCGGTGAATTGAATGTTGTGAGTTTCTCGACTGGGGGAGAAGGATTAGGATTCAAGCGGGCAGCCATTGTGTTTCGTCGTTTCGGTTTTGGGTTATCCCCGGCGGAAGTGTCCGGAGGTGCCAGCGTCGCGGTGGGAGTGGCTGGGGACTTTGATTCATAATCTGCCGCCAGGACGTGCTCAAATCCTTCCTGGGCGATAATCCTGTCGATGATCTTGCATGCGTATAGAGAGAGAGCCTTGTTTGCATCTTTGAGAGATTTGATCTCGTTTCGCAGAGTGTCCACTTCATTATGAGAATCGGTCCGCTCCATTCCAGGATCTGTCGCGGAGACCTTCCTGGATTCGGACACCCCCTTCTTTCCTCGTTTGTCTTTCGGCGGGCCTGAGACGTCGACTGGATGGCCTTCCAATATGTCCTTGTTTTCGGCCCTTCCCAACTCGGCGGCCAGGTCGAGCCCAGGGCCAGTAATAGGCAATCCAGCGAGTGACTCTCCCCGAGGTGGAGGTGAATGTGACCCACCAAGGCTCTTGCGGCCATGACGACTACGCTTTCCGCGGGTCGAACCCTCTCTTGCAAGGGATCCCTCATCGTCGGAATTTGGCATAAGATCGTCACCATGATCTGTGCCCAAATCGGTATGCAAATGATCCTCGTCCGGATGTTCGTCGACTGTCCCAAGCTGAGTGCTATGCGCACCACTTTGCACGCTTCGTACATCACCCAAGTCGTCCGTTTGACCATCTTCATCGCCAGAGCTCGGGCTGTCCCCGTTAACCTGCCTGAATAAGTCGTACTGTCCGCTTAAAGTCTTCTCGCGTAAAAGGATGTTATAGCTTTCGTTCTCCTCCTGAAGTTGGTTGTTCACCCGCTTCAGGTCGACGAGCTGAGTCTGCAGGAGGCCAAGGGTATTTTGAAGCGACGCATGGGATGTCGACAGGGTGGATAACTCTAGCCTCAGAGCTGTCATCTCTGCAGGCTCCGCATCAGGATCTTCTTGTTCTTGAGTCGAAACAGATGGCTGGACAGCTTCCTCTTCCTCCTCTTCTTCAGTGTCGGTTTCCGGCATAACCAACACAGTTGGGGAGGGTGGTGCTGGCTGCTTTCGTGCTTGCGTGAGAGACTGAATGCGGGACCTAAGGTGTTGCTCGTTGTCATAGAATGATTGCCGTTCCGCTTCGAAGGTAGAAGTCTTTGGAAACACGTGTTTACCCCCTCTGCGTTCATGTCCAGCTTTGTGGACTTACCTGTTCATTGTATCGTCTGTGCAGGTCACGTCTCTCCTTTTCAAGTTCGCGAACTTGCGTTCGAAGTTTCTCCGTGACCTCGATGCGGGCAGCCATTTCCTCTTCCATTCTAGCTTGCTCAGTATAAAATTCATATAACCTTCCTTCAACAGTGTTGAGGGTTGTGGAAAAATTGGCATTTTCTTCAGTTAGGGTTTTGATGGTTTGGTCCTTGTTCTGCAATTGAACGAGGAGCTGGGAATCTATGAGCACATTGCAGGCAACAGTGAAGGGACATAGTCACACACCCGCTCTTTCTCTTCCGTCTCTTGTTTGAGAGAAGCAGCCAGGGCATCCTGGGCATTCGGAGCATCTGGTGGAGGGGTTGTACTCTTAAAGGTAGAACGACGTGGAGAATTGAGTGAGGAAGAAACACGAGGATTGACGGCGGATCTGGCTGTAGCACCCTTGGTGATGGAGTTGGAGTGTACGGAAGGGTTGCGACGAGGAGGGGGCCTTTGGAGCCCAGACGACATTCTATGGGTCACGTTGGGTGGGGTCTTTGGCCTGCCGTCGTGTCTCCTTGGTTGCTCGTCACGTGTACAGTACACCTCCTTCGTGATGATGGATTCAGAGCAGATTCAATCAGAATCCCTCGATCAAGTAAAAATTTCCTTCATAACATGTAACCCCACTCACTTACCCTATACCTGTAGTTATTGAGCGTTACGCGATCCACATGTTAGTTTTTTTTTTTTCTTTAATTTTGGGAAAATTGCCATGTCTCGTGTTGATCAAACACAGCCGCCGCACCCACTGGAATACCTACTCCTCCGTTAACCGGACTATCATATCTGTCTTCCCTTCATCGCGGTGATGTTATTGAAATTCAGGGACCCACAGGCTCCGGGAAGACCCACCTTCTCTACTACCTGATTTGTTCTTGTATCCTTCCCCTCCGTTTCGGTGGCTGGAACAAAGTCTCCGTCGTGTTCGACACAGATGGCACCTTCGATGTCCACCGCCTTCAAACGTTACTTCGAACACGCCTGCCCCACAGCTTCCCTTCTGATGAAAACACCCCTGGGCAGATCATCTCCGCCGCCCTTCGCAACGTTCACATCTTCCGCCCAAAGTCCTCATCACAGCTCGCTGCTGGTCTTGCCAATCTATCATCATACCACATGTGTAACCTTCCCACGTCCGAAATTGCCCTTCTTGCCATCGACTGCGCCAGTAGCTTTTACTGGCTAGACCGCTTAGCGGCCGAACGACACACGCCTCATTTGATGAACCCCGCCGCGCCACCAACCACATCAAACAACAACCCACTTCAAACCATTCTCACAGCCTTGTGGAGCTTTCATCGATCACATTATCCCGTCATTCTTATCCTTAATTGGGTTCCGAGCCCTATTTCGGCCACGGGTAATCTCCCAGCTGTCCAATTGTACAAACAACACCTTCCATCTTCTTCGACATTAGTGGGTCGGACCAGTTTGTTTCCGGACCACAGTCGTCCCATGCTCTTCTTGACACATCAAATCACCCTGGATTATGCTTGTGGAGTGCCTTCTTCCCACAACGCGGTGAATGAACAGGGGAAGGTGTCCCTGTCACATGTTGACATTCGCGTACATGTGAAGACAGCTGTCGATCATACCGAGCTCCTCCTCATGCAAATAAAACCTGAACAAGTCATCATTATCGTGGCAGAAGCTTCATTCACCTCAGACAGGGACGAGGAATCCTAATCAAGGTTTAATATTCAGAAGTACTGTAGGTGCAAATATAGTACTATTGTAGGATGTAAACTAAACGTTCCGCGCCTCTATTAGTACTATGATTAATCCTACTGGTACGGCTAGTAATATGGAGAGATGAAATAATTTTACGAAATAATAGCGAGTGTAGATGTAATAGATACTGTGTACCCTGTCCGTAGGTAATCAAGTTATGATGTACCAGTCCACTCCGTGCCGTAAATTTTGTCTAAAACAGTTCGAAAGGCCTCTTCGGTGGCTTTCCTACGGACATTGCCCTTGGTAGTTGTCCTGGGTAATGAACCCTTTTCGACGATTACGATCATGTCTGCTGAAACAATCCGCTCGTGCAGATACCGTCTCGTGTGAAACTGTCGGGTGCGGCGGAGCACTTCTCGTTTCAATTTGGGCTGAGGCATGTCTGAATTTGTCTCGATGAACAGCGCTGGCGATGGGCGACCGTTCCCAACAACAACACATTCAGCCACAAGATCGCCACAAGTTGCACGAACGTTATCCTCGATGGCCCTGCAAACCGGTTAACTCAGGTCATTACAGGGCACAGCTGTGTTACGTACTTGGTATCGCAGCGGAGGCTATTCTCGCTCTTAATCCAGTCGTCGTCTCGACCCTTGGAAAGATAATAGCCGGGTTTGACCTCTTGGAACAGATCACCCGTATGGAAGTTTCCATCACCGGCCCGCAAGGTCCTATCAGGGCAGTCCGGTGACTCCGCGAGGATCACAAGTTCCAACAGGGGTGTAGCAGAGCACTGTTCCGCTTGTGAGGTCCCTGCTTCAGATTGCGAAGCAACATGGTGGAAGGCATACGACATTCCATCGAGAGGTCGAAGGACCATTTCGGAGCCCCTCGTCCAACTCGATAGAAGCATGGCACCGCATTCGGTGCTACCAAAGAGATTCTTGGAAACAATCAGACACGACAGTGTCAGATATAGATATGAAACTTACACGCAGCCTGATTCCATTTCCACGTGCCCACTCTTCTTCTTCCCGGGGAAGAGCCAGTCCACTGTATAGCGCATCATCGAGTGTTTGCAAGAGTGCCAGGAGTCTCGGGTTTTGCCGTGAGTTACGGAGGTGCTGGGCGAGGAATGTTGCGAATTGGTTAAGGCGATTCACACCACAATCCTGAATCATCAAGGATAGTTCGTTCGACGAGAATGCCTGCTTGGAGGGTTGGACAGTACAGGCACCGTGTTGAAGAGACCCAAGAAACACTAATAATATAACGTCTCAGTTCGATCAAATCGATTGACTTCTGGTGGCGATGGTACTCACTGAATGTCTGAGCTATATGGCACATGCTCCCCCTATGAAAGGTTATTCAACTGGGCGCAAGAACATGAACTTGGATCACTCACATCCACACTGTGACGTCTTGATTGCGCTCAGTTCGACCAGTAGGCTTCGAAATCTGATGTGACTTGGTGATAGCGGAATCAAGCCATGACAGACTGCAAGGCACGAGTTTTGGGATTCCAGAAGTGGAACCACTGGTATGGAAGATGAAGACGGCATCACACTCTCGGATTGTGGGAAGGCTTGGAAGGGGCATGTCATGGGAATCTATGTCGTACACTGCCGTGGCAGCTCGATATGTTGGGGTTGGACAACTTTTGAGAAGACCTTCGAACGATGGGTCCACAATAAGCGCGCGGGCCTGTGCTTTGCTAAGCAGCTCATAAACGACGTCAGGGTTGGGTAGCCGAATGCTGAAGAGTTGTGGGATATAGCCAGCGCGGGTGAGTCCGTATATGTGCAGCACGTCAACGTAGGTCATGCCACTCAACCTATGGTATATGGATCATCAGATGTCAAGTGGCGAAATGAGTAATAAATTGACTGACCACATGCCGATGACAGACCGCTGTGGGATACCGTCAAGCTTAAGAACATGAGCCCAATGTCTTGCAAATAACTCGACATCGAGGAGGAATTGCATGTATGAGATGGGCTCCCAGGATGCTATGTCACCGGATTCCGAGAGGGTCCGCGGTACATAGAAGGCGGGAGAAGAGGCAAAGCGGGAGGCACTAGCCTGAAGGACCGAAAGGTGTGATCTGGGAGAGTGGAGGAGAGCCATAGGAACGGCGAGGTAACTAAGGAAGTGAGGATGATCATCCCCACTTTATATATTGTATGCCACGCGTTATTTCACGGCGAACAGCTCGGGTCTCGGGTCAGGTTAAAGCGATGAAACTCATGGTTTGTCGCGCCGTCGCCAGGGCGGCGGTTAACCAAAGTGGATATTGATCCCCTTACGCAAGGGTCGAGCGTCTAGCAGTCAATCGACAGGCGGATCTCCGGGCGCCCCAGGGTTCTACCATTCGCGGCAGGCGGTATTGACCATAAGACTGAAATGAGCGACCATCCTAAGACGACCTAGGAAGAAACCCCAAACACGCATCGGGGTAAGACAGCCGGAATGGATACATTTCCCGCGGGAATGGGGAATTGAACAAGTTTTGGACGGTAAAATGGACGAAAGCGGAAGTATGTGTCAAGTAGAGCTTGGGAGTGTGGCATCGATGGGAATCAAGGCATTGGACTTGCTCGATAGTCCGCCACCGAACCGGGATGACGAGATTGATGAAATCAGCGTGCCTTTCGGACTAGCGCCTGCCGAGCAGATCGTAAGACCGGAACGCACGAACAACCAGTCCAGAGTAATGCGGCATACACGGGATCTACGTTCCATCTTCCGAGGGTTTGTCCTCTCCGAGTTGGTTCAAACAGGATCAAAGTGAAAAGATGACTCAGCGATCCTTGAACAAAGAAAACAAGATCTTTCTTTTGTCTGCCAAAGCTTTTCATCGGACGCAGTAACTCGAGCGGAACAAACACGAGGTGGCCGACTACAGGCACCGCCAGTTGCCCCGACGAGCGGCCACAAAAAAAGTTCTCACGCTATAAATCATTCTTGACAGATTTTGAGAAAGGTCACGACGGAAAATAAATTTAGGACGGGGCTAGCCTGGACTAAGCTTAGCGGCGCCTGAGACAAGCGAAATTGAAGTTTCATGCTACTGTAAGTTACTGTAAGCTAAGTTAGTGAAAAAAGAAAGAGGCAATCGACTCGATCTTGGACACTGACAAGTGCGGCGGCAATACCCGACCCGCTGAGGGGAACGCTATGCGCCATTGCGCCCTGTTCCATCGCCACCCGAATTACCGCACCCATCTCACCTGTCCGTCGACTCCGTTCCGTCCCGTGCTGGTCGACACTTGCCTTTTCGTCAAGTCGTTCTCCTGCACAGGCTGCCTCGTGTTTGATGTGAGGTCTTTTCCACCTTCCCTCCTCCACGTGTTTCTTATTTTTCTCGCGCATTCCTGCCGGCGTGTTCACAGCCCACCCCCACGGTGTCTTAACACCGTCCTCCCCTGACGTTTGACCTGGCTGTCCATGCTTTGGAGTGTTGGCCGTGGCAATAGGCAATCTCTCCATCACCTTGTACACTCTTTGGCGGATCTTTTCATTCCCTCCTCACTTCATACTTCACGTCCCTATCCCTCCATCCCCCTCACATGCCTGAGGTCGTTTGCTCTTCCCCATCGGAAGGTGCGGTTAGTTCTCACGTCACACGACCACGACGACCCAAACACGACCGCCACTCCTTCACCAAACCCTGTGCGGTTCAACAGGGATCCATCAGTTACTCCACCCATCCTCCCCGTCCCGTCAGAACACCCCTCATTCACGCAGAGTCCATACATTCGTTCCGTTGCTTCGAAACCCCTCCGGAGGAAAAACACGAACTTCCTGACAGACCGCGGCTGGCAACGCTCGTTCTCCAACAGTCGCAAGGTTTCCAGGCTTGCTCGACGGATGATATACACTCCCGACCCCCGCAGAGCACTTCTCGTCCTACGCGCCGCACATCATCATGGCTGTCACTTAGGAAGGGAGGTTTACGAGGCGGTGGCTTGCCGACTTGCCAAAGCTCGAGAATGGAGATTGATACCCGCTTTAGCGCATCTTCAAAAACGTCAGTTAGGACGTCAAACAGCTCGCCTTCTAGATTGGTGTATCCGTGCACTAGTCGAAATGTCACGGTTTTCATGCCTGGATCGTGCCCTGAATTGGTTCGAAGAGGAAGGATTACTCCCGAGTCGAAGGACATACCATCTTCTTTTGTCTGGCCACCTCCGCAATCGAAATATCGTCAAGGCCATGGACGTCATTCAGCGGATGTTGAAAGCAGGATTTGGCATCGACACTCGCACCCACGCCACCGTCATCTCCGCATATCGCGCCCTCGGCCCGGATGTTGTTGTCCAGACACGCGCTTTGAATGTTCTGAAAGGCGCAGACGGAAACACATCTACTCGTATCTTGAATGCCCTGCTTCAATTGTCGATAGATACCCGCGATGGAGAGAATGTATTATCGTTGATCCGTCATTTCGATTTTGGAGCCTTCGATGTGTCCCGATTGTCGTTTGGTGTGCGTCCGTTGCGACGCGAAGAAGACGCTACTTTTTCAGACCTCATCCGTTCATCAAGTTGGAGTCATACTCACCCTGTCCTGCCAGACATTGCGACATACACTATCCTTCTCCACTACATAATATCCCAAGGCGACCTGGATTCCGCACATGGCTTGCTTAGACAAATGGAGCACTCGGGTGTCACTCCTGACGGCCTCTTTATCGCTGCCCTGATTCGGTCCTACTTTGCCATTGGCCGGCCTAGCGCTGCCGTTCATGTCGTCTCAGCTGTGTGCGCAGGCGTTGAGGGTTTTCGGACCGATTTTAGCAACATACCTCTCTCATTCGAATCTCGGGAGGTGCTGCTGCCTTTACCTCATGTCTTACCCAAACCCACTGTCGAGATATTCAATGCTCTTGCCGCTGGCTTGCTACGTTTATGTGGCATGCACGGCTTGCGAGCCTGCCTGCGTTTAATGCGGTTGTGCCGGGTAAATCCCGATCGTCACACCCAAACGCTTTTAGAATCCCACCTCATCAATGCTGAAGGATTCACCCTGACTGATGTTACCTGTGTTTCGAAACAATTGTCCTTGAACGACCTCTCGTTATGCCGCCTCTCTCGATCCTTGGCTTCTGGCCTCCATCGTCACTTTCGTGGTGTCAAGCGATCGGGCTGGAACAACACACACAGCCCCTTCCCATCTCTGTCACATTCGGCTCCGGAATCCAACGTGGGCAAATCCTTTGACCCAGCCGCCATTCATCTCGTTGTCACTAACCGGAATGCTTGTATCGGGCCAACCATCCAATCCTTAGCCGGACGTGGTGTGCTCGCGGACCACCGGATTTTTGCCCTCCGAATTCGATACGAGGCTGTAATGAAAGGCGACATGAGAACAGCCAAGAATATTTTCCAATTGATGCTCGATCGGGGATTACACCCCAACGAATACCATTACGCTGCTCTCATGGAGGGTTATGCCGCAACCGGGGAATTGGCCGCAGCAGAAACCGTAATGAAGGCTGCGGAGAGAGGGGGGATCAGGGCTAATTGTGTCATGCACACAATTCTCATCGTGGGATATGCACGCCAGAAAAATCCTGAGCGGGCCATGCGTGTTCTCCGGCACATGATTGCAACGGGTATCAGGCCTGACATTCCAGCCGTGGATGCCATCACGAGTGTGTTCTTCGCTGTCGGAGCTCATCGCCTCGCACGCCAAACATTATTAAGATTATGGCCATCAGTTGCGCCGTTGCCACGCAACTACGAGCGGGTGTCCCTGAAGATGCTCGTGTCTCATCTACAGAATGTGTACAACAGCCAAACTTCATCGAAGCTGTCGAAACACGAACGCGGTCAACTTATTGGCAAGTTGAAAGAATTGTCGACCACTTGATCCTTGACGGAGAAATCACGGACGGACCCGCGTAGGAGAACTTGATGTATGTTAAGGGTTATGATACATTACAATGTGCACCATCCACAATCATATTCACGGAATTCAACTACTCTATTAGTGAGTGTAGGGAAGGGCGCTAGGAATACAAATGCAAGCAAGTAATCGACCACCCTTCATGAGTGATGAGTGTTGCTAGTACACACGGATTACTCACACGGATAACTATGACCTCAAAATCGTGAGTCTAGAAGAGCCAGTGCTTCCCTCACGCCGGCTGTGTGGACCTCGCGCACCGATCGCGTCCGCGAGCACCGAACGAGCTCTTCCTGCACCAAGTTCGGGGATGAACACGCGGAACGTTCCCGATCCTCCATGTGGTAGTTCGCATGCGCATCGGACAGTAAAACAACGTCACTATCACCTCCTGCGCTTGGACCGTTCATTGGACGAACTGGAGAAGACGTTCTTTCTGGAGTGATTGAGCCCGGCGGGGGGGAAATAACTACGGTAGGACCGGCACACTTCGATCTCCGGGCCACGACCTCGGCCAACAGGGTCAGGTCAGCGAAGGATACATTCGGGTGCGATTTCAATTGTCGCCAAGCATCGCTTGTTGGGATGGTCTCCGTTGAGTTACCGCCCTCCTGGGACGCGCTTGAGGAGGCGTGCGTGCTATCCCTGTACTTGGTGTCATTCGCACGGGGACAATCAGCACACGGGCCGCTGCAGGCCAGGGACTCGCCGACAGCGGCACAAAACGCTTGTCCAAACACGTCATCCGCGCACGCCAGACAGTTCGATGGATCGCCTGAACAGCCCACTGGATCTGATTGCGTGACTTGTGAAGGACTTCCAGAGGAAGGTACGACGGGAAATAACGATCTGAGAGGTCGCACTTCGGGACGCCGTCGAAGAGGAACCGGAGGCTGGTATGGCGGGAGGTTGTCCAGAATAGATTGCGCGCCTATCTGGGAGGCTGGAGGCAACTCGACGGGCACCATGGAAGCTTCTGACACTGTAGTAGTTTCGGTCTTGAATGGCGTGGCAGGAGGATTGAGGACCATCTCTCGGCAAACACAGGAAGTGTCGTCCGTGCAGAGACCGCATTCAAAGGCACCTATGGAATGGGTACCGCTGTACGAAGAGGATTTGGGGACAGGCGGAAATTAAATATAGTTTCGAGAGTGGAGACTGATGATGGGAACATGACATCCGCTTGACCGTGGTTCTGGGTTGGGAGGGAGACGGACCATTCTCTGACGAGATATTCGAACTCGGAGAAGAGACTAGAGACGGCGTAGGTGGTGTCAATGCCATCGTAGTGGGTGTAGGAACCTGGAACGAGTGTGTAGTCTTGCGGTATCGAGCTTAGGTTTCTTGTTCGGGGATTGTTCGATGGATCATGATTGTCAAGACCAATGGACGGACTATCTCTCCATCTCTTATTTTCATCGGGCTTTGGTGCTTGATGATTGCGCTCACAGTTTGCAATTGTCTCCTTATATTGCGCATTCTCGGCACGGAGGCGGTCGTTCTCCTCCTTGAGACGCTTGGCTATGGCCTGAAGGGCGACGTTCCGCTCGATCTCGCCTTGCTCGTAGAGCTGTATGCGTGCTTGAAGTTCAGCCAGCTGCGATTGCTTGCGCTCTCTGAAGGCGCGTTGTGCGGCCCTTCCGGTTATACAGTATTAGCATGTCGCGCTTCAAAAGTACCGACAGAATCTGATACCTGTTCTGGACGCGCCGACCACTGGCATCGGTCACCTAGACTCAATCCATTTGAGTATTCTGAGAACAGACGGAACTGTGAATTATTACATCGATCTGCTGGACAGATGCTGGGGCCAAATCCTTCTTCGGCTTACGGCCAGGTTTGGGCTTCGAGGGTATGACCCATTCCTTAGAAGCTAGCAGCGAAATGGTACGATGTTAGCCAAAAAAAACTTTGCGAGAAACAGACAGTAGATACCAGTTGCCCACAGGGTGGATGAAGAAGATATGACCGGCGATGGAGGCTGAGGAGGCATCGCAAGGGAACACGACGGGAAATGGGAAGTATTCCGCTAACTGATAAGATTGGCGACTGGCCCAGATTTTGTGCTTACGTCGCTTTCGCAATTCTCACAATTTTCTTTTTTTCTTTTTCTTTTTCGCATTCACCTTATCTTTTTCTACTAACATTCCTGTCCCTTACGGATTCTAGCCCAAAGCACCCAACTACTTTTGTCTAGGACATTACCAGATTACCAGTGGGACAACAAGGATCCATGTTTATTCACATGTAGGCCAATTCAGCGCATCCACGCTCACGTGAGATCGGAGAAAATCGACCTTGATTCGGTCCGAGAGGCGACTACGTATACCAAGTTTTAGAACTACCCTCTTATAAAATTTTGGGCGAGGGAAGGGGTTTGAGGGTATTATTGCCACGAGGACCTACGTATAGACACCGACAATATTCATCCCATCGTTTACTCCTAGGAGATACAATGACCTCGAAGTTTGATACGGCCGTGATAGTTCTGGATGAACATTTAGCTCATGCCAAACAGTTTCGTGACATTCAACACTCTTGTCCACCTGCGTTATTTCTGTGTATTCAGAACAAATGCAAAACGTGACGTGTATGACTCATAAGTCGCATTGGGCCTCGGGATACAGAGCGGAATGCACGATCAGGTCGGTCTTTCGCGAAGTGCGCTGGGGGTTCGCTCTGGGGACCACATCGTCGTTTGGCATGCTGCGACGTCCGCATAAAGAGACAATGTCTCGGTCACTTGATATGTCCGGTGTGTCAATGCAATGAAGTGTTTCCGGCTCGGTTCTGCATTCGGTACCGGTATGGTCATCGAAGGGCATACGAAGGTGCATTAATGCTGTGTATACAGTAACACTAGTGCTGTCTAATGCATGAAATAGCCAGATTAACACAGGTCTTCCTGCATTCCGCCTTGTGTCACAGGATTAATGAGCACCGTTACGTGTGGATCAGCGTTGTCCATGCGGACGCACCGCATGAAACCAAGTAGGTACTGGCCGCAATTCCGGCGACGATCCTCCTCAAATGCCAAGGGGGTGACGAAATTCCCTGATGTAGATGGTCTGAGGAGAATTGCGATTGCGGTGGGTTTAGGCCAGCGTTTCAAGGCGAAATTTGAGGCGTCGGGCATGAGGTCGTGAGAGTCCGACCATGCGCGCGACTCGGATATGCGCACGGCGAAAAGTCGGGTCACTGTAGAGACTGTGCATGCGGGAAGCGTAATATTTCATGAGGACATGTGTGCTCATCATTGATGCATATTGATGTTACACCAAGTCGATGGCGCTCACTTTTACTGTAATGATCACTTCGTTTCAGCGACCGCGCAGTCGATGATGGGCTCACAGGAATTCCGCGCTATTGGACAAGCTCCAACACTACCAAGATC
The DNA here is from genome assembly GCA_022884055.1 of Russula griseocarnosa. Taxonomy (NCBI): domain Eukaryota; kingdom Fungi; phylum Basidiomycota; class Agaricomycetes; order Russulales; family Russulaceae; genus Russula; species Russula griseocarnosa. The sequence goes on along the minus strand of JAGKRU010000061.1, from coordinate 51,405 downwards.
ACTGTGCTGGGTGAGTTCATATTGAAAAATGGTCCACATGGTCCAATTCGTCGAAGCAACAACGAATGTTCTTAAAGTATAAATTTAATCCCATCGGAGACTGCCATATTGCCAAGACCCTGCGCGTCGTCGTTAATGGAGAGCGACAGCGAAGTGATCAATGAATGGGATATACCAGCGATGACAACACCACCAGAATCGAATGCCTCTACATTACTTTCTTGCAGCAATGCAGTTCAAGTGGACCCATCTTCAAGCTTTCAGCGATATCGACGAATGCGAGGATGCAAATCTTAATATCGCGGGGGATGGTTTATGATTTGGTCGGAGTTAGACTACACCTAACATACAGTCTGGGAAATAAGTGAGCTGAATCTAGATGGTTCATCTTTCGACATACTTGTAGTTACTATACTGAAGCTTCTCACTCATCGAACATGTCATGCATGCAGAAGCATTCAGCATTCCGTGCTGGTGTTAAACGAGTGTGCTGAATGCAAAAGAGCGAACGTGAAGTAGCCGAATTGAGCGAAGAGGTCAAACCAGAACCTGAGCCACGTGCTGTCTCAAATGCCGTTTCGTCTCAATTGCTGATTCGTTTGCTCACATGAACTTGAAGGCCCCCTCTGATTGAATCATATATAGCAAGAACTCCGCGATGATTATTGGTGATACGTTCGAAGTTCTCTTGCCAGCCTGAACTCCCCCGATATATAACAATATTCGCATGGACACTATGATTCAGTTGCTTCTCTGTCGGCAAGTCGTGGCTGTCGACATCTCTGAAACGCAGCGCTGGTATTCCAGCTATTTGGCCAGGGCCACGAAGCCTATACTACCCACACTTGGCATGGCCTGACGTAGGGACGCACGTGGGTGCCCGCTTTGAACGTGATGCATGATTTCAAGATCCGTTTACTTCTCCCAGGGCGCCGCAAGATGTACCGATTATCGACGGTATAAATAGCCACGACGAGACTTCGTACCAAGTCGGGCAGCGTCCATCTTCTCCCTCCGGGTAGAGTATACACAACTGTGCTATGAACTTGAGAAAGGAGGTGAAGCAGACCGTGGAGATAACAAGCGAGGATGTAGTTCAAGACTCGGATCTCGACAACCAGGCCACTGGGACCACTACAAGGGAGAGAATAAGTGCGTATTTCACGATCGCCGCTGCAGCATTTGGTCTCATAAGTGATGGATGTGAGTCACACCATGAGAGTTATAAGACGCCATGGTGTGCTCACGGCTGACAACGCAAAAATTATGCAGATCAGAACAATCTCATGACCATGACCAATGTATGCTGTTTGCTGTCTTGACTCTGAAATCAGACGTAGTTCAGATTGTTCCAGGTGGTATTTAAACGCTTATACCCAAAGACCTATACGGCATCCGTCTCTACACGGGTTTCCAATGCCCTCTTAGTTGGTAAATATACTCTGTCGGACATTATCTGAGTTTTACTTTTCCTTATCTAGGTGCAATCATTGGCCAGTTGTTCGTTGGCTTGGTATGCGATCGCATGGGACGAAAGGTTGCACTTGTCTTCACTACACTGGTCATCGTCCTCGGTGCTACACTAGGCACCGCCGCCCATGGCCACCACGGTAGTGCCAAGGGATTGTTCTGGTTCTTAACCTTTGCGCGAGGGATAACAGGGATTGTTCGTGCTGTTCATATTGTCTGATTTTGGTACTCATTCTCTTACCAGGGCGTCGGTGGCGAGTATCCCGCATCGTCTACCAGTGCCAGTGAGGCAGCAAACGAGCATATGTTGAGCAGACGTGGCCCTGGTAGGCTTCTTGTCTTGGTTGTCATTTGTGCAATTGATCAAGTTGTTCGCATTATTCAACAGTTTTCATCATGGTCACAAACTTCGTTCTTTCCGTCAGTTACTTGACTGTTCTCGTATTAATCGTCGGACTTATTCCTGCCAGTTCGGGGGTCCCTTGGCTTGTTCTGTCTTTCTCATCGTCCTTTCAATCGCTGGGGAGAATCATCTTCGTACTGTTTGGCGTGTCTGCTTTGGCGTTGGAATTCTCCTTCCGCTTACCGTACTGGTTTTCCGGTTGAGGATGCTGAGCTCCAAGCTTTACCGGAAGGGTGCCATCAAGAGTAATAATTTTTCTCCCGTATGTCTAATAGGCTCTCGCTCATATATGCGACTTTATTTAGAGAGAGTGCCATACTATCTGGTTCTCAAGCGTTATTGGAGATCACTCGTTGGCACTTGCGGTGCATGGTAAGGCTCATCCCAGCGCGTGTTTTAATTTTGACGCTGCTCAGGTTTTTGTACGATTTCGTAACCTTCCCGAATGGCGTATTTTCGGGTACCATTATCTCAAGCGTTATTCACGATAACGACATCAAGAAAACTGCAGAGTGGCAGCTCCTTCTTTCCTCCATTGCGCTGCCCGGTGTCTTCATCGGAGCGCTTCTATGTAATCCCCTAGGTCGCCGGAACACGGTAAGCTTTCCGGTTAAATTATCCCACCTCAATCTCAACATGCGAGTTAGATGATCTTGGGGTTCAGTGGTTACCTCATTTTTGGTAAGGATTGTTTTTGCATAGGGTATAAAGAGCATGTTTTTACGTCGTGCGTCAGGGTTGATCATTGGGCTCGCATACGAGAAAATTACGAAGATTATTCCCCTCTTTGTTGTATTGTGCGTCGGATTCTTGCGTATGACAGAGTGCGATATCCCAACTGACGCTTCCCAAGTTATGGTCTAATGCAGTCATCCGGGAATCTAGTTAGTACTCGGTCAATTAACTAACTACCAGAGGAAACTCGTCTTACACCTTCAGGGTCCCGGAGATATGCTGGGTCTCGTCAGCGCTGAGTAAGTCAGTACAGTTTATTGAAGCACACTCTCGTAATCTGTGCTCTGATGCAGGTCGTATGCGACACCCATCCGGTACGTTGATTATGAAGGAGTCTTGACAAGTGCTGACTGAGGGCAAGTGGGACGTGTTACGGATTGTCAGCAGCGGTCGGCAAGGCCGGCGCCGCAATAGGTACCCAGGTATTCACTCCCATTCAAAACAATCTCGGAAAGAGGTGAGCAGTGAGGACCTGTTACAGTACTATCGAAATGCCAGATGGCTAACGTCACGGTGCTTCATTGTTCAGGTGGACGTTCATCATAGCCGCAATTTGTGGTGTTACGGGTATTCTGGTGACATACCTTTTCGTGCCTGATATGACTGGGGTGGACCTTGCTGAGGAGGATGCGCGGTTCATGGAATACCTGGAAAGGAATGGATGGTAACGACAGTTGGCGAGGATGAGGATATGAGGACATAACACGGTAACCGGCCCGGACGTTACCGTATGTCATTCTCCTCTCTCCTCGTCGTATCGCACTTCACTCTCTTCGTGGCTTTCACTCGTTCGTTACGTTGTACTCGGTTCGTTTCTACCGTCCCAAATTTATCTGTCCTCGAAGGCGAGTGAACGATGAATCAGTGGAAGTCCGGGACGTTCGAAACGTGTATTCCCTCAGAGGGCAACTGAACACGGCATAGACTCTGCTGGGCGTTCTTCGGAGCCTAGTATAACGGAGTCTTACTATTATCCTTCTCGCAGATGGAACTTGCCGACATTGCATGATTTGGAGCGGCTGAAGCCCTCAGAGCACCGGATCCGCAGTCGACGGCGTACGAGCGAACACAAATCTCTTTTGACAAATCTGCCGCTCCTTCAGTAATGATCAACTACGGAGTTTTCCCAGCAGTATGGCTTACAACTGGGCTCGAAGCCGAAAAAAAGGTTGTTTGCGGAGGATCGTGGAGAAGGCGTGGCATTGGCCCCCTCTCGAGAGCTCAAACGTGCAAAAAGGATCGATAAGTAGCTTCCCGGAGTATGTTTACCCTGATTCTCTTGGGATTCTGTCTCACACCTCCCAGCATTAGCGCTCACACAAGCGAGCTTTTCATTCTTCTTGGAAAAGGTTTGCTTTTCCATCTTCAACGCTACGTTGTTTGACGCCATTTTCAGATGGTTCCGACTGGTTGGAATTGTCGAGGAAGTACAACGTACACATTTCTGTGAAACGCAACCCTCTCGCCATATACTTGGAAGGAAGTCGCGATTCTTCAAGGCTGTCGAGAAACTGTTGAAGATGTTCAAAAGGTGCGCTGCATTTTGCATTACTGTTTTAGATGTCTCTCATTGATCATAGAGTATGTGGAGATATCGTTGACACACTTTCCGACATCCGGTCTCCAAGAAGTTCTTCAGAGAACTTCACGCTTTCCGGAGTTTCGTGGAGAACGTTGGTAGTCAGAAAGTGAGGGTCACCTTTATCGCTAGAGTACGATCTGATACGCTGGTCAAAGTTACGTAACGGGCAAAACACTACGAATATCATCTTAGCCAGAGACTGGCGGTCAGATTACATAACGAAGTATGTGGGATTTATACTTTTGGCCTTCTGACACTCCTGATAGACAGAACCTTCTGAACTTCTTGCGCAGAAGATACACGACCAGGAGTTCCACATGCCTACAGCAGCGCCGGTTGCATATGCCTTATATCCATTTGCGGCTCCTCGTTCCTTGTCTCCAATGAAATCAAATACTTTCTTGCGATGGCGTAGAGTTGAGATTGGTTAGGGATAGCCGCTCGCAGAATCTGGAGATTAGTGGGCTTGCACATTCACAGAGTATATCCTCTCGATGGATTGGTGAGCACTTTGTCTGCGCGATTCGTCTTATACTGAAATACCTTCAGGACTGGGGTTTGTCTCTCGCAACGGCTTACGGAAAAGCCTCTATGCCGAGCTATGGGTCCACGAGGCTTATATCTGTCTTGTAAATCTGCCTTGTAAATCTGTTTTGTAAATATCATTGCTGTCGTTTGTCCGCTAACCATCACCAGGTCAGGCATATTTCTCTCCCAGCCCCTCGAATTGATGCACGGCCTCTCTGCTAACCCCCATACAGGGGACCAGGAGGATCAACCTATTCAGATACGCATTCATGGGTTTCCACACAGCAAATGTCGGCTACGTTCGTTCCTAGGTGAGAAAATTCGATGCCTTCTTCATCTTATTGATTCAATATAGTCTTCCGTTGAGCTCGTCAAGGCAATACCATCGCAACAGAGAGTCCTCCATCGTTTGGTTTATCGCTGTTTTCCCGCCCTCGATCAACACAAAAGAGATGCCTTAGCAACACATTTCATTCGGCTCGAGGTCCCCCTCGTTGACCTGAAACAAGCGCAACTTCCGCTGGGAGCTTCAGGCGGAGGTGTCTTGCAAACACATTATTCTGGAACGGCAGCTCCACCAATCTCGACATCCTGATGCCTGATCGGTAAAGTTCTTTGAGTGTCTTCTTTCTCGAGACACCACTTAATGGTTGTATGTTAGCCTGATGGACCTTCGCTTTACTATCTCGGATATGAACCCCCTTACTTCCGATCGATTACCTGGCGAAATACTCAACTATTGAACGATCTTGAAAAATTGTGCGTGTGCAAGTCTATCTTTCCGATTCCAGGATAATAGTAATACCTCGGCAGTTTGACCTCTAGTGACGTGGATTCTCAATCCGCCGCCTTCATATGTCTTATGACAATCGCCGATATGTTCTGTGACCAACGCTAGCGTTCGGCAAAGCATGGAATCATCCTCTTATGCCCGTCTCCGGGATCGCAGTTACATCCGAGAGCACACTGGATCTCGAAAGCGGCATCTTTCCGCAGATGCGTGGTAAATGTCTCTTTTGATGTGTAATGCTTTCGGCTTCTGATCCCTGCTTCTAGTCAAAGTTTCATCAGATCATCTGGATTCCCCACAGAAGTGAACGCTTTCCTCCAAAGCTGTGATCAGATGACGACAGGAACGTCCTAGATAGTCATTCCAAGCACCTCCTAGTCGAGACTTAATCCCAATTTAATCTCTAACTTGGTCCCAACTCTGCGCCTAGTCGTGAATTGGATATTACACCCTATCTACCTAAGAATATACCCTAGTGCATACATTCTTGGCGTGCACCGCAAGCCTAACTACGCTTGCGTTTTTTACTCTCCTTCTCTCGTCCCTTCTTCGCACGTATCTACGGAGAAAGATCGATTATCATTCAATAAAAAGTAAAACGAAGAAAATCTCACTTCCTTTCATCGGGTCAACCATGACATAACGACCCTTGACGCCTTTCGGTCTGCCTTCAGGTGTGAACACCCTTTGCGACGACTACTTTGACCTCCTTTTTCTTGTTTTGCCAAACTCGGCGCATAAGCTTTTCCACCTGTTGTGCCTTCTCGCGCTCAGTAAGGTCTGTCGTCTTTGTGACGCCTCGGCTTTCTTCAGAGCCTTTCCAGACGTTGGGCGCCTTAAATTTCTTTCGCGCTTTTGCTTCTGCAACCTTTTTGATAGGTCGGACAAGAGCGCGCTGCTTGGCGCGCAGAGCTCGTACGGCTTCTTTCGTAATGGGTATGTTGGGAATGAAATTCTTGGCCTCATCGTCAAGAAACACGACGGGAGGCCTTCTTTTGAATTGAGGGAGTAGCGCGTAAAGCCATCGTTGATAAGTTCTGTCTTTGTTTTTCTTCTGTTGACTAAATCCTGGGCAAGGGAAACTGCCTCTGCCGTGAGTAGACCGTGTTCTAATCAAAATATCGATCAGTCGACCGCAGAGCCTCGAGTTTACAAATTAAAAATTACTTCTTATTTGAGCTGATCAACTCGTCTTCATTCGGGTTGTAACATCCCACATCTCTGTGTCGTCCTGCTCTTGGGGCACAACTTCAAATTCGGGTTGTGACTCCAGCTCATCATCTTCTGAAGCAGACACCTAATGATGCGTAAGAATAAGACCTTTGGGAAGTAAGATCTCACCCCGACGTCTAGCGAAGGTTCTGGGGAGGACGCCTCCCCGTCATCATCCTCGGTTAAATGACCCATCCGCCGAAAATGTCTTGGCTGAACCACACGTCAGTCTTTATGGAACTCTGAGTTTTGCTCTGCGGTTCCTCAAGAGAAGTCAATAGTCGTGCCTTCTTCCGGGATGCTCTCTGCTGGCGAGGTCGCTTGCGTTTGGAAAGCGATTGTGATGATGACAGCTCGTCCTCTTCACCGCTGACGAGGAGTCCGACTCCGACTCTGCGGCTTACGCTGCTCCATTTCATCCAACCACCACTTCATCCTCTTCATCCGTGTCACCTTGAGCTTCGTCCTTGTCGATACCCGACCACTCTGTACGCCGCTTGTCATCCTGCCTTGCCATACGAACTTTGTATTTGCATCTCGTTCGGCAAGTCTCTCCCGATACGTCTCATATAGGCATCCAAGTCATTTTCGAGTGCCTGCACGCGACTATCCTGCTCTCCATCGGTATGCAGAGCTTCGTCCAGAACTATTGTCGTCCTTTCTTTGTTAGTGTCGTTGTCTTCGTCGTCGGTGTCAGTGAAATCGTGGGAATCTATCCTTCTTGAGATTCGCTCCGCAGACTCTAGTCGAACACGTCCTCCTGGCATGACCGAGAACTGCATCGGTTTGCTCGAGACCGATATCCAGCGGTGCGGTCATTTGTAACTGCATTCTCTGGATCGTCTTCCTCTTGACCTCATTGCTTTCCGTCGGTCGCGCTTTGCTCGACTAGCGGACTCCGCATTGAGACGTTCCAACTTAGGACTGGTTTTAATAACTGCATTGCAGGCAACCAGATGCAGTTACATACCTCCTGTTGAATCTGCTCGTCTTCGTCGGCGACGTCAACAACCTCAACTGCCTCTGTGAATTCATCAACATGCTTTGTCTTCACTTCTAAGCCCAACTAGAGAAGTATGAGCATAGATAGAAAAACATGACCAAGGCTTTAAAAAAACATACCTCTTCTCTGAGGGCAATGCGCCACTTGAGCAAGGCTTTGAAGTCGCCCTTCCCGAGGACCTTGAGGTCGTCTAGGTTGGCCTTTATGTCCTCAGAGGTAAGAGGAAGTGAAGCCCAACTAGCCGGCCAACAGGTGAATATAAGGAAAGTCCATGGAAGAGGCTGGAGGACGTACGACTTCCCTCCGTAGTAAAATTCATTTTGTTACTACGCCCAGTATGGCAATGGGGTCAGAAGAACGAATGAATTCTCCTACGTGATTTCGATAAGGGGTGTAATCATTGTCAGCGTATCCTCCTCCTCCGTTCTTTATCAGGTTGGAATACGTTTGCCTGCGCATTTTTACCGCGACGCCTTTGTCAAGGGGAACGGAAGCTTCGAGGTCTTTGAATACGTGTTTGGGTCGAGGAATTTCGGATCAATAGCCTTCGGAAGGAATTCGCGGCAAACGACGAATATCTCTGCAGAGACATTTCTGGTGAACTGTGGTTACCAGACACAAATGCTGGACATGGAACCGTACCGGGAGGAAGGGGTTCGTTGCCTCAACTTTATTGAACAATTGGTTGAAGACCCATATGAGGTTGTTGTAGTCTTTACTTCGAAAAATCTTCGTGATAAATGTTCCCCTTTAATAAGAAATTCCACGGCGAGCTTCAGACTCATGAGAACGAGCTCCGACTGCGCATAAGCATCCTGTATCCAGGCAGTCCCGACGTTTGGTGCACCATCGTGGAGTACTACATCTGCCTTCCAGTCCTTGAGCTCATTCCGTATAAGGTTGCGACAATGAACCGTAGTAATGTCGGCGCAAAGGTGATAACTCGCGGAATTGGTTTTATGGTACCAGGTCAATGCCTATCACGGAGCAATTTTAAGCCAGTGGATCAAAGGGTCACAATTCTCTACGCACCAACGATCAGACTGTTGACCGGCATTGTCTTGCTCACAACCTGGAGCCACCCTCCTGGCGCAGCGCACAGATCTATACAACATCGCGCTGATTCCAAGAAGGCGTATTTCTTGTTCAGCTGGATCAGCTTGAATGCGGAACGTGCACGACCCTTGTTCTCTGCAGGATGCTCAAGCGCTTGTAAGGCGAATGGAAATACATTCGACGTACTTTGCAAGTTTGTAGTACTTATCCAATCGACCCTTGCCTGTTTTCTTTTGAGCCTTGCCCATCTCGAGGGGATTTTGAAGCCGTTAAGTGCGCGTTTCCCTTTTTGAGGCAAATGTCAATGTCACGAGTCCGGGCCGCCTACCGCGACGTTGACCTGCTATCATAAGTTACCTTGCCTCGCACACTCCTCGCAGCTTGCAGCTTGCACTTGCCACGACCATGGCCGAGCCCTCTTCCTCACTCCGCTGCTTCCATTCCTCAACGTCTGTCAAGAATCTCTATAAAACCACCGTGTTGTGGCGCACAGGGGCCCTATGGTTGGAGTATTCCTTGTCTTTGCATTTACAGTAATTTAACCTTCCGTTCTGCTGCCAGTTGCGGGGCATATTGACAGGTGCATCGGAACTCACGCTCTCAGATCTATGGACGGATTGTCCCAGGACAGAGTGGAAGCATTCATAACAGCGGCTCACTATGCGGTAAACACTTGTTACCGGTATCAACCCGCTACTGCGATTTGTCAAAACCCCACTAGATTTCAATGGCCTTGGGCTGTGCATCGTCTCTTTGCACCCACGTTTCCGCACTCATCGCTTCGCGGGTCCTGCCATTGCTGTGGGAGGCTTTATCTTCTCAGTCACCATCATGGCACGTCCTCAGTCAGGGTCGGTGAGTTACAGCATCATTAGACAAATTTGGGATCACATAAAGAATTGTCAGCCTCAGAAATTGGCACCGTGATACCTCTGGGCGGTGATCATGCAGCTGGTACGCCAATGGGATTTATAATTCTGATGGGTATTTATCGTGCTCGTGCACAGATACATTTCCCTTGCGATTTAAGATAGAGTACGTAATATAATAAACGGTCATGTGATGTACGCGCGGTGTTGGAAAGCGTGTCAACTCCGACTGAAAATGCGACAGACTTGGTCGCCTCTTGATTTCACGCACACTCCTCCGGTCACCTCCCATGTAACACTAGCTTCTGCCCTTCGCGCTCTCATGACTGACCATAAATCCAACGTCACAAGCGTCGCCTCAACTCCCCTACCTTTGATTTCTTCACCTCTTCCGCTGCGTCTTTTCATCCTCGCCCTTACCAGCCTAACCTCCCGCGGCCCCACCGCCGAAGCCTCCACCCCCCACGCAACAACTCGCTTACACATCCACTCCCCCAAGGACCCTACTCCGGGCGAGCCAAACACAGTATTCATACACCCGCCGTTCTTCGATTTTCCCGATTCTCATCTATACCCGGATGGTCTTACACTGTTATGTGCCATCAATCCCAATTGGTTCTTGATCTGCTGACTTTATCTCACTGCACACATCTAATCCTTATGCATCCATATCCCCCTAACTCGAACCCCAGAGGCTGTGCTGCTAAGAAAAAAGATTTAAAGAGCGGGAGCCGACGGTTGGCCTGATGGAGAGGAACCTCGCCTTCGATGTACGTTTTGTCGACGGACATACGCCGGTGTCAATGCCAAGAGCATGTGGAGGCGACACGTATTCGAAAAGCACAAGATCGCTATGTCTAACCGACGTGAAAACGCCGACCGGTCAAGGAAAGGTAATCGTATGTATTTTGGATTTGTTGCGGCTTCGCTAAGTTTACTAACAAAGTAGATGTGAAAGGTGGTCAAGAAAAGGAGAATCTATCTGTCCACAAACGTGGCGGTCCTGTTGATGAAGTTACAAAATCCCGACTGCGGTCCCTTCGACCCGCTGCTTCAGCGAGCACCTCCGCCTTGTCAGATAGGAAAAATGACAATGAGTTTGATATAGATGTTGATCTACATGTTCCGTCTGCTCCCCGCGTTCCCCAAGGGGAATTTCCCAACCTCGAGCCGCCAGTCGACCTGTCCCGGTCACCATTATTCCAGGCCCATTTCCGAGACAGTCCTACCCCTCCTCCGAACTCTCCGCGCTCACTCTCACCAGAAATTACCGCACCATGTCATGAATTGTCTCCCTTGCCCCCCGTACCAGTTATTCCTTTATCCCCGTATAATCCCCTTACCACACCATCTTTTCGTCACTCCCCTCCACGTCTTCCATCCGATCAACCATGGCGGTTCCCTAGCCCCAGCCACCCCCTTCATTTCACTGCTTTGGATGCCTCACTCGGTATGGTCGCGCGCGAGCAAGCCAGCCCATCCGGGGTAATATCTGCGCCGTCGGCCATCGATGTCAGTCCCGTGATAATCGCGCCACGTGAGGGCAAGGCCAGTTCCTACAATACCCCTAGCGTTCTCATCTTCGGCAAGAAGGATACGGGGAAGAGCACTGCGAAGAGGAAAACTATAAAGAGGAGTACTGCGAAGCCAACCCCTCGTAGATTATTTATTTCCAGTTCCCTACCCACACCCATCACCGAACGCCTCGGCCTTGATCGCTCTCGTCCTACAGAGGAGTCGCCACTGAGACGTATTGGAAGCCGCTACACCCCGCGAACTTCGAAGGCACCCATGTTTGCGCCCGCTCGAATAAAGATGAATGGGATACTGGCTGCGTCACCAGGGGAAGATCTGTTTGGGAATCTTTACGGAACGGTGACGGAACCAGGGAAGCCTTCTGCACGCGCAATTGCTACTCCTCTCTCAAGCCCTAACGCAGACAGTCCGGTGGTCAGGACGAGGCGTTACGTGACTGAAGATAACCTTATGAAATCGGCTTTAAACCGCGAGCGATTCTCCAAAGAGCAGACCATCGGTCTCGGCCTGTTGGAGGCGTTCTCACTAAAGCAAGAAGCTGTGGACATCGAGGATGACTGTGAGATCGACTCGATGTTGTTGTCTTCACCTGTCCTCAGAGCCCGCTCAGCTACCGATCTTGACCTACAAGATCGTAATGAGGAGGGGCGGGATTCCCCGGGCCTCCTCCCACCAGTCAAGAAGAGAAGGAAGACCCATAGCAGTGACATCGTTTGATCCTTTGTTCTTGTTTGCTGTGCGATATCACACGCCACTAGTGCATTTCCAGTCCTACATGTATCCCTATGCCCTTCTTTCCCAGTTGTCCTCCTTTCTCGTGGCCGTGGACTCATGAATTGCAGATTCGAGTGTTTGGGAATGTCCTTAGTAATTTTTTCCCGTTCCCGCTGCACAGGCCTTGCAGTCAAGCTTTGCAAATAGGTCTGTAAGGCCACCATACGCCCCTTGGTCGGTACCTTCTGTACTTGTATTTCGTTAGTCGTCCTGGCAGCATTTGTAGCTGTCTGTATTATTGCTATTGTCAGTACCGCTGAATAACCGCTGAATATCGCCGCGTATTCGGTCACGTGGCTATTTTAAGTATCATTTGCGAAGCACAGACATTAACGGTTTACGCAAGACCACCATGTTCGACGATTGTGAGCTATACTTTCTAAGAAAATCCCTCGGAATCTAAGCAAAGCTACCCATAGATGTTGAGCATGCTGCACCCGCAGCCGGTGGCGTTACTTATGGAACGGGAGCCCCACCACCCATGCGCTATGAAGGGTTTGAGCCTTCACCGTATGACCATGAAAATGCACGAGAGAACGAGCTCGGAACAGTACGCCCATTCTCCCTGGGTTGTCATCCCATCTGAACCTTGTGTATAGCACGACAACCAACCTACGAGTCCCTCGACTGCGCTCGCGCCAATATTTGACCTAGGTCTGGTCCAGTACACACTTCCGGCACCTCTCATCTCCCTTGTGGTTGCCTCAGATCTCCTCGCCATGGGACTATCCTCCAATGTCATTGTGCTTATCGAGCTGGCACACGCCGACCAAGTTCCCAGAATTCCCATCCCTCGAAAGCCCTCAGAATTCTCGCTTTATAAACTATTCATGGACCCTTCTGGACGACATCTCATAATCACCTCTCTCGACGGCGAGAATTGGTATCTGTTTCGGGGCTGGAAGAAGCCCAAACAATTGAAGACGTTCAAGATGGTCATCGAATCTGTTGCTTGGAATAAAGCAGCTTTGCTTTCTTCGTCTTATTCGACTTCGACGCGAGAAATCCTAATAGGTGCAAGGAATGGCACCATTTACGAGGCTATCTTGGATGCCGAAGAAGACTTCTTCAAATCCCAAGAAAGATACCTGAGCCCTGTCTTTACTCTTCATGAGCGACAACCCATCACAGGCCTCAATTTCGATTCCTTTCCTTCGATAGACCCCAAAAGGGTGCTCATTGTAGCCATCACCACTTCACGGATTTATCAGTTCTCTGGTACACTTCCACGGCGGCCAGAAGAAGGGGGCCGAATGTTTGGTATGATCTTTGCCACTTACCGGGAAGCCGCCCCAAGTGCGTCATAATGTTTCGCTCTGTGACAGTTACTTGATAACAGTCAGAAGAAATATCCGAACTCCCTGGCAACATTCGACATTCGGAGTTGCACTATTACACCCCCAACAGTGCGCAGTCTCAATCGTTACCAAGAGAAATTGCTTGGATGACAAGTCCGTCTATATCCGAATGATCTGGGTTGATGCTATGCTCATGAACTTCAGGTCCTGGTGTCTATCATGGAACATTCAATTTCCAGTCGACAACCGATGACTTTATTGATGGGGCACAACTATTCCCTTACCCAGCTCGGCTCGCGTCTCCTAATGTATCACACGAGCCGTCGCAGCCAGAATTCCCCATCTCCATGACGCTAACTGAGTTCCATATCGTGTTACTCTATAGCGACCGGATAGCAGCAATATCTCTCCTTAATGAGAGTCTAGTACACGAAGAACTACTCCCATTGGTAAGCACATAAGTTATGGTTATTAACTAAGCTGATTTCGCATCCTAAAGAGACATGGTGAAACAGCACGCGCGCTTACAGCTGATCCTGTGCGTAAGACGTATTGGGTCTACACCGATCAGTCCCTTTTCGAACTTAGAGTCGGAAACGAAGACCGCGATGTCTGGAAGATCAACCTCCAGAAAGAGAACTTTGATGTCGCGCTCAAATATGCCAAGGTAAGGCATCACCAGGACATTGTCTTTCTCGTTCTGACGTTCTCGGGGAACAGACCGGAGGACAGAGAGACCTCATCTTCGCTTCACAAGCGCAGGCGTTGCTCAAGACTCAGCGATACTTCCCGGCAGCCCAAGCCTTCGCCCAATGCTCAATACCATTCGAGGATGTCGCATTGAAGTTTCTAGACGTCAACGAGCGTGACCCATTACGATCATATTTGATGCTGCGATTAGAGCAAACACGCAAGTCGGTCCGTGTCAGACAGTTTTTCTATTTCTGTCGAAACTCACGACGAAAGTAGGATGTGACGCAACGAATGATGCTTGCAATATGGCTTGTTGAGTTCTATCTAAGCAAGTACGATGAGCTGGATGACCTTACTGCTCTATCGTCGGCACAATACGACGTCGAGAATGTAAAGACAGAACGCTCGATCCTAGAGGAGGACCTTCGACGCTTTTTAGAGTCCCACAAAGTTGGTGCCGCATCTGAACATCTCTTATAATTTCATTCTCATGTCGACCTTAGGATGACCTCGAGCCTAACACAGTATACGAGCTGATACAAAGCCATGGCCGCACGGACATGTACCTTTTCTATGCAGCCTTGATCGGTGACTTTGAACGTGTCGTAGAACATTGGGTCCTTGAAGAGGACTGGGTCAAAGCCATCGATGCCATCAGCCGGCAATCAAACTTGGAGTTGTACTATCAATTCGGACCTGTTCTTATGAGACATGCACCTCGCGATACAGTTGACTCGTGGATACGCCAAGCCGCTCTCGACCCACTGCGTCTCGTTCCTGCCCTCTTGCAATTCCAGTTTGCGCCGCGTGACCCACTCTCGCCGAATCAGGCCACCCGCTACTTGAATCATGTCATTTTTGAACAACTTAACACGTCCTCCACCTTACACAACTTGTTCATCACTTTACATGCATCACCGGCTGCGGGGTCCCCCGAGGATGATGGCCCTTTACTGCGCTTCTTAGCGAAAGCCCCTGTTGATTCTCTCACAGGAAGGCCTTATTATGACCTCGATTATGCCTTGCGCTTGTGCAGCGAGAGTGGCAGGATTCAGCCTTGCGTACATATATATTCGCAAATGGGCCTGTGGGAAAGCAGTGTCGATCTGGCTTTGGAAAAGGGCGACGTGGAGCTCGCAAAACTCAATGCTGACAAGCCAGAGGATGACCCACAACTGCGGAAGAAGCTTTGGTTGAAGATTGCGAAATTTGTGGTTCAAGACAAAAAGGATATTAAGATGTGAGTGTGAGGATAGCTCACGAGGCTCGAGATTTGGCTGACTATCTGGGCAGGGCAATGCGGTTCCTCGAAAGCACTGACTTGCTCAAAATCGAGGACATCCTGCCATTCTTCCCCGACTTTGTTGTCATTGATGACTTCAAAGACGAGATAGCGAATGCATTGGAGTCTTATTCGGCCCAGATTGAAGCTCTCAAGAATGAAATGGATGACGCGATGCGGAGCGCTGAATCAATGAAAGAATACATTGTTGGATTAAGGAACCGCTTTATTACCGTCGATGCTGGAGAGAGATGCTCAGTGTGCTCGATCCCCATCCTGACACGACAGTTTTACGTCTTCCCATGTCATCATGCTTTCCATGCTGACTGCCTTGTTGGTCTGGTGCGTGACAGTTTCTTCAGCGCTGACCGGACTACATGGGATTTCTTTATTATTTAGACAAAGGAATATCTGCCCGCGCACGCTCTCCGACGGTTACTCGCTCTTCAGGACGAAATCGTGAAAGGGAAAGCTAGCTCGATTGATCGAAGTGAGGCTTTGTCGATAGATGCAAGTGCTACCGTATGGCAGCCTGGAACGCAACGAACGTTGCTTTCTCAAAGCATCACGGCCCAGACGCAGAATGGGCAGCGTCAAACCAACTCCATAGGGCGCAACCTGCTCTCAGCGGGTGATCGCCTGCGCGATCTCATCGTACCAGATGCACTCGTAACTGTCATAACGTCGCCTGCAGGTTGGATACCAGGTATTGGTGGTGCACAGAAGAACGCACTGGTCGAGAGTGCGGCGGGAAAACGACTTGAAAAGTTGAGATCGGAGTTGGAAGACATTCTCGCAAGCGCATGTCCGCTCTGCGAGAGTGTTATTGCCGGGCTGGACAAATCATTCACCAAGGGCCAGCCAGATACCACCTGGGAGGTGTAGGGAGTTTGCAGACCGTTTGCTTTATATTCATATCACACTACCTGCTGCATGTGCTACTCTTTCAACACAATATTTTGGAGTCTGCGAGATTTGGATGCCAACGGAAATGGTCAATGTGCAACCTTCTTGGAACGACCAGCTCTCCGCCGTAGTCGCGCTGCCTTTTTAGCACCGAGCTGGGCAATGTGAGACGGAGTGAACTGGTATTGGCCTAACACGTACCTGAGCCTTCAGTTCCTCAGCTCGCTTCCGCTCCTCCGCGGCCTTCCTTCGCTCTAACGTCACCTCCCGTCTCCTACCAGAAGTAGACACAGTGTAGAAAGAGCGCGAGACGGAAGCACAGAAGATCTCACCGTTGAATTTCAGTCTGTTTTTCTTCCTTGAGCTCCGCTTGCAATTTTTTAATAGCCTGCGCTTTGCTGGCTTTCTCCATTCTATCGTGGAAGCCTCTCGATTTAAGAGCCGGCTGTAGGTGTGACCGACTGGAGAATACCCCGGTGAGGATAACAGACTTGGAGATGGGAAGTAACACGCACACTGTTGGTGTTTTTTGAAATTTCCAGGGTTTCCCTGAGACCCTGCCATTGGAAGAGCTTGCAATTGGAACGGGGGAGTCGTGCTGATCCATGCTGGGCGGAAGTTACCCGTAAAGGTGCTGTTGCGCTGCTCGACGCGAGGGAAGTCACCTAACTTAAGCGCTTGGAGGGTGGGTGATGCGCGGCTGCGATGTCGTCGGGGATGCGGTACCTGATTAGCTACCGCCTATGCAATCAATGAGATAACATTTAATAATATCGGTAGAGAAAGAAGGGCTGACGAGATAATAAACGAAGCGGCGCTGGGACCTCGGACGGAGCGGGGGGGCGGCGGGAGCGAGCCGTGGCGAGGGAAAGTTGATCCTTTTGCAATGAACCCGCCGTCGCCGTCGACCGCGCAGGACGACAACTTACGCCGTCTTCTTGATCAGCGAGCCGCGCGGGCGGACATCCAGCACACTAGATTCCCTTCGCTCACAGAGTTCTCAGACTCGCCCTCTATCTACAGCCACTCTCATTTTTCCCCAAGGACCCCATATCCGGACTCGAGTCCGCCTCAATTTGACTTTGCTATCCCTCCCCAATATGCCTCACGGCCCGTTTTCAATGCAACAACAACAATGAGGTCTTTCGCCAGTTCCGCCATCGCCACCACCTCCACCACAGAAGATACGCACGACGGCCTGGATGGCCCACACTCAGATGTCCGTCAATTAGAGCGGAGTGATTCCGTCGAATCAATGCAGTCCGAAGACGAAGAGCTGGAATCTCGGATGAGTTCCCTTGGCCCGACGTTGCGGTTTCACTCCCGGGCTCCTTGGGAGACGGAAGATAGCATCACAGAAGGCGTAGAACAGGAAGATGATACCCGCTCTTTTGTCACGACGAAACGGGGTAAAAGTAAAACCCGCGGAGACGGATTTATCAAGGGTCTCAGCAAGCCTGCTTCTTTCAAGGCCACGTCGACAGCGCGACCCAGCACTGAGTCTACAACCAGCAGAGACAAGGTTTCTTTTGATAGCCAGAAGGCACCCTCTAATTTACAGTGAGTACATTTTTGCCTCCGATCCTGTGGACAAACATTTCTGAAATCGCGTCCAGCGCGCAATCTCAGGCTACAGGTTCCTCGTCCTCCTCGGTGACGTCCTCATTGCGACCTTCACGGCCATTGATTTTCTCTCGCGGTCGTTCGAGAACTGTATCACACTCCCCCGTCCCAGATACCTCTGTCCCCCCACCGCCTCCCCTCAGTCCAAGCTCAGTTCTGGGTTCGTCATACACTCCCACTACATCGCCGATCCCAACGCGGTCGGCATCACCAGACCCGTCTATGTATTCTAGTACACTCAGTCCGTCTGACGTAACGGACGCATCGCGACCAACGTCTCCACTATCATTGCGGGGTCGTCCCGAATTTGCCCACCCGTACGCAAATCCCGATTTAGCGTACGATGGTGGTCTCGTGAACGGTGCCACCTCTTACCTCCCACCGTCCAGTCTTGGTAGACGCATGGTTCTCCCTAGCGACTCGATTCCCTCTGTATCAGAATCTGGGGTTTCTCAGAGTTCGTCTACTCTAACACCCGATTCCTCAATGTCCTCGGTGACAGATTACCACACGGATGTGCTTCTGAAGAAAGTGGTTGGTAGCGTTCAGGGAAAGCTTATCTCTGGCCCATTATCCACGATTCCTGGCCAGAAACTCGGATCACAACCTGGTCAAGACAAAGGACAGTTCGCTTTGTCCAATCAAGTATCAACCGCGTCGCCCACGTTCAACTTGATCTCCCTGCAGGAAGCGCAAGCGCAAGCACGGGAACGTTCGCGGACACATATGCAGACCACACCGGAACCCCCTTTCCTTCAGAATGAGCCTCCATCACGAAATAATGCGCCCGCACTTCCCACTAATACAGGGAGGATGCGGTCTCGGACAGCAAGTACTAGTTCTAAAGCCAAGATTGAAGCCCTAGTCATTAGCAATCCTATTCCCCTGCCTCATTCCGGTTCTGAGGATTCGACACCAAACGGTCGCTCAGCTCCACCTCCTCGCACTTTGAAGCAGAAGAAATCGGGGTTTATGAGGCTCTTTAATGGGAAAGACAAAGACAAGGACAAGACACAGGCACCGTCCCCACCCCCGGCGCCACCTGTCACAGCTCCTTCGGTGCCACGTACACCAAAGCTCTCTAGTGCTCGTGTGCCTGTGCCCGCCTTATCCCCTTCGTTGGTCCCCCAGAGCCCACTTCAACTTGACAGCATCGTCAAGGGCAACGGTGGAGAAAATGATCCGTTAGGGTCACCCCGGGATCAGGAAAGCATCCAGCAACAGGGTCCTGGCCTGACCATCATCACAACAAAAGATGCTTCTCCGAGTCCCGTTCCCACTAGTTCACAGAGTCTACATACTGGAAGTGGGGGCTCTTCCATAATTTCAGGTCTTTGTCCAGACCGCGGACTGAGCCCTGCCAGCGCACCACCTTTGACCACGACGTTCCCCGGGCTGAGCTTGCGTCCCATCTCCACAATATTTAGCGCTCACTTCGCGGATCATATCATGTCCCTCGAATGTCCCTCGACCTCAACGACGCAAACCGACAGTTCAAGTACGACAGCCGGTGGTAGCGGTAGCGGTAGCTCGAGCTTAGGTGCTCTCGCTACAGAACCCTCTTTCGACGAGAAGCATGCAATCACGGATGACGACCCATACGTGATCATTCAGCAGCTCCAAGAACAATTGAGATCTACTCGCAAGGCATGGCAGCATCAAATATGGGAGCTCGAAGGGCAGGTTCGCGATCTCCGTGCTGAAATTGACGAGATGCGGCTAAAGGAGTCGCGTGGGGAGCGATGTCTCCTTTGTGGTCGCTCCGATGAGCCAGATCAGTGCGTAGGAGGACATGGCGTTGTCGACCGTCCAAGAGCACGTACAGGCGTTGGCACTATGCGCTATGCTGCAGCCCCTTGATTCTCATTTTCGATCTTCCAGCACTACTTATATCTTCGGATATTGTAGTAGCGGCTTTCCCGCATTCCCCGCCCTCCCTTTTCCTCCTCAGAACAGCCTATCCTTATCGCTATTTTCTGTGTTGTAAATGTTCTCTCACTTACATTTGACACTGTCTTGCGGTTACAGCCGCCCCACATATCTTTTTGATTCTTCTACTACTTGTTTTGTACCAGGATATATTTCTTTTGTTTGTTCTTTGTCCCCTCTCGCTTAATGAGGGGCCTTATTCAGGTGCCTGTGCTCGATGCTGTAATAATGTAAGTTACAAAGTTACAAGGTTTCGACGCCTTTTAGGCTGTTTATGGCAACGCATTTGCCAAGCCTTCGAGGGCTCCGCCGAGTAGCTAGAATGACAGGGGTATCCAATGTGACATAACATAATGACAATGAAAATGCGTGCGTTCCTAAGAAATTAGGGTATTTTTCCCAGTAACTTATGTGGCGTGCTATAGACGCAAGGACCTGCACCATTCCATAAGAGAAGACCGTTGAACGTCAAGTGTCAACGTTACCAAGAGATGAGACATGAGCGCAAGAGTAAATACGAATATGTCCGGGTTTGGTACAGCACGAGTAAATAGTAGTAACTTCTTACAGGGATGCAATCACTCGTCGGCCCCGATGAGCCACCCAATCCCCCTCTGCAAAGCCCTAGATGCCTGTGCGGAGACTTCTTCCGTGTCCAACGATGGCCACCCCGCTTCTTCACTACGAGATTGACCTTGGTTGTCACCCTCAAACTGAGTTTGATGTGACTGTGGGCGACTTTTAGAAAACGGGAATTTGGATGCAACACGACTAAAGGTGTCCGCAATGGCCGCACTGTCTGCCATCACTAAGGGAGACGCAGGAAGGTGTATGTTCTGCAACCTGGCCGCTAAGGACGGCACCAGAGCACCTGGCTGACGTGTCCGACTCTGCCCACTGGTGACAGCGAAGCCATGTCGACGACGTGAAAGACCGTGACCTTCTTCCTCGCCTCCGCCTTCAACGCGCTGCGCAATATCCTCCTTTTCGAGCCGACGCCAGGCCATAAGGATCTCGGGAAGTCGGTCAGCGGGACAAAAGTTCGAGTGCGTGACCCAGAAGGCGGAGCTTTTTCTGGACATCGGGGAACTCGGGTTGGCGCCCAAGTTGGAAGCAGGACACCCAGCAGACTTCCTTGGCGTCGTTCAAGTCTGTTTGTGATAAATCCGACAATGAGCAGAGATGCGATACTGTATCGATCATGGTCTCGCTCGTTTCAAAGGCTTGTGCGAAATCTCCGCCTGGAGGGCAGTATCCGTGATCATGGCCAAGGCTTTCACGCGCGGAACAGTTTCGCCTCGAAAACCGAGTTTGTCAACGAGTTCCAAGATGACGTCTTTGTACTTGTAGGCGTCATCATTGCTCGAAAGGACGCGAGAGACCAAGGACAGGCGATCCTTCGTGAGCCGGATCTCGATGGGAGATAATGGGATACCAGGTCGTGTCTCAACGTTAAATGACGTGAGGCGAGACGTCGCCTCGATGAATTCTTGCTCACGAATGATCACTTCAGAGCGTAACGGGATGGACAAGCTACGGAAGAGTTGGGCGAGTTATAAAGTGGCGAAGCGGTATTCTACACACCAGTCATAAGCGAGTTTCATGTCACCAAAATTATAGTTCCCAGAACTGGCGTTGTCATAAAATTCCCGGGAGGACGTCAAACATATTTCTTCAACTGCCCTGGTCATCCAAGGCTAGTGCAGATTTCTTCGATCGTAATAAACTCTTCGCAATATCCAGCTCTGAAAAAGAAAAAAAGGGTCAATAAATACCTGAGCACGGCAGGGAAGGATACTTGCGCCCATTGCTGAGAAGACCACTGAGAAAAATGCTGAGAATTTCGGTCCGCGATAGAAGGCAAAAGGCATCTCGCACGCCATTGTCATTGGTACGGCACAACTTCAACATATCTTCCAACAGCCACTCCCAATCGGCTTGGCTATGCAAAGCACGATTTGCGCCGGGACGCCGTGCCATACGGACGGCTCGTGCGCGCTGGCTATTTTTGTCGTTGCTGCTCTGTAAGAACCAGCGCAAGGGAGCGGGTACATCCCATCTTGAGAGAATCTCCCCAGATTCCAGATGTACGTCCAAGATGTCCAAAGCACGAGATAATGACGGCAGTGGCAATGGACGGAAGAACAGGAAGAGATCGGAGGGTGTACATTTAGGCCTGGCGTCGTCGGTGTAACGTACGTTCCAATGATGTGATTGTCATTTCCACGGCGTCTTCAGGATCCTCATCGCCAGAATCGCCACTCCAGGCCGGAAGACACTCAAAGATCTGACTCATAATACGCCATTCGTCGAGGCTGTCGCTGCCATATAAGCAGGCGAGGGCTAGCCGTGCCATGTCTTCGTTATCCGAAATCAATCGATGCCTTGACGGTAAGGTAGGTTTGGACTCCTCAAAAATGCGAGCCGCCATCCCTAACGGGGCTTCCAGTATGAATTCATTAAGCACATGCAGTGAGAGGTTCATATTGGGATCTCCAGCTCGTTCTGCGCGGGATTCTAGCACAAAAAGGTACGGCAAGACGAATTTGCGGATATCGGCGACTACGGTCTCAGGAGTTGAGAGGGCAAGCATCGCGCGAATGACGGCTAGCGAATCCATGCTCTTCCACTGTTCCAGAGTCCAGTCATCTTCGGGCCCATCTTCGGCGGCAGCCTGGGTATCATAGACAAGCCGAGAGAGGAGACTCAGCTCTTCTCCAGGCTCGTCGAGTCCAGGAATTCCTCGAGAGGTAGCATGCTGCGCCATCGAGAGAGCGACGTCAACCATTCCAGTCAAATCAAGAATAGTTTGAATTTGTCGTCGATACCAGGAGGCGAGTTCTTGCGACGACATCGGCTGGGGAGCCTCATCTCCTGAATGTGTTGAGAGTCGGTCTTGTGAAGCCGCGTAACCAAGGGCACTTAGTGCGGCTTGCACACTTGGATTCTCGGTCCAATCTAACTCCCGTCTCCGGGTTTCTACAGGTGGCCGATACTCCTCATCTCGAGAAAGATCAAGTTTGGGTAGGAGTTCATGGTAATATGAAGGGGAGAGGTGCATAGGGATGCATGCAAGGATAAGGAACCGGTAAGGCCAGACGGAAAACCCGTGTCGCTTGAATAAAACTTGGAGGGCTCCGAATGATTCTCTCGTAGCAAGTAGACAGGCAGAGTCTACAAGACTTTGTGAGAGAAAGGTAGACAGGGATATTGGGGGAACTCCTTGAGACGGTTGATGATTGGTTTCCGTGTCTGCGGCGTCGTCCCAAGGGTCATCGTCCCACTCTGCGGGGGCCGCTGATTCATCGTGCGCAACAGTATTCGCCGCGGACATCTCCATGAATGTTTCGGCTCTATCCTTTCTGTCCAGTAGAACGGATCGAAGGGCGCAGATTCGGGCGTCGGATGGATTATCGCCGAAGTAGGACGCCATACCATCGTCGAGATTGACAGATGATGAGCCCTGACCATTGAATGTGCGTGTTTCCGCGGGATTTTGAAATGAAAACGAGTTCCGTAATCGCTCTACTGTGCCTTGGGATCTCTTGAGTGCTATTCCGAGGAGGTCATGCAATAGCTTGGGATTGTCAATGATTCTGTCTGCAACGGCTGCTACGACCCAAAGGTCGTCTGTGATAGCATCAAGAAGGTCATTGGCGGTGGAGGAGTCAAGCTCGTTGTCGGAAAGGTCTAACCACCTTTGAGAGGGGTCTTGGTCACTCATAGAGAAGAAGTAAAGAAGTAAAGTTACAACTGTAACTAACACAAGTGAAACACGACTCCCACGACTCTACACTATTACGTAAGAATAATGCTAGCCACAGGCCGAGGCACAGGGCTGCAATGGAATCAGAACAACGTATCCTGCAAGTGAAATTCAAAGTTTGAGTTGGTGGACGATGGCCGCGGGAGAATCGATTTACCTCGTCTCTAAGGTACTCTCCCACATCCCTGAGAACCCGTGAGCGGAAGGGAGGAAAAAGAGTTTGCAATATACGTACGCTTGGTGAAAAACGACGATGGCTGTCGGGTCCATTTTTCGTGTATCCACTGTTGACTTGGACGTAACTCCGAATCCCTGAGAGAATGCGCACTGAGGATGACAGGTTGTATGAAAGACAGCGCCAATTACCAAGGGAACGTCATTCATGCTGTACACAACAACACCTTGATGCTCTGGAGTGTCCTCGGTGATTCGTCCCAGATGTGCCTTGAGGACGTGATTACCGTATAGGAAAGGCATTTCACCGTTCGGCTTGACCCACACCTTGTCATGGTAATTTGAACAATTGTGATTAGAGGATGTTGGCACAAAACTTACTTTATATTTCGCGTACTGTGCGAGGTAGTCTAGGGAAGTTATGTGTAGTTTGAATTTCCCAGACTTATTGAACTTTCCGAGGCAGGTGCCCAAGCTAACCAAATTAGACCGCGCGACCGAGATGCTGAGTCGCATTGAGCCTTCAGAGACATAATAGACGCGACCCTTGTGCAACCGAAAACAATGCACATCGTCTTGCCTGTCCACCAAATGTACGACATTTTTCCCCTTTGGACGGGGGGTGTAAGTACGGGGGTAGTAGGGAAGAATTTACGGGGGGTACTTGCGATATAATTTGCAAGCTTTTCGAAGACGAGCTTGCTTTCGTCCTCTGTCAAGGGACGCATCGTTGTGACAGGACAGGCAGGGCCCGTGGAAAGGAAGAAGAATTGACACGCGCATATTGACGCGTCACACGCGGTCATAAGAAGGGACGCGTGACGTGATTTACGAAAGGGCAATCAATCGCTCATATCCATCTTGTTAAATCCTTCAGCTTTGGTTCCACGCGGTCAAACGGTCAGATGAATCCGTGACTTCTCTGTGCCTAGCTAGCAATGCTATAAAGCCAAAGGACAAAGGGAAGGGGCCCCCTAGCAGACTCCTCCAGTCTCTCTCTTGCCCACTTTCGTTTCAGAATGACTCTTATTTCTCGCCTTCTCGTTCCTCTTGCTCTTCTCGCCGTGGTCATCCCATCCGTGACCGCTGGCGACTCTGACTGTCATCCCGACGAATTCTGGTTTGACAAGAAGGAATGCTGTGTTCCCAAGAGCCCCCCCAGCAAACCCCACAACCCTCCGTAAGTTAATCGCTTACTGACGGGACAACCATCTTGACCTTTCATTCCTTGTATAGTCCCGGGAAAAGCTGCCCCAAGTCTGACAACTGGTACTGGGACGACGGTACGTTCTCGTGCGGACCTTTCCTCACCAGGACTTACCTTGTTTTGTTTGACAGATAAGGTCTTGTTGCCTTCCGACCGCTCCGCCGCCGAAGAATCCTCCCCCGACCTGCGAGGACGGCCACGAGTGGGATGACAAAGACATTTGCTGTGCTCCTCCCAGCCATCCCGACTGCGATGATGATGATCACTTCTGGTGAGAATACTCATATTCTGATCCATTCCAGTCTTCCAATGTTGTTCGTGTAATTTAGGTTTGCCCCAAAAGCTGCTGCCTTCCGAAGGGCGGGAAGCCCAATCCGCCCAGTCCTCCTACTGGTTCGAAGTGTCCGCAAGAGGATTGGGATTGGGATGCGGATGAGAAATGCTGCGTTCCTCGCCATCCCAACCCTCCTCCTCCGAAATGCGATGAGGATTGGGATTGGGATGATAAGGACTGCAAGTGTCACCCAAAGTCGACCCCTCCGTCTCCCAAGAAGCCTGAACCTTCTAAGCACTCTGATTGGAAGCGAGCTGTGATGCGTCGCGATTAGATCGCGTGTATTGGGGCAATGAGCTAAGTCGACGGACTCGATTGCTACATAATTGCGTCCTCTTTATACCCACAATGTCGACTTACTCAGAACTTTGGTCTAAAGGACTTATACGCAGTTTTTCCGTTCAGACGATCCCAGTTTAGTTTTGACTTACTCGAAGCGTTTGCTTAAAGGACTTTGTTTTGTGTTGTCGTTACGTGATTAGTTGTGTGATTGTGATATAGATATGGACAATATTAGATCACATGACCGTTCGCGCTGATGGGGTGTTTATTTGGTCGAGGGACAAACACGGACGGCTTTGCCTTTTAAACCATCTAGCTCACGAGTATGTTCGCATTCCATCTTTTAAGTTCTCTTCTCGACTCCCACTCCGTCGCCTTCGAGGCTACCCTCTGCTTTTTTCTCTCTCTAGCGCTTGACGCGCCGTCTATCTATCCCGCGAGCTACAGCAGAACCGACACTCACACATGTCGCCCCTCTATCGTATTGTCCTCGTTGCTGTCTACGCCGCCTCTGTCGCATTGATAGCGTTTCCGCATGTCCTACCGTCATCAGCTCTGGCGAAGCCCATAGCGCGCCCTTTGTCGTCTCGGACTGTGGCCGTGCACCTTGTCAAAGAACGTTCGGTCCGCGTGCTCAAGTCCAAGAATTCAAAAGGCAAGGCTGTCGTACCCCATGACTTATACCCGAGCCGTGCCAATGTCTCGCATCACCCACACTCCCACTCCTCTACTGGGCCACATGTACCTGCCACATATGGCCGTAGTGGGGACGTCAACATTGATGTAGTTACGCAGAATATCAACATCCTCAATAATTATTACTCGAGGGCGTGTAACAGTGCCGGTACCCTCAGTGCGTACCTATCTCCCTCTTTAACGACGCACTGAGAAGTTCGGTGTACATAGAGGCGTATTCTTCTCAACCATCCACCTCGAGGCAAAAGAGCAAATCTAACTTCGAACAGAAATGCGCCTCTGCACTTACGGACTTCCACACTAACTCTCAGGGCTTTGCGAAAACACTTCATAGCCTAGGTGCTGACAAAGGACGTGAGCACTACGATGAATACGATCCCATCGAAAGGCTTATCAAGGATGACATCGACCTTCACAAGGACGTACTTGGTTATGTCAACGAGTTGTGCCGCCGCTATCCGTCCGCATGCCTGTACCTTGGACCAAGTACGTCACAGTATTTACCACTTTATACAGCTCCAATTGTTCTTCTGATCCTTCTTAGTCATCTACGATATCAAGTGCATTCTAGACGAGATGCTTGACATCGTTGAGAACTTCACAGACAAAATCATCGGAGACTGCAAGCCTGTCCTCGAGGGGCTTGTTGGCGAATATAACACGGCGGTATGTAAGTCAGGGTTTGATGTGGTTGGAAAATGCCTTGGAAGCAACACAGTTTTACACTCCACACACTAGTCCTACTGATGTCCTCGCACCTATCGTACTCCACGCTGGAACGTGCTCATGTAGCCCTAGTTGTAATTCGTTTTGTATTATCATCGCATTGCTATAGTGGGAGTCAATGTCTAACCGCTGTCTCTAGTCTTTCTTTGGCTACAATGACATCCCTTGCACGTCTAGAAACCCCATGAGGCGGCCGGTGGGACGAGCTGCTGCCCGCATCTGGCGTACATTGGTTACGCCGAGCAAGATCTGTGGCGCTACAGGCACCAACTACTCTTCGTCTAGCCACCGCTCAGCAAGCTGCCCGATGAACGGTAAATGAAATCGAGATAGTCCGTTGCGGGATGCATCAGTATGGGCTCGAAATCTAATATAGAGCTATCAGTTTCATTTCTCAGGCACCTTAGAAGAGACGTACGCCATAAAGCACAGGGACGAAAGGAGGACTAGTGCAAGTATGGTCCGTAAAATAGAGGATAGCTGCAGGAGAGATGCGAGTATCCACAAAAGTATAAGAGGAGTAGTCAGTAACGCTGACTGGTACGCTACATGCAATCAAATTGGGCGGCACGGTACGCAGGACCGAACTGGCGTACCGTGGAATCGGATGAAATCATTGTGAGTCTCCATGATAAGAAGGCCAAATGCTATATCAGGACTTGCATTATTAAATGATCACAGGAAGCAGAGGAGTAGCGCGCACCAGTAACTGGCCCTAAAACGTACGCCCATGCAGCGAGGAGATCGACACGCATACCAAAGCGTGTCTCCCATTGGTTTTGTATCTGCGATTCGGCCTCTTCGTCTGCTCCGGAACCGCCTCCAATGGCAGTTTCCCAGGTCGGAATCCCACCCGACTGATAGGACGTCACTTCCCGGGTAGACGGCTGAGCGGGGAACCATGGACGCGCAAAGCGCGACGTTGCCGGTTGTCGAGATTGGTGGCCAGGATCATCGGGGGGCGGCGTCTTGTTAAAGAGAGACAGAAATGATGAGTGCGGTCCGAACCTCGCGCGAGAAATATGAGCTTACATATGGCGCAAATGAGCTCGCACTTATGCTCATGGTCTAGTATAGTACAAGTGTGCTTCTGGTGGTAGTAAAGCCAGTTAACTATCCATAGAGCAACGCTGAGCGTTCTCCAGATCTTCACTGCGCGTCGGCAGTCCCCGAACGGACTTTGATTTCAAAGCCAAATTTCCACGTTTGTTGCACCGACTCAACAGTACAGTACGTCGCGGCCTGCAGCCCATTACAATATTACACGTCGCAGGACGATACCATGGCAGTGAGTAATGTTCTGTTAAAGTTCATCGAGGGCGTAGAAATGGGGATGCGAGTCGATTTGTTGGTGAAAACCGAGTCGAACGGCGCTGGATGGATCCCTCCGTATCTGGATGATGCTGTTCGTGCCAGTGTGCGACGACGATGCTTACTCCTCCTTTTCACCCTCCAGGACAACTCGGCCCCGGTTACGATCCGTACCAGGAAATTCACCACCAACCGCCTCCTTTCCCGCCGTCAATTCATCGTTGATGTCCTTCACTCGTCGCGACCCCCGATCTCCAGAGCCGACCTGTCCGTAAAACTCGCCGAGATCTACAAGGTCGACAAGGCACGCATCGTTCCTTTCGGATTCAAGACACTCTTCGGTGGTGGCCGGAGCACAGGCTTCGCGTTGATTTATGACAGTGAGGAGGCACAAAAAAAGTTTGAGCCCAGATACCGTTTGGTGCGGGTGAGTCCCCCTCCCTTTTCGTGCACTGTCAATCGTTTTCATTCATGACTGCGTGTTTTCGCCCCATAGGCTGGCCTTTCGCCCAAGGTGGAGAAGGCTTCCCGTAAATTACGCAAGGAGCGAAAAAATCGCGCAAAGAAGGTACGCGTACTCACACCTGTCACAGTGTGTTGCAATCGCGCTTACTTTATTTTGCTAGTACCGTGGGACCAAAAAGTCCAAGGCTGCGGAGGCATCCAAGAAGAAGTAAACTTATTATCTTGCATGGAACTTCTACATACTGCATGTCCCCTACTGTACCCTTCTCATTGTCATATCAACGCGTATCCTTCTTACGCCGCCATCAATGCCACTCGTATGCATAACGCGAACCCTGCGTGACATGGTTGACATGCTGTCAGAGCTTCGATACATAAATACGATGGGACAGCTGTAAATATGGTGTGGGTATCATAGTGCTCGCCATTACGCTGTACATAGGTAAGAGTAGATGCCCGATTATCAAAATCCGAATTTCTTATGGATAATGTCTGGATCCTCTTGATACTCCTCCGCTGATACCCACATCTGAGGTCGATCAGACAACAACGCTACCTATGCATGTTGAAAGGACATACTTTTTTGAATGTATTTAACCCTGCAAGGATAGACCCGCCAATCCACGTGGAGTATTTTCGCTCTGGCGGTGCGTAAATCTTAATTTTCCCATCTTTCATCCTCTTGACCTCGTTCAAAAGGCGATCACCGTAGCCTACTCCAGTTAGCAACGAGATTAATGGATAAGCCAAGTTCAACACACCGGTGCAAAGCGTGGTTCCCCCACTGAGAACGATGTTGGAGTACAGACTTTTCCGTAGGTCCATATCTACGCGATTGATGGAGTCAACCACGACCTGATGAACGCCCGCGTCTTCTAGGCCGATGATCTCTGGGTTGAAAAGAATCTCTGGTGCCCGGAATCGCTCGGATCCCAGCTAACCACAACGTAGGTTAATAGTACCCCCACGTCGCACTTGGTCAGAACCAAACCTGGATAGTATTTCCATCGGGCAATCGAAAAGCTTCTGTACGACCAGTCGTCTCCTTCTCTTCTTTGTGGGGGTTCAACGCGATATAACAGTTCTTCTCCTTGATGGAGCGTACAACTTCCCGCTCTGCTGTCGTGTGGAGATGGTGTCCGGCTTTTCGGAGTAGTAGTTGGAGGTGCTCCGTCACGTCCCTGGGAAATCAGTTGTACGCCACGGGCACCATCCTGAAAATTCCAACCGCGACGTACCTCCCCGCGACATCTACTCTGCGAATAGCATGTGGCATGGAGAATCCCTCAAAGACCGGTACCGCGTGTGTCACGCCATCTCCTGAGTCTAAAACGATGCCGGTTGTTCGACCGGACGCGTATCTGCCGCGAGACTTAGAGCGGATAGTTCTGGGCGCGCAGGGGAATGGGAGTTGCGCCTTACAGTGATAAAACGGCTTGTACAGATATGTAAAGTGCGGGGACATTGAAAGTATCAAAAAAGATTTGCGCTGCCGATTCTCGGTTCGTTCGAGGGTTTAGCGGTGCTTCTGTGAGTAGCACCGGATGCTAGATGAAATGGATATGCCAAGAAATCGAGTCGATGGGCAGAGCACCGCGTCCGAGTCCAAGTAACGCACCTCTTCGCTGAGCGTGCCCAACTCTTCCGCATAAACCCAGTTCCATATACGCTCCATGTCGTCCCAGTCGGTTACAATGCCGTGTTCCATGGGATACTTGATCTTTAACAGACCTCTGAATTCCTGGGCTTTCCTGCCTATGAAGACGTCCCCTTCAAGAGCACCCGCCATGACGCGAGTATGCTTCGGCCGCCCGACACTACATTGGAATTGGAAGAAGAAGAAGAAAAAAGGTGTCAGACTTTGATCACCACAAACGCGACCAGAGAAGGAGGGTACTAAGACGGGCGCGCGTACTATGAGGGTGAAAAGCATTTTGGATGATCCTGGCCGGCGAATCCAGCTTTGATTGTTCCCGAGCCCTAAAAGAAAGAAAAAGAGAAAAGGCAAGAGTGAGTATTACAGAGAGGTACAGTTAAGTTATATGAGCAATTCGATACGGACGTTGTCGATCACGACTGGCTGGTTTGTGAGGACATCCTCGTATTCGGTGGACATTCAACGCTGGGCGAAGGCGAAGGAATGGAATGGGCTGTGGGGCAAATTAGTAGTTGAAGTAGTTGGGCTCACGGTACGGTCTCGCCTCGCGAGCAGCGACGCGTCGGTTGTGTTCCTGAAATCAGCCAACCATGATAGGCGGACATCGTTTGATATCTCTCAGCTCTATCCTCCTCTTCTTCTCAATCTGTTTGGTGCGGTTTCCTTTTCGTTTTCTCAAACGTAATCATACGATGAGATTGCTAGCTTCCAACATTCGCCGCTGCGCTCAATAAGTGGGAGGCCACAAGTTTCTGCAAATGTGGGTACATACTTGCTGTCCACCCGTACCGACACAGAAAAAGTGACCTCTGCTGCGCCCATATTTCTTTTTATTCTTCACTCGAATGACAGGTATATGCTTTGGAAGAAATTCCAGCATCCTCCGCCTGGACATCCCAGACAACCCTTCCAAGCCATGCCTCTCCTGCACGAAACAATGGTGTCTGAACCAGAATCTGCCAATCTGCGCAGGGGCCTCTCTGGGTGACACGGACCCAGATACGGCCACTGGTAAAGAGGGAGATGTGGAGGCGCGCTGCTTCCGTATGTAGAACTCGTTCTTCCATCAGGGAAACTCCGTTCAGCAGCTAATTGAACGAACGATTTTTGCATGCCCCCCAGAACGTGACTCGCCTCGAGACCAACTAGTGGTCACTTTATTCCTTCTAACCGTATTTGGCCTCTTACTTGGAGCGGGTATCAAAGGGAGGATGGTCAAGGCGGGTTTAGATACCAGCTTGCCATGGCATACAGGTCGCAAGTGGTGGCAGGTGAGTGCACTTGACCTTTCGACAATAGTCGGCATAACGTGTCTTCTCAATTCAATTGTGGCATCCATCGATCATGCCACTAGGCATTGGTACCAGGGCGGTTTGACGATGGTGATGTTGCCCTGAGAAGGCGGCCATCGAGTTCTGCGAGGACGAGAGGAAACTATGTCGCCGTTTCCGATAGTTCGGGTGACCAACCACTTGCAACGCGATGATTAACATTCGATACTTGTAGGCTATTAGAGTAGTGTTTCTAGACACTACAGCTAGTTATTTATCTTTACTGTAGTAGTTTAGTGGAATGCGCTGGGCGGGGGTGCACTGTGCGCCCAATGAGCCGATTTGCCGGTGGTGGCATGTAGGACTTTGACCGCGCGCACATGTCAAGGCGCCCACATTGCTCTCAGATAACAATTACTGATCTTCAATCGCGCAATATGGGAGGGCTTTGTTCCAAGTCATCGACCCTTACAGGAGGACACGTCCTCGGCTCGGGCACGCCCATCGATAACAGTGGTGGCAGGCCACAGCAACTACCACAGCAACTACCACAGCGAATGCCCCAACGACTGCCACAGCAGCAGCAGCAGGGTCCGCGGCAGCATCCGCAGGCCGCCGATACTCGCCGAGGTCAGGCAGCCGCCGCCGCTGAACGAAGGATGAAAGCAGTAAGGGCTGTTCATTCTTCTCCCCTTCCCTCCCCTCCCCTCCCCTCTCCACTTCCCCCTCCGTCCTGTCCTGAGCTAGCCTACTCTTAAACGTCGCTGCCCGTGAAACTTACTTGTACTGTATCCAAAAAGGAAAACAAGCGAGGGGTCCAAGCCGCCAATCCTAATTCAGGACGGCTCGCCGCCCAATTGGAAGCATCAAAGACTGCACCTATTGCGCCAGAACCGAGCAGGCGGGAAGACACCCTTATCGTAAGCCTTCCCCCCTTTTCATATTTTTGGGGTTCTTTTCTTTTTTTTCTTTTTTTATGTTCCCTTTTTCTTTTTTCCCTTTTTTTTTTTTTTTTCGCGCTCCCTTTCTTTACTGAGCCCCCTTTGTTTTGTAGGACGACTGGAGAAATTGAAATGCCTATATGAGATTGGTGGTTACTATGTCCCATTTACCTCCGCCAGTGGCAGCAAGGGGAATTCTTTACAGCCTTTGTCCTTGCTTCCGAGCATGTCTTGTCTTCGTGTTCTTGATTGATACAAATGTGGTATTAGTCATCCCTTATGTGCTGGCTTCGCCCCCGTTGTCCACATAGAAGCACAAAAAAGGCCCCAAGCCAACCGACCTCGTGGTTTTCGCGTTTTTTTTTTTTCGGTCCCTGCATGCACAACAAAAATTCTCTGAAGAAGGAGTTATCTTATCCCACACTCCACTCCTGAATAATTTCCCTTTCCGCTCGTAACAACACGGACTTTTCACACTCCACTACGTCGATCAGCCAAACACTCTATGGGGAGTTCAACCTCAACCACTATGGGGATTGAGTGCTTGTATTATTATTATTATTACTATATTGCGCCAGCTTCATTCAGGGTCTAGACGGCGGCCCCGTGGTGTCATGTTGTTTGCGTGCCTGGCGCCGCCCCAATAGTCAAACACCGGCGTTTGCGCCGCATCGGACGAACCTGACCAACCAAATACTCTCTGGTAGTAGTTTTCGGCGCTCCGCCCCCACGTTCAGCCTTAAAAAAGAGGCCTGCCCCATTCTCCCGCTCGTGCTGAATTTAAACACAAACTTTGAACCCGATTGCGTTGTGCCCGATGATTGGTCCCCACTTGAACAAGCACGTCGCACGTCAACGCGTGGCATTCAGCTGGCACCCATTGCTCACCGTCCTCAACAAGAACAAGGCTAAATCCGTCGCCTATGCAACATATACAGTAGTTAGCAGCGTTATAGGGACGACGGAACCTTTCCTTAAATCATACAAGTCGGGATCGTCGCGTCTCCACCCGATGGAGCCACCGCGGAGGTGTGCACGTTATACAAACCTTATGACTTGCGACTCGAAGCGAAAAATTGCATGACTGCTGACACCACTGCTACCGGCTTTGCTGGGTGGAGAAAGTAGGGCCATACACGATGAGATGACAGCTAAAAAAATACTACTTACAACTGGGTATGCAAACCACACTATATACATACAATATGATCCCAACGTTCATCTTTCCAAGTACGCGACGCTTTGCCAATAGCAATATAAAGATGCCCATCCGTTGTGCTTGATGTGTTTTTGTTGGCAACAACGCGAATGGGGGGAGGGGAAACGGGTAGACGAAGGAGAGTCTAGTCTACATCATCTTCATCGTATTCGACCCTGGCTCGCTTTGAACCAGTGCTCACGCCCATACCGATTCCGCGGGCTTCCAGTGCTTCGAGGGCAACCTTTGCTGCACTGTCTGCACCTTTCTTTGCGCGAGAGCGCGTTCGTCGTAAGGCACCAAATGCCTGCGCTTTAATCACTGCTAATGTACCAGATAATGGCGGTGCTCCAGGAGACGGTGATCGGTTCGCATTGGCCATTGTTCTGCGAGGTCTTAGCTTGGAGTGCGTAACATCCGACTTGACGTCGCCACCGTCACTGGTCCCAACATCTGACTTTAGCAAGCCAGCCAGGGGAGAAAATAACGGGCGATCGGTTCTAGAATCTGATCGGCGTCCGCCGAGTCTCAAGCGAATGCCGTCACCACCGTGGCTAAGCAAAGAGACATCGGCGATTCCACCGTGCAGGGTGACTTCAGGAGGATGCCGTCGATAATCGAAATCGCTTTTTTCATGGGATGCAGAGCCATTGTTAAATGAAAACTGAAATGGTGAGGTAAGAGATGTGCTGGATGAAGACGACGGTCGCGATGATGTTGGAGAGTGAGAGCGGCTGGTGGGGAGGTAAGAAGTGGAATCCAGTGGCGAGGGAATGACCTTTTGGTCGTCAAAATTGTGGCTTGGGTAACGAAGGAAGGGGATATCAGCAGCAGTCATGCTAGGTGACTCTACAAAGGTGGGCGAGTGAGAAGAACTGCTGCTCCCGGCGTGGCCGGAATCACCACCAGAAGAGCCAGTGAGGGCTATTGGTGGTGGTGCCCAGGTAACGTCACGAATGAGGTTTCGCGGAGGGGAATGATAAGGCGTGAATTGATTGACCGACCGATGTGACTCTGAGTCGCCGTGAGCATAAGGAACGGAAGGTGAACGTATTTCGCTCGGTGTGCCAGCGGGATAAGTGACATCCGAGAAGGGTGGCGTGTTCTCAGTTGGGTATTGGAGTGTATCCTCAGCATACGAGCCGACCGCAGGACCGATCTGTGAGTTGATGGCAGTGATCTGGGGATGCATTGGACCAAAGCAGGATGGAGGGGGAGGGAACTCGTCGACTTGCAATTCTGACCCCTTTTTCGTCTGCCACAAGGCCCTCCAGAATTTCTCTCGCTCCCTGCCCGCATTCCGTAGTCGACTGTTGTCTTGACGGAGCTCATTCACCTCCGTACGAGCCTCACGACAGGAATCCTGAAGTTGTAAGACCACTGCTTCCAGGTTTGTGACTTGAGAGGAGATGGAGTATGAGAGTTCGCTGGTCAAATTGAAAGGGAAGAGGGCACCAACCGGTTTCCTCCAACGTGGCAATGTAATTTGCGCGTCTTGCTCTGAAGGCGGCCTGAGCATCAGCATTTTTCTTTTTCCTGAGGGCAGTATCAGAGACACGGGACGAGAGGTCGTCCTTGGGAGTCATTGGGGCCATTGAATGAGTGAGGGAAAGGCAGACAACGCCGGGGGGAATATCCCGAATTATTTATCTTAAATGGCAGCGCAGATTCAGAGAACCAGAACACACGAGGACCGCGTCTTATTCGCCCCACTCCAGGCATCTGGCTCCTTTAATTATTATTATTTTTCTTTTGCTTCCGTCGCTCGCTACTCCCCGCCTCACCTCTGCCACCCGTCACAGCCACTGGCACAGAGAGTATGCCCTCTATCCGTGCACCATGACACCCATGCCCTACATCCCCTCCTCCCATCATACCCAAGCCCACCCAGCGAACCCCGCCAATTCACCTTTCTTCCCCATCCTCATCATCGTCCTCGTCCCACTCCTCGTCATCACTTTCCCCTTCAATGTCAAGTACTTCCAGAACCCCTTCTTTGCAATCCAAGACGCAGGCCACCCGCCTGCCTATTCTCCCATTTAGCGCAAGTGAGGCTTCACCGCTGATACATCCTGCCAGCACATACGATCGTCTGATCGGCATGAGGACGGCAGCAATCTAAAAGCACGTTTCCTCGTCAGAATTCGGCAAGGTTATCATCGCTTCGGGTATATAATACCTGACCGACTTTCCGTTCTTCCAGGGCATGTGCAATCAACTGCTCTCGTGAAAGCTCGCCTAAGGGATCAACAGGTTTCACCCCTTGATAATCCAGATCGGAATATACAACGGTTGCAACAGTCGTGGTTCCTTGTGTGGTGCCTAGATTAAGTTCATCGCGTGAAATGAGTGCCGTATCGCGGAACACGCACCTGCCGCGCCATTCACCCGATACACAATGATCAGGCTATCATCATCAAAAAAGTCGAAATCAAGGATGACATAGCGGCCATCATTTCCAATTCCGGTTCCGCTGCACTGGAGCATGGCTGCCCCCACAGTAACCACGGGGCTTTGAATTGTGGGGTTGTATACAACCCGGAGTACGCAAACTTACGGAAGTGAAAACATGTATTCAGCATCTCACGGAAATCAAAAAGAAGCTTACGATCGGTGCCGTCTCCGCCCAAAGGATCGTATGCAGCGATGTACTGCGCCCAGTCGGTGGAACCCTACATAACTCTGAATTTCGTCATCACGTCATTGGTCCTCCAAACGTGCTTGCCTGATTGTGTTCCACATTCCGTTCACGAATCACGTATGAAACGTGCTCCTCGGGCTCGTGAGGAGCTGAGCCTAACTGATGCGATATGCTCGGAGGCTGGCATCTTGCCGCCCGTGCAGTCGCACTGGCGGCACGAGCGAAAATGTTTTGGCACTGACCTGCCAAATCCCTGATTAAGGCATGAAGATTCTTATCCAGGTGCGATAGATTCCTGTATTCAACAGGCTAGAAGGTTGCGTATAATTAGGGTTCAGAAGAGGATACGGCATCAAGAACATACATGCGCCCATGCTGTCTGCGATGGATCGCGCAATGCGGATCGCGCTCGTTCTATGGCAGCGGGTAAATTTTGCTTGTCATCTGGTACCCCAAGATCTTGTGGCAAGAAGCTTGGGACACCACCGCGGAACCATGCATCTATCTCGCTTTTCACAAGGCCGGTTGTCAGATACTCATTCACCTCCAAAACGTCGTGCCGCAGCTGATTTTGGGACTGAGGGTCTGCAACGGGACTGGCATTGCCGATTTCTAAGTAGACGTCAGGAGGACGCCAGACTTATCATTCGGGCCTACCAAATCGCAACCACTTCATGAATTCTTTGAAGCGGGATAGCTCTCGCCGTGCGGCTGCTGAGAGCCAGCTAGCGGAGCATATGGCACGACTTGTCATCATCATCGCCCGGCTGATGTCGTCCTTTTTTAATTCACATGCCCCATAGGTTCTGGGCCTGATCAATGATGGGTAGGGAGGTCCGCACGGTAGCGATCACGCAAGAAGCTTACAACTGGGACCAGCCCAAGATCTCCTCTAACAACAAGTGAAGGCGCTGGCACGCTGGTGCAACGCGTAATTCGGAGAAATCGCGCAGCTTCACTAGGGCTTCCACCACCGTGGATTCCCACTTTTGTAGTCCCTATAAAGTGTCCTTATACCATGGCCTTTGCA
Organism: Russula griseocarnosa; assembly: GCA_022884055.1. Taxonomy (NCBI): domain Eukaryota; kingdom Fungi; phylum Basidiomycota; class Agaricomycetes; order Russulales; family Russulaceae; genus Russula; species Russula griseocarnosa. The sequence continues at coordinate 14,017 of JAGKRU010000061.1, read as the reverse complement.
TGACAGCTGACAATGTACCTACCCGTTCGCTCATTTGTTCCCCACTACCAATGTAATCTGAAACTGGTTCTGATGATCGACCTACAAGCAACAATAAGGTCAGATCAAGCAATGATGTCGTACTGTCGGCTACGGCTAGGGCTGTGTCAGCGCAAAATGATGGAATATGGCGGTGACACGCATACATGCGCCCAATTGCGCCTGCAGATCATCAAGTGACTCCAGCCATCTAATCCCGGGCTCTCTAGCGCCGATCTGTGTGCCAGATCCTAACCACGCGACCTGCATCTCGTCCAGCACGCGCATGGTGTACCAAAGTAGCTCACGGGCCGTTGTTGATATCCTAGCCAGGTCGCGAGGAACACGCGTGTTTAACAAAGGTAGCTCCACCCGGGTTGGGTACAAAGTCGTCTCACCCATCTGAGAACGCTGATGAGCAAAGAGGATAGGATTGTTGAGATCTTTCCATAATGATGCTGTCGTAGACCTTGCGCCGGCGGAAATAGCACCGAGCGGATAGCTACCATCAAGGAAACAATGCATGTAACCCGCATCGTCCGAGACGACTAAAATGCTGTTCACTTTTGGGTCATCCGATTTGAGCTTTTCGGGATCAGCAATGTCCGCTGGCTGAATGGATGCAGAAAGGAGGTCTGAAGGCAAGGTTGGCCAGGAAGCAATGGCTGGTGGCAAGTCGGACGTTTTGGACATCTGGGAAGCACTCTGAAAGGAGAACAGTTGGGTGGCCCTGTAACAAACTCAGTTGAGACCAGTACATTAAAATTGAAAAGAGAAGGCGGGATACAAACGTCAGCGCCCGCGAGTTGTCTGAAACTGGATCTAGGAGCGGTAGGTGCTTGATGACCGAATGGGCAGATCCTGACTTCACAGAACTGGCAATTAGCATGCGTCCCTCAAAGTGTCAAACGCACGAGCATACAATGTCCAAACCGCGCTTGAGTATATCTGGAATAGAATCTACTTTTTGTCTCTCGTCCTTGAACCACCAAACGCTGGTCAGCCTCGCAGACTCTGACAATTGATCCACAAAAGGCGGCAAGTGCTCTTCGCGTCCGTCCTGAATAGAGTGTATGGTGACTCGTGGAGGATGATGAATTAGCGCGATGGCTTGCCCTGTAGTCATATGCTTAGCATGGGGAGCAGTATGAGTCCTATCTGAGCACACCGTCAGGACTCCACGCCAGGTCGACGATTGATTCATTTCGAACGGAGTCAGAGCGAACGTCAACTTCCCACTTCTTCGAGCCTTGCATTTTCCAGAGACTGACGTGGTCTTTACCATTCTGTGGAGAGATTGTGATGACAAGGTCTTTATCTGGGCAACACGCGGAGGGAAGCAATCGAGAGGAGACAGGGAGTTGGAGCTTCGCCAACGAGACGAACGGTTTATTGACGTTCATCGTGGTGTGCGCCGAGCTCGGACGGCCCGGAAGTTCCGCGTGTACACTCTCTACTAATCTATCTCCGTCTCCGTCCCTTGATCTTATTAGCGACATCGCCTCGCTTTGCACGGATCCCCTCCTTTTGGCTCCCGCCCCCTCTCCACCCCTGATCATGACTAAACCCTGCTTTACCCAATTTATCCTTCTGCTTGGATTTATCTTGTCTGGGAACATTAATCTTTGACGGACGAGCAGTTTTCTTGGCAGAGCGTATTGCTGCATCGGTAGCCCTCTTATCTTCTTTTGTTTCCGCTTCTGACGCAAGCTTTCGCCTCTTTGCTCGCCGAGAAAGGCCGGACAACTTATCACGCTTTCGCTTCCAGGTCTGTGTGTCAGATAACACGTTTTTTCCATCGCTTCACAAAATATTACCTTTGCCACCAGGGCCTTAGATCCAGGAGTTTTCGGGTCGATAGAGTTGTCTTTTTGGAAATTGGTTTCATACTGTCGTTTGCTGAGAGCTAAATTGGCAGTTTAAAATAACACAAATAAACGCGATTAATAAGACACACCCTCAGACTGCTTCTTGTCCTTGCCGCTCTGAAACCATGTACGTGCTGGTCTGGAGTAGATCTCCGCTTCGTGTTCCAGCATGTTCTGGCCCTTTTTAACTTCCATCTCTGCTTGCCGGAACTAACAGATCAAGTCAGTCACCATATGTTTGTTAATCGCCTCGTCCATACCTGCTTTTCTTCTTTCTCCTCTCGCAAAACCTCGGCGATCTCGTCCTTCAAATATTCCAGCTTCTTGGACCACTTTGCCACAATCTCCGATGGTATAGTCCGATGCCTGACCTGATCCTCACCAGCTGCCCGCTTGATAGCCGCCTTGAGAACCTTACGGTCGGCTTCCCCAACGAGAGTGATTGACCTTTACCTTGATATCAGTAATCAAGGGGTTGCCGATATGATATTCAAACAAACCTTCCCTTCCTCCCCGCACGTGCCGTTCGTCCTACTCGATGCAGATACTGTGCAAGTTGAGACGGCATATCGTAGTTGATCACAGTCTCTATCCCTTTAATGTCCAATCCGCGAGATGCTAGATCCGTTGCCATAAGATAATTGACTTGTCCATCACGAAAAAGGTGAAGAGCTTTGAGTCGCTTCACAACAGAATGAGGAGTGCATAGGGAGTCGTAGCACATAAACCACCGACCTGTTCTTGTGTGAGATCACCGTGCATCTCCTCACATGACAAGCCAAGGAGTCCAAACACAATGCGAAGTTGATGAGCGAGCTTCTTGCTTCGCAAAAATACGATAACACCGGACTTGAATGTGCGAGTGCAGAGTGCCAAGAGAAGGGCAGACCGATCAGCTTCTCTACCCGCTCGGACTCGTACAAATTCCTGCACCAGGCCACGAGCGACGCTGCGCTTTGGGTCAACGAAAAGCCGTACTGGCCTATTGAGAGACATCCTGACAAGCTCGTCGACAGAATCGGTCATGGTGGCGGAAAAGAGCATTGTCTGACGGGAAACAGGGCATGATTTGATAATTTCACCTAATTCATCTGCAAACCCATCTGAAAGCATCCTATCGGCTTCGTCGAGAACGAGAACATCGAGTGCGTCGAGCGCGAACGCGGGGGAATTACGGAGGTGGTCAATAAGGCGTCCTGGAGTAGCAATGACGACGTCTGGTCGCGCTCTCAATGCGACTTCTTGTGCCTTTAGAGATAGCCCACCTGCAGAATTAGTCTGGTTGAGGTCAATAATGGAGAAGCTGCATGCGTACCAACTACTAGGCAGAATTGAATGTCCGTGTGAGTAGCCAACTTTTTGCCAACATCGTAGCACTGAACAGCCAGTTCGCGGGTGGGGACAAGAATGAGGCAGCGTGTCGCTGCCGCCTTCTTGCCTCGATCACGATAAAGTAAACGTTCGATCATAGGAATGATAAAAGCTGCGGTCTTTCCGGAGCCTGTGACAGCATTACCAACCACATCCTTTCCCAGTAGGCCAACTGGAATAGTAGCGGCTTGAATGGGAGTGGGGGTATGAAAACCAAGAGAAGTCAAGGCCTTGAGAATAGGCCGAGACAAATTCATAGTAAGAAACGATGCGTGATGTTTGGAAGAGGGTGTGTCCGAAGAAAAGAACGCCTTTTTCCTAGCCTTTTGGACATCTGACTCTGATGCACTATCATCCTCAGACGAAGAGGGCATGCTTTTATATTCGGACTCCTTCTCCTCTTGTGAATTAGCTTCGTCAGATTCGCTTCCGGTATCGTCGGATGTCGCTAAGGGGTCATCACCGCTTTGGTCGTCCTCATCGTGTTTTGGGACAGTGGCCTCCTCATCTGTGGAGTCTTCTTCCCTCTCGGACAAAGAGGTGTCTAGTCCGTCACTACTATCGCCGAAATCATCGCTGTCCTCGTGGTGCTTGCGCTTCCGGGTGCCGCTCTGGGTCGTTCGCCTCGCAATAATATCATCTACGGATATTGGATCCTGTCCCAACAATATTTAGTGAACAGGACAATGCACCGAATGAACGCACCGGTCTAGAGCCACTTTTTACCAAGTCTTCAAAGTCTGCTCCCCCGTGAATCAGGTCTGTGTATGGATCTCCCGACATATCAAAAGTGAATGCAGGATCCAACAGTGCCTCATCGGCCTCTTTTGCGCTTGCGCTTGGATGCTTTGAGGGTCGGATGGCGCCGGAAGAGGACTCTTCTTCAGAATCCAGTGTCATGATAAAATCGTCTGGTGCCATTGTGTGTGTCAAGTGGAGCAACGCAGGAAGAAAGCAAAGTTTCAGCCCAAAATCATCGCGTCACCTGACCGTGCCTGTCGCAAGACGTAACTTATGCTTACCTGAGCTATATTACGTAGGGCCAAATATATTACGTTTCACGCTTTACGGGGCCCAAGTCATCTTCAATTACTGTAACGAGCAAACGGCTTTCTACCCTCGATAATCACAAAACACAACCCTCGGCCTTGTAACCACCCCATAATCCCCGCGAACGAACCACCTAGAATTCCTCTCTGCTTTAAAAAGGTTCGGAAGCCAGGAAAAACAAAAGGCGTGATATCCTCTACTCCAATATTTTCGTACCCTATTTCGTTCATTTGTTGTACATATTGCTCTTTGGTCACCATGTTACTCCTCGGCATGACGTGGAGCACGCCCGACAGGAAGAATCCGAGTGCCGCGCTCGGTGTGTTGGAGAAGCAAAGATCTGCTAAAGCAACACTACCACCGGGTGCCAGACGTTGGAAAGACTGACGAAGGAACTCTCTGCGAGAATCGAAGTGGTATGCACAGTCGAGTGCAAGTATGTTGTCGAACTCGTGGCCAGATTGAGGGGAGAGCGGATGCTCACGATCTAGATGGCCTGGACGCCAAATGGCGTCGCCCTCGAATAAGTGCACGTCCGGTGTCCTCTCCGGCGCGTCAGGTGAGGATAGAAAACTGTTCACTCTCTCCCTTGCGCGGCGATGGTGGGACGAAAGGCTGGTTATCCCGCACAGCAGAGCCGGTTTGGGTACTTCTGGATGGGATAGCTGCAGGAGGATCGAATCTCCACTTCCATATCCAACATCTGTCGAGTTTAGAAAAGCATTCGCAGTGATGTGAGGTAGTTGTTCACCTAGAACCCGCCCATCGGGTTTAAGGGCAGCAGCACGAAATAATCGGAGGGCAAGGGCTACAGTTATAATTAGCTGTGAATGAAACTGACCGTGTCAAGGATTACTGTACCTTGACACGCTTTTGGGAAAACTACAGTGTCCTAACCTGCCATGGATCAATGTTGGAGGGTGACAGTACTTTATTAAGGCACCTTCCAGAGTCCCATGTTCAGCCATTCTGTCCGCGGTGGATCTGGACTCCCGGGCACTCTATTGAACGAGAGATGAAACGTTCCATATGGATCACTCGATCGACGAGAGATATAGTATAAGGAGGAAAGTATGATGAAGATGGCAATGTACAAGGTCAACATCGCATTGCCTCGCCAGTACTAGTGAGATGACGCCGCTGCCTGGAATTTTTCTCTGCTGTCAGTTTTTCTAAATTTGATGCCACGACCGTATAGCATCGGTTCGCCTGCCATTCGCTATCCACACCCACTGGCATTCGCCCCCGACCTAACAAGTTGATATGCGGGACAACTCACGCAAGTTCGTTTTACAATTTCTTGACAAGGTTCGTTTGCGAATGGTGGTCCAGTCGCACGACTCTGACATCAATGAATTCATAGACGAGCTTCGTGATGACGACCTTGACGGCATTCACCGTTCTATACACTCGTTCTGCTGGCGTAATTTATTTTGGCGCAGGAGCGGTGGCCTGCGCCACATCCGTCAAATGTGTCAAACAGATCCTTCAACAGGCTCGTCCCGCGCAACCTACCCACCGGAGACAGAAACAAACATATGGGTAAGTAGCAAAAACTCTTGATTTCTATGAGTGTTTTCATTGCTGCGATGCTCTAGCATGCCCAGTACACATTCCTCGGCCATTATGTTCTATGGGACCTATATTACTCTTGCATGTACATGGCTACCGTTGCATGCATCACTTCCGCAAAGTCCTTTTCTTCGTCCCTTCGCCGCGCTGGTCACTATTGCATGGGCATGCGTAGTTGCTAGCTCTCGAATCTTACTAGGCTATCACACCGCGCCGCAGGTGATTGTGGGTTGTATATACGGGTTCACTTTCGCGTGTATATGGTTCTGGCTTTGGACACATGGGTTGAGCGATTCGGGGTACATAGTAGAGCGTTACATCAGTGTGTATATTGGATGATAGAGTTGGAATTAGAGTCACTCGATCCTAGAGGTGACATATACTCTTTTTACTAACCCGCCGTACTATGGTGAAACCAAATAGTATTACCCGAGCACCCCGAGTCAAGACGTAACAACTCATCGGCATTCTCGGTCCTAGCTTGGCTAGGATGACCGATCGGTCATCACGAAGGTATGTCTGTCATGGACGCTGAGCCGCCACTTCTTGACTTAGACTTCCATGCTCGATTAATGCTGGAGTAACAATGAGGACATAGATGATGTGCGAGTTTTGCTGAACCACATCCAGGGCAATGCACCAGGTCTGTAGGGATGTTAAGAGCGTGACAAGTAACTCTGCAGAGATTTCTACCCACTCTGCTTATCTTTGAGGCCCTTGTTTGCACTGCGCATAGCTTTCCGGGAATGCGAGACTTTCTTTTTGGGTACGGCGAGGAGAAATGGTGGGATGATGTCACGTAGGGAAGGAAGGAGCGGTATTGACCATGAGGACCCGAATATGGCGGATGAAGACGAGGGAAAGAAAGTGGAAGATATTGCAATGAGTTGACGAGGAATAATGGCAGTAATGGCAGCCATGGTTGGTAGCAGCGACCAAAAGCGGGTTGTTTGAACTCCGACGAGCAACGGCTTGGTCCAAAGCAGCCAACAATGCTCCGATTCACGCGACCGCTACTTCAGGCGTCCAAGCTATCTACTGGTCTCTATGGCCTCGCCGTCCATCCTAACCCTCTCCCCGAGTTGACCAAGACATACGAGTCCACACTTGCCGCGCTCTCATCTATCCCCGAGCATGCCGCATATCGTCAAGGCGCGGAAGCCCTCACTTTAAGAAAGTTGAAGATCGTGCAGGACGGGAATGGAGATGTCGCGCAGGTGGAGAAGCAGCTAGATGAGGGGCAGATTGAGCAAGCCATTTTGATTGCGAAGGATGAACTTGGTCTGGTGAGCAAGATGAAAGAATGGAAGGCGTATGTCCTCCTCTTCGCGTATACCTGTGCGGTAGACTAACTTTGGGCAGATGGGAGTCTTTGGAAGAGAAACCAGAACCCGGGCAGTGGGAATACTTTGGCAAAACGTCTAATGCGTCTTAGACGTGTTTTACTGGCGTCGTGCTTTTTGAGAGTTGTAGAGATAATAGTCAGGTATCTGACTATGTGTGTACTCTCGGAATAGCATGTGCATCGGGCATTCCTCAGCAGTCTCTCGTACAAGAGTTCACGGTATCATTGATGTATACGATATTCTCAAAAGTCATCGACAGCAACTTACGTACACGAACTTCGTCAGAGGTCGATTGGAACCTTGCTTGGAACACGCTGTCCGGGATATTCTACGCCATTGTGCACTTTTATCAATGGCACTTCCGAAACTACGAAGTGGTCTCTTATTCGTAATTCTCCTCATGTTGCCAGTAGCTCTCACTGTTTTTCATCATAGACAACGCAATCTAGAGGGGTGAAGCGTGCAGTGGACTATGGATGGCCCTTGCGCCTCGCGTACGGCTGGCATACCATGAACCTGTCAGTGCATGTTATAAGTTCACGGCGACATTCCTCGATAACAGACTGAATCTCACTCGGTTTCAGGAAAGCTGCTTTATCGCTAATTAAGCCTTATCCAGCCGCGCTCGCACTAGGACCTTTGTTAGTACTCTGCGAGGATTGATGAACAACGATCCGAATTGTCAGCAGAAGGATAATGTCCACCTCGACTTCATCGGCCTTAGTATCTACCCCTGTCCCGACAAGTTTTAGGAAGGAGAGATACTGGATGACTGAATGGCTCCCTTGTGGATTTTGACGGTCTTGACGGTATCACATAACCTAACAGCTAGAGGAGATGATTTCAGGTCCTGATGTACCACGAACGATACAGAACCGCACTTGGACTCGATCCCTCTAAAACGGCGCCAGTGCACACTCTTGATCTCGGAGGTTGTCTTGGCACAAGTGCACCCGCAGCTCCGGAATATCGTATTGTTATAAACAGGCGTGACTGTCACAAATATCAAGTATGCCGATCTCTTCAGTAGGAAACGCTTAATTGTCTATCAAGGAAATAGGGCGTTGGCGACGTAGCCTGCGCAAGGGAAAGCGATCCGTGACGTCAGGCCAGGAGAGAACCAGGATCGGAAATACTAATACTGGTCTCATAAATTCACATCTCCCGTCCACAAGCTTAGGCTCAGGTTGTCATGGTAGACTCGAAATGGACTTTTTATGAATTACCCGCGCACGCGGTTTAACGCCATGGAAGTGGCGCCGGGGGTAATTTGAGCTAAGGTATGTTTTTCTGCTTAGATATCTCACATTAGTTTTAGCAACTTCTAATTTTCAGAATCAATGTTTCACTGGCACGATTATAAGGCCAATGGGGCAAACATCGGCACTGGCATGTAGTGGCACTAACGTTCTCCCTTCGACATTTAAATTAGCAGACGCCAATATGCAAGATCTCATTTAGACTGTCCCTCATCTCATCCCAATCTAACACGACGTTGACCCAATTCTCTATTCACTATGGCGGTCCTAACCTACGTTTCTGACACAGCTCTTCCTCAAAGCCAACAAGGCTCTTCGGACCTCCCTCCGATTCCTGGTTCTTCTCAGGGTAATGCCGAGGCACGTTACCTAATTCGCGACGACGCACTGCGGGTGCAGGTGTATCGACTGATGTGTATATCTAGGCATCTCCTGGGGAAGGAGCACTACGATATGTGTGTTCCCCATGCCGCACCAGTTATGCCCAGTGGCAAGGCCTCACGCGACACATCCGAAAGACCCACAATCCCAGTCTATGTTTACTTTGCGAGTTCAAATGGGGTCGCCGCTACGAGTACCGGAATCACCTCAGGGCGAAGCATCCAGGTGTCGACCCCGATATGATACTGGGCAAGGCTCCGGGGCCCCGTCGCAGGGCCACCATCCGCACAGTACACGTACCACAACGGCCGCCGGTTTCGCTTCCTGCCGTTGAACAAGATCAACAGAATTGGGCCGAATCCCAGGCGAATTCTTCGGCGCCGCCTTCTCCTGCCGAAGCGAGAGTTACAAGTGTCTCCCCACACGCTGTCCCATCTGTGGACTACAATTCACAGGCCGTCTATGCAGAGAAAACAGTTATGATGGGCGAATATGAATATACTCACGGATCATTCCTCGGGTTAGAACAAAGTTTTTCCGCGTGTCATATTTGATTCTGATCCTCATGTTGTTAGGTTGCCGTCAGCCTGCTCGGGCGCATCAGCTGCTACGCGTCATACATCCAACCCGGAAACGCCACCTATGCGCTACTCGCCGTTCTCCGATACGGACATTGATGCGGCCTTTAATTCAATCTTCACATGCCCTACCTTCTAGAGGTATACCTGACGCCAACATGCACTAGATAGTGAATGTTACGGGCTACTGTACAAGCAAGGAGTGAGGTACACAGGAACAATAACGCAAGCAGGAAGACGAAGTGCACCTGAATATCACAACTAACCGTGTGAAATTACAGGTCACATTAGTCGATACCGATACCACCAGTGGATAAACCCCAGGAATCTCCTGTCTCCACCCACGGTTTCCCACAGGAGAACAATATACTAAACATACCCTTCGTTTTTGTAGTAGGTTCATTTCTCTTTAAAATGTTTAACATTTTACCATTTACTTTTAATAATGTCTCTGGGTTAAATTTGTTAATAATACTGTATACAAATTGAAAATCTCCATGAATTGCGTTCTGCGTGACTTCCCTGTGGCTTCCCACACGCGCACGTGTCCCATAAACATAAATTGTTGACCGCAATCGGCTGTACATGTACGCGCAGATGGAATACAGCAGACCCGACCGATTTTCAGGTGGTCATCGACAATATGATGACTCTTAAAGTGGGTTTCAATGCTGTGAACCTCATGGGCAATGACACTGCACCAAATTGTCATCTCGCCCGCCGACGAGACCATGATGGACCATATCCCTGCGGACCGTGCTGTTATTGCGCAGCGACAGTGCACGGCGCAATGCTACTCCAACTGGAGTACTTGGAGCTGCGATCAAAACATTCAAAACACATGCGATAAGACCGCTCAGATTCCACGCATGTGATCACTCCATATGATTCAAAGTTGTTCACGGTTCCTCGCTGGCACCTCGACTGGCTGGTAATTTCCAATGCCTACGACGCCCCTGCTGAAATGAAAAGGCGAGGAGGCGCAGGCTAGCGGAGAGTGATGAAGTAAGCGGTGAAGGGAGGCAACGCGTGGACGGACAGAAGAAGAGGCTTGTGATGGGTGAACGGTGTGAACTCCGATAATCTATTCCAGTCTGTAGTAGTCGTCTTATAAGCCCCAGAAGGGGCTGAAACATGTGAGCAACTAATACAATAATCTGTAACATGTGAATATGATCGTAAGCAAGTGAGCTATTGTCGAGCGTGATCGGTCTCAGTCTCATATTTCCAACAGCCCCTCAGTACTAACTTGTAGAGACATCGAACGGCAGCTTCGAACGGCAGCTGTCACACACTCCCTACCCCTATATAATATTCCATATTATCAGCGATAGAGTTGTACAAATATATACAAGTCCAGAACATCGTCGTGCTCGACAGAGAAAGAAGGTGATATAAATGCACGCGTGCATTACATAGTCATCCGAGTCATACAATATTGTTAAAGTTGTGATCCGGAAACCATAATCGTCACTGTGAACGACAGAGGGCGAAAGAAGAAACTGACCATATGAAATTGGGATTGAGATATATATATATATCCATGGAGGAGCATATTCTTAGGACGTTCGGGATCGCGAAATCCTCGCTGAAAATTTCGGTGGTTCACCTGTGGAGCCGGGTTTAAGTATCGACGTCTTTGCCAGCTTCAACGCTCACTGATGTGATCGTGTGGGAAGGACGACTCGGAGGGGCTATGATGGAACATGATGTAAGGTTGGCCTGTCAATGAGGTGAGATCATCCACAGCATCGCCGCTTCCAGAATATGTGAGCTTCTGCAGTTCAGTAACAGCTCCAAAGGGAGTTCTCCATCCTCAATCCTAGACAGCGAGAGAGTTTATCGATGAGTCCATCCTTGACGTGTACGTTGCTAAACGATCTGAGTAGTTTGCGCCACTCGATCTGGTCGACATCATTGTTCCCTTTAGATGACTATGTACTTCGTGATTAAGAGTGAGGTGCTCCACCACAGAGAACACTGCTGAGTGCATTGGAAGTTGTGTGTACGGAGGATGCCTGCCAGTCGCCAGCGCGAGCGCGCGACAAATGTGTCGTGGTAAGGCATCACGTGACGTAGTTTACACATCCAGCGCCTACGCCTAGAATCACTATGTACTATGCAATGGATGCATATCTTTCAAACACTCCGGACCTCTCGAACGAATCCGGGACGCGGCTCTGGAGAACTGCTTGGTGATACTGGAGCACACCGGAGCGCAAAACGGGTACAAGCCCGCATCATCGATAGTCGTCGCCTTCGACATGCGCGGTGATGCGCCTTTCTACGACAACTTCGAATCGTACTCAGCATCGCCTTAAAGGCTCTCAAGAACGAATTCCCTTGTGTACCTACAAACACCTCACCAAGATGGGATGTTAGGGTTCTGGTGCGACTGAATCTGACTACGCCCCTACTACCATACCCGCAGTATGCGTCGGTCGCTTGCAGCACCTGCATACACAGTACCTGGACGTCGTATTGCTCCACGACGTCTCTTCGTGCATCGTTCCACGTGCAGAGAGGCAACCGTTTATCGGTGCTAGGTGCAGAAGCAGTCGTTTACGGCCTCGCTTCTGAGCAAGACGTATTCAAATATGGCGAAGGCGGAAGCACAGGAAGCACGGTAGCTCCCCGTACACGGGCGAAGATGAACGCATTCTCGAAACTACCTCAGAGGTACTGCTCTTCAAGCAGGCAGACTAATCCGGCAGGTCCGGACGAGAACCAAACCATTACAATAATCGACCCCAACACCAGCCGAAAGGCCACCGTTCCGACGATCCCGCGCCGTAGTTTCAGTCTGCGACCACCGCATCAAGAAACAGGATTTTGAGCATCGATGATTTGGCAGACGGCCAAGGAGAGCTCGTTCTTTGTATAGATTTCGACTCCAAGACCAAACCTTTCCATACTCACTCAATTTTAAAAATGAATAATAAATAGGTCTACCCTTACTGGCTCTCCTCCGCACCGCGCTCTACGCCCTAAACTGTACAGGTCATCCCGTAAACGCATCAAAATCTAACTCTCCCCCCCCCTCGCCTTCGCTCCGCACGCGCGTACACATACGCACCTCCTAGCCGCCTCCTGCTAGGCAATATGTCGTTCCTCATCAACAAGCCTGCCCGCATGGAACCAACGCCCGAAGTACTGCGTGAGGCCGTACGGGAGCCATGCGCCACTATCGGATCTAAACAGGCCGTTGCTGTTGCCGTCGCCTGTTTGTGCGTTTGGTGCGTTGGCGACGGGTCGGGATGGGAAGGATGCCCATCGTGGTTAGGATGAGTAATCTTCATGAGGTACAGGATGCTGCTGCTGGGGGCGGCATATGACCAAGACATAGGAGCCGAGCCGTGTTTAAGCACACGGAACGGCGGGATGGACATGGTCTTCGGGCAATTGGGTTGACTTTCCAGGCACGCCCGTGAGTAGCATATAAAGTTGAAGATTTGTCCTGTTTCTTTCTCTTGCATATGAAATAAATGAGTGTCGCGGTGATGATTGTACAAGTACTACAAACTCTCAACTCCATTTCTTGTCCGTCCTTGCCCGTTACGGACTTCATATTCTCGCCAGACGACAGAGGTCCCGACAACACACATGCATAGTGCATCGTGTCTTAATGCCAGCATTGATGAGCTTCACAATCTTGTTCCGCACGTGTCCTTCATGTGATCCTGCAACGCTTGAGGATTGGTCTGCGCCTGCTGTAAGATACTTTGTTCAACCGGATAGGTCATAATGCATAATTTGCTGTCGTTATGGCCCACAAGATGACGGCCACAGCCTTAACCAGCCCTAATATGCGCACTTAGTTCTAAGGTTCATTCTGCAGGGTCAAGTTGCTCTACGACAGGTTGCCTCGCATCTACTGAGCATTACAGCCGCCCCCAACTGGCCCAAGATGACCCATGGCATTTTGTGTCGAATTCTTTCACAGGGGTGAATCTCAGTGAGACATCATCACATCACTACTAGTACATCGTTTTCGGAATTGTTTGAGCTTATTTCCGCAGATATCTGATAGTAAGAGTGCCGATGCCTAGTGCGCCTAGTGTTGGAATATAGGATGTCCGAGTGCGACGCTTCGGAGTCTGATTATGATATGACATCAGTACTTTATGTGATTTAAAGGAGCTCAGTAGGAGCCCCTAAAATATATGCTTTGCGCTTCGTGCGCTCACACTCCTTCTTTTTGCATTGCTCGTATACAAATGGGGGCTTCACCCAGCCCTTGGCCTAGTTTATTTAACACCTAGTAGTACAGTAAATGTCACGCCAAATAGAATGGTGTCTAAATATATTCGGTTGCGTAGACGGACTTCTCTTCGAATCATTTCTCTTTGTCGGATTATTCGTTTCGTGCGCGCTTTTGGCACCGGCCAATCAAGGGACGCTCGGGGTTCGAGCCACAGCCTCCAGTTTGTACCCATGGTGCAAGAGCCTGGGGTTATAGTGCCAACATGATATTAAGACACCCCACCTATTCTAGCTCAAGCACAGTAAGACTCTCACCCTGGCACTGGTCAGCCGTTTGAGCTCAAAAAACACCTGATGACTACGTACAACTC